>OY720160.1:38446382-38899452 GCA_963082805.1 Hemicrepidius hirtus | reverse complement strand
CAATACTATTATATAAAGCACAACAGTGTTGTCTGGGTTTACACCCCACCGCTACAAAATTAAAAAAAGGACAGCTCTATATAAACTTCATATAATGTGTGAACGCTGACTTTATTATAAGTGTGGGTTTTCACCCCACCGGTACCAAAAAAAAAAAGGGCTGCTCTGTATAAACGTCCTATATCGTGTGAACGCAACGTTAAACGGTTGTGCGGGCGTGCCAAGGTCAGTGGGGCGTGTGCGTATAGGCTTAATAAGTACCACACTTCGCTTAAGTTACATTCAGATTTGTCAGTAGTGCCAACCGCCGAAAATAAAATATGTTAGCGGGTACACTCATCTAAAGAAGTATTTTTTTTTAAAGTAGGCCTTTTCCTGCTTTATAAAGCAGTTTCCATCAAATAAAGAAACATTAGTGATGTCTTAATGATCTAAGCTTCCCCTGGATGGGCTATTTCGCCTCGAAAAGTGGTTGTAGTTTAAAAGCGAGTTTTGGTTATGTTCCAGTGTTTACATATTTCGACCGCAGAACAATCCTAATATTATTTTCTGCATTTAAACTAGACTTCGATGTTTCTAACACTACAAACACGGACTCCAGGATCCCTTTAACAGGTATTAGTACAGAACCTCCACCGTAGGCACCTAAATAACCCCAAGGACCCGCAGGAATTAATAAAAGAATTAAAAATTAGCGATTTTCAAGATTTTTTTTCTGGAGTTACAGAGAGAGTCCTCCCGAATCTCGACCGTGGGGACCTAGGGGAGACAACCCTACAACCCTTCTGGCGTTTTTCATACTTTTGCCCTTTTCGGAAATTATAAATTTTTGCAATTTGCTCTACACGTCATTCGACCAGACTTCAGAGAGTGAAACCCCACGCAGAAGGTCTCCAGGTTCATAAGCTTACACGTTCGGACTCCCGGGTCACCTAGAAAGACAATAGCACGACACCTCCTCCGCGGGCACCTAGAGAACCCCAGGAGGACTTCGGAAAATAATGTAAAATTAGCGATTTTCAAGATTTTTTGTCTGGAGTTACAGAGAGAGTCCTCCCGAATCTCGACCGTGGGGACCTAGGGGGGACCTTCCCCTACAACCCCTCTTCTGGCGTTTTTCATACTGTTGCCCTTTTCGGAAATTATCAATTTTTGTAATTTGCTCTACACGCTATTCGACCTGGAGACTTAAGAATGTGAAACCCCACGCAGAAGGTCTCCAGGTCCATAAGCGTACACGTTCGGACTCCCGGGTCACCTAGAAAACCAATAACACGGCACCTCCCCCGCGGGCACCTAGAGAACCCCAGGAGGACTTCGGAAAATAATGTAAAATTATTGATTTGCAAGATTTTTTTTCTGGAGTTACAGAGAGAGTCCTCGCGAATCTCGACCGTGGGGACCTAGGAGGGACCTTCCCCTACAACCGTTCTTCTGGCGTTTTTCATACTTTTGCCCTTTTCGGAATTTATCAATCTTTGCAATTTGCTTCACACGCTATTCGACCTGGAGACTTAAGAATGTGAAACCCCACGCAGAAGGTCTCCAGGTCCATAAGCTTACACGTTCGGACTCCCGGGTTACCTAGAAAAACAATAGCACGGCACCTCCTCCGCGGGCACCTAGAGAACCCCAGGAGGACTTCGGAAAATAATGTAAAATTATCGATTTTCAAGATTTTTTTTCTGGAGTTACAGAGAGAGTCCTCCTGAATCTCGACCGTGGGGAGCGTTGTACGATTTTTAACTTCGGAATATAATTTAAATCGTAACAACCAATACTATACATTTTCAATTCAAATAAATAGTAGAGATTACAATAGATATTAAATTCGTTTCATACGACCCTACTGTAAACGCGGCATGTGCTGCGGGTACCCAGCTAGTTTTCTTCCATAAATTGAATTTTACAAAATCGGCGCTCTTAATACGCCAATACCCCAATTTCTGTCATGCTTGTTGCTCCATTATTACCAAACATTGCCGAGTCGTAAAATTTGGCACAAAAAACTCTCATTATCTTAAGGAAAGTATTTCTAAACTTAATGAGTCGGAGATTCTACTCGACTGCTGTAATAACTGAAATTAAATTATCGTTATCCTTATTTCTTCGTGATATTTGGAATAATAACGTAAAACATGATCGCGTGTTAGGGGGGTGTTCACAGCCTGCAAAATATGAAATTCACGTTGGGAGTTATGACAACCTAATTGGCGAAAATTTTGGAAACATTACATAATGATTTTATTTTGTAAGTAGTAATTATTTGATAGACAAATAAAGAGTAGGATGGCAGTAAATTTCCCCACTCTTTATTTTTCATAAAACTTAAACAAACACAAACTTATATAGTACTCATTTTGTTACAGTTTGGCATTACATTCACTATGAAGGGTAACAGTCCAAGTGATATAATTCATAAAGATGTGGTTATTATAGGTAAGTTGACTTTAAAATTATTTTTTATTGATCGACTACTAAATATTGCCTCTGAAAATAATTTAAAAAATTAAATGGGTGTTCTTAAATTTTGGCAATAATTCTGCTAATAATTAATTTAGTTTCATTGTGCTACTACCCCGTTTCCGAATCTAATAAACTTATAGAAATATCAATAAAAATACGATTAGACTCCCTCAAGGTCAGCGCACACTGCTTAAGAAACGAATAAGAATTATTGTTTGTGGAACAAATAAGGCTCCACATTTTTAACACTTTGTATAATGTTATTTAATTAATCATCAGCAACTTACCTATCTTTACAACATAATATAGAAACTCATCAAATATTTGTAAACAGTGCGGACTTTTATGCAGTAAAATGCTCACAATTTTTTTTTCATGGAAAGTTTGACCACGCGAACCAAAGGGAAGTGCGGTGATTCCAAAAATGAAAAACAATATTTTTTCTACGACTACTTACAATTTTCGGCACTTTTTTTCACGCTTTATACTTTTTCTTTCCATTACCATAAACAGATAAGTGTTTGATTATTTTTCTTTTCTAATTACGGATGCACATACTTTGGTACAAAGTTGGTATCAATTGCACTAAAAATTTTTCTAACAGTGCTAAGAAATAGTAGCTGTCCCTATAATTAGAAAACAGGAAACCCGCATTTCTAATCTTCAACTTTATGTATCTAGGTAACGGTCCCAGCGGCCTTGCCCTATCGTACATGTTGTCAGGAAACATTCCCTACCTTATCTCGAATGACCATCCCGATGAATTACTTTCGGCCCGCCTTTCTATGACAAGGAACCCAAGCTTAGTCCACGAAGAACTCGGACATCTCGCTGGAGGTTTGGAAGGAAGATCTACAAATCCCATTTCATTATTACTGGACGCTCTATCTCATCCATATGCAGACATGGGACTTGAATTGGAATCTCTTATTGAATGGCGAAAAGATGGAGTAGAGGTTAGTATACTTTTATAATTACTCAAGCTTACATGGTTTGAATCAAATTATAGTAGAAGGTGTTTATTATAACTTGGCAAATCGGGAGTCAATTCATTGTTTAGAACTCCTGCAATCCTGAATTACGGAGTAATAATAAAGATTTCATGGCTAAACCGAATGGAGTGTTTCTAGACACCTGGCCACGCCCCTTTATCTGCTCTGTAGGCAAACTTTAATATATTGCTGTTGCGTTTTAAGATTTTTCTACTAAACTATGTTTTGTTTTTAGATTGATCATGTTGTCCTTGGTAAAGGTCCTCCTGGAGGTTCCTGGCATAAAATGGATCCTCACATCCTAACTCTGTCTTTGGGTTCATGGATGGCTTTACCTGGATTGCCTTACAAAGCACGTGATGGTTCCGAAAAACGCGCCTCTGCTGGAAATGTAGCGCGGTATTACGTAAAATATATGAACGAATTACAATTAGGAAAGTACTGTAAAAACGGTGTGTGTGTGACTAATGTAAAACAATTAAATGAATGCCCGGAAGCAAATGTTGACAATTTATTTGGGGAATATTGCTCTGATATGAATGGAACTGAAAAAAGAAAAGAACATTTGCACAACAAATGGGTGGAGAGAGTGGAAGATGATGTATGTGAAAGAACAAAACTTTGTTCAACACCTGAAACAGAAGAAAGTGCACAAATTGAACAAAGAAGAAAAAAAATGTTTTATTTATCCAATGCATTTAATTTTATTCGGTTGAGATCTAACAGAAAATGTAAACGGCGTAGGGATTGTTTCTCAAAGAATGATTTAAGTCCTGATCGAAAAATTAGAGAAGTCCTGCAGAAATCTGTATCTGTTGATGAATCAAACAAATTAGCAAATACTTCTAAAGAAGCTATCGCTATTGATTCTGAAGAAATTTCTGTGGAAATACCTTCAAAAATAGTTGGTCTTTGTAGGGACAATGGTAAAGTTAGATCTATAAGCTTCTCCTGTGATTTTGATAATTTTGAATCTTCGTGTGATAGTCTTTGTAGTAAATCATTTAATGAACAGGGTAGTTTTATTGATAAAATTAGAAATTCGTATAGTTTAGATTTTAATAGTTCTCTTACTAATGTGCCTGAAGCTTTAAATAAACGTGATAACAACTCCCATAGACTGAAAGAAAACTGTGATCCTTGTACTTCATCAACAGCTAAATACAACCAAAACAGAGACTATCCAGAAAAATGGTTAATCGAAACTTATGACACAGTTGCAGGAAAATATGTTACATACAGTTGTAAACATTTGGTTTTGGCTAATGGGGCTAGTGATCTCCCCAATCCATTGACAATCTCCAGTAATGAGAAGGATCCTGCTTGGTTGGTTCATGATGTTCGTAGCTTGGAAATGGAACTTGATCTCTATCTTTCTGACAACTCATCTAATCCAGATCCTGTGCTTGTGGTTGGAGCTGGTCTAAGTGCTGCAGATGCCATTATTGCAACAAGATGTAGAAATATTCCGGTCCTTCATGTATATAGGAATAAAACCAGTGACCTTAGCAAACAATTACCTGAAAATATGTATCCAGAATATCATAAGGTATTTATTTATACAAATTATACAGTGTATTATTATATATTTTCGATTTTTTCAAATCACTAAGGCCTTGGTGGTAGATATAGAAATTTTTTTATTCAGGTAAAGTAGTTTTTTTGTACTTACTAAGGAAAAATTTCATTAAGAAAAGTTGTTCACAATGTAAAATCATTGCCCCATGCAAAATTTCAGGAAGTATATTTTCGATTTTCTCAAATCAAGGAAGCCTTGGTGGTAGATATAGAATTTTTTCTATTTAGGTAAAGTAGCTTTTCTGTACTTACTACGGAAAAACTTCATTAAGAAAAGTTGTTCACAATGTAAAATAATGCCCCCATGCAAAATTTCAGGAAGTATATTTGCAATTTTTTCAAATCGAGGAGGTCTGGTGGTAGATTAGAATTTTTTATGTATAGGTAAAGTAGCTTTTCTGTCCTTACTACGGAAAAACTTCATTAAGAAAAGTTGTTCACAATGTAAAATCATCTCCCTATGCAAAATTTCAGGAAGTATATTTTCGATTTTCTCAAATCAAGGAAGCCTTGGTGGTAGATATAGAATTTTTTCTATTTAGGTAAAGTAGCTTTTCTGTACTTACTACGGAAAAACTTCATTATGAAAAGTTGTTCACAATATAAAATCATCCCCCCATGCAAAATTTCAGGAAGTAATTTTTCGATTTTTTCAAATCAAGGAAGCCTTGGTGGTAGATATAGAATTTTTTCTATTTAGGTAAAGTAGCTTTTCTGTACTTACTACGGAAAAACTTCATTATGAAAAGTTGTTCACAATGTAAAATCATCTCCTCATGCAAAATTTCAGAAATATTTATCTCTTTGTAACTCAATCCATGGACGTAACTGTATACAAGTTTCGCGTTTAAATTTTTTTAGATAACATAAAGTAGCTAAAATATTGGTTGAAGCCTTTTTAGTAAATTACATTGTATAAACAAACATTGTTTAATTTAGTAATCAATTTAGTGATACTTTCCTATTTTTATAATTAATTTTTAAGTTAGTTTTGTTAATTAATTCTTTTATATTGTTACAGGTGCACCAAATGATGCAAGATGGTGGTTCCTCTTACCCACTGTACAGAGCTTTACCAGAATGTACACCTACAAGTTTTAACGAATCTGAAAGAACAGTTACCTTAACTACAAAATCTGGTGATGAACTTAAGTTTCCTGTCTCATTTGCTGCTGTTTTAATTGGTGCTCGTCCGGATCTCAATTTCTTACCACAAAATTTTACTCTAGGAGTAGACAAGAGATTACCTGTTGATAACAAGACTAATAATGTGGACATTAATAAACTAACCCATTCTGTGAACGGATTTGATGGTTTATATGCCATGGGGCCACTTGCTGGTGATAATTTTGTTCGATTTATACCTGGTGGAGCTTTAGCTATTGTTTCTGATTTGTACAAGAAATATGGATTTTGAATGGAAATAAAAATTGCAAGAAACAATATGTGTTGCTGCATCCACTTATGCAATGTGATTTATATTGTACACCTGTGTCTTCTGTAAGCTCATTTTATTATAAACAGCTTTTGTTGTTTTTAAGTTTTAAACAAGATTTTGATTAGAAAGAGTTTTTTGAATCACTTTTACAACCGAATGTGAATACCTATAGACAACCCAAATGGTGAGATAACAGAAAACTACTTTACCCTGACTTTCAAATGTTTCAAATGTTCATTTTTATTATGTATTTAGAAAGGAATAAAATCATAATTACTGTGAGATGAGTGTAATCAAACTAAATGGACATTTGAACATTAAAAAAAAATGAAGAATACCCAAGACTTTACAAACAAACTAATGAAACTGAAAATATCTTTCTAGATTCAGAATAATTGATAAAATTAAATTAAAAATTAATTTTGGAAAAGTATTATTAATAATTTCTAAGGTTTGTAAAACCTGTATTTCTCTGACTGTAGGGAAAATTGTCATCATAACAACGTTTACTTGGATATTTCAGTTTTTTAAAATATTGACTGGTGCTGAAATTTTTCCTGATTGTTTTCTACTCTAAAAGAGATACAGAAGGTGTATTTCCTGTAATTTTGGGTCAATTTTTTTTATCAAACTGCAATGCATTCCAGACCAGCAAAATATTTCAGTTTGAAAAAAAAACAAAGTTTACATAATTATTATATAATTTTTGATTATAATATCCACGGCGGAAATAAAATTGCATATTTATTTTAATTATTTATAAATCATGACAAATATGCTCAATTTTTTATAATTGTGTGATTGGTTAATGTTTCTTAAATTATTAACACTGGTCCTTTTTTGTCACCTTTAAAATTTTCACCATTTGCTTACTTATTCTATGAATACTATAGCATTTATTTAACTAGAACTACAGAATAATTTACAAAGCATTTAAAAAGTTTTTCAATTCATTTAACTTTCCACTTGGAATACAAACTTCCATTTTGTTCTTTAACAAGTATTTTTTAAGGAATAATTTTCTTGAAAAGCTTTGGTTTCCAGGAAAACAACTTGGAAATGTTAATGATATTTATAACTCAACGATCAAAAAGACATTAAAACTGCTAATGACATTGAAAAACTTGAAAATTCCTTTTAAAAAATTTCCACCGCCTACAGTATATGGGACAATGGTCTTGGTCAATGTTAAAACCCACTGAAATCAAATAAATCATCTCGAAAAAGGAAATTCTAGATAATAGCTTTACAAAATTTTTATAGTGTCTTTAACACTATAAATTGTTTATAGAATTCTATAATTAAGACTTTGTAAGTGAGTGTATTTTCTATGATAAAAGCGTGTTTTTTAAAATGCACGATTTTTGAAGTGTATGCACCAAAACGTGTATACTTATTATACTTTTTATGAAAATCGGTATGATATTAATAATGACTTTGAAAATTGAAACAAGGAAGAAATCAAAAACGCATAACCTATTACCTAATTGCATTTTATATTTGCTTCTTTTAACATCCCACTCTTGTTTCCTTTATTATGCATTTGACAATCCATCTGCTTGGAATAAAATGTTTTTAGTACCTACCCTTTTAAGTGAAATGTGGTACTTAGAGAACATGAATTTTTTAAAGAGGTTCTCTCAATAGAACGTGTCGGTCAAACAATTGCTATAGCACTGAACAGACTAAAATTCATGTTCAAATTTGCTTCTTCATTTAAAATAAGTTTGTTGCTCATTATTCTAACACTGCTTGTATATATTTTAAAATATTCTCCTTTTGTCTTATTGCATTTATTGATTGAAAATTTGAGGAACAGATTAGAAACTGATACATTTTCATTATCTACTTAGAATGTAGTACCTACCCAACTTTATACCCAATGTGACAAAAATTGTTAGATAATGAATTATTTAATGTACTTTTACTTACCTACTTTTATTAATAATAAGTGATAACTACGAATTTTATTATAGTTTTGATCTTTAGAGCAAAGGGGAAAAGGTTTGTTTATAATTTATATTGTTGATGTTATTAGATAATAATTTTATTATCATTATTGTTGATGACTATTATGATAGCCTAAATTTGTCTTGTAATTGTTTTGTACATAATTGAAATATATATTTTGTTAGAAACAGTAGTCTTTTTATTTTTTAATAAAAACTTATTCACCTTTAACCATAAAATAAAAATCTAAGCGTATGCGCTATTTATCCGTCTGGGTTCCGGATATAGAATAGGCCCAGGGAATCCCCTGCCTGTCGTAAAAGGCGACTATTTGGGGCGATTGTCCTAAACTGTTTATCCTACTTTCCCCTTCCTTCAGATTTACCTCTGTCTGTTGCCTTCCTGCAACGCAGTGTGAAGCAAAAAGTGCGGCCGAGGCAAACCCAGAATTTGACGCGTCTTCTTCCTGCAGGATCCATAAAATTGATATATGGTATTGGTTTTGGTAGTTTTTATTTAAGGATGTTAATAATTTTGGCGGTCCCATGATGATTGTGACCTGGATAGGTGCCCCCTTCGCACGACCCTGCCTGGCTTGAAATTTACTGCGACCTGCTGTTCTTCTCCCTAACGCTTGCGTTTACTTCCCCAAAAATTAATCTTTACCTAGGCTTACTGCTCGCTCGTCTGTTTAGCGCTTGAAGTTTACCTCTCCCTTCTGCCTTCCTGCCTAGCGCTTGAGATTTACCCGAGTCTGCTGCTCTCCTCTCCTAGCACTTGAGGTTTACCGCGACTCGCTATTCCCTCCCCAGCACTTAATCTTTATCTCGGCTTGCGCTTGAGGTTTACCTGAGTCTGCTGCCTTCCTTTCTAACGCTTGCGAGTACCTAGGCTGTACTGTTTTCCTTCCCAACACTTGTGTTTTACGTCCGCTTGAAGTTTACCTCTCCCTTCTGCCTTCCTGATTAGCGCTTGAGGTTTACCTGTAACCTACCCTGGATAAAGTTTTTTCAGTTACCCAATAAAATGAATACCCAGGTAGCTGTAGTACATAGGCAACTTCAACCACTTTTTTGAGGATAATAAATGTGTTATTCGTTTTACTCTGTTTTATTTAATCAAATCAAGTTCCGTACTCTAGATTCCCAAGTCCCAACCTATTACTCCCGTTTCATCACGAATCATGTTCTGATCATATTGACTGACGCCATTGTTTACGCATCCATGAAGGGGCAGTATAGGCTATGATGATAAAACAAATGCAAAAATCCATTTTTTAGGCGACTATGATACAAACAGCTGTTTTACGGCCACTGTAGTCACTGGTTTGTTTAAATTGCAAACGCATTATTTTTTAATTTATAACTTTTTTAGGCGACTATGATAAAAACAGTTGATGCGGCTATGATATCTCAGGGTGGTCACGTGACCAAATGTTATTGGAATATTTAAATAAAAATTTAAATTTGTTAATAAAATTTGTGATATTCGCCTAAAAAATGTTGTTTGCACCTCTGCCAAAAAGTGCTCTTTTCGTCCTTACCTGTTTTCTTGTCTCGGCGTTGCCTCGACCAGAAAACTCAGACTCGGATGAAAAAGATTCACTTTTTGGCCATGATACAAAAATAACTAAGTTTTATTTTTCTATTCTGTGTGCATTTGAAGAATAACATTGTAGAACGAAAAATGCCAAAAAATCAGTAGTAAGAGCGAATGATTAGGTCCACGATTTGCTAATAGATGCTAATAATAATAATAAAGTTCGTCAAATTTGTTGTGACATCAGAACAATCCGGGGGGGGCTTTGTTCTTATTCCCATCTTTAATAGCGACGCCGTAAATAAATGTTCTGATTATCCTCGTCGTAGCTATAATTAATTATTTGGGATTAATTCGAATTCCTGTAGCTACAATAGCATGAATGGCATGCCCAAAGTACATTACCTAGGTATGTAAATCGATAAACCTTGAAATTCATTTTATATCAATGATTTCAAATGCCGAACCTTGAAATCTTGATTTAAGTTTGTGAATGAACGAACTCGGTTAATCAATAATTAGCCTACGGTAAATATCTCCAATTATAGTCTCTTTAGGACAAATTTATTTTATTATCTGTTATAAAAATATGGGATAATTTAAATATTATGCTGTCATTTCTAAATATAGTTCAAGAAGTCATAACATTATCTTATATCTATTTATTTTTTAATGATTTTTTTATTAATTTTTATGCAAATAGAAGTTGCGAAAATTATAAAACTAAACTTTTTTAGCTTTATTGATCAGTTTCAATTTCTATGAATGAACGAAAAAAAAATCCTTAATTATTATTCTACACAAGATTTGAAGGTTTTTTTAAACTTCAAAACGAGGTGCAGCGAAAGTTGGCCAGTTAAATAAAACTTAACATTTAATTCATAAAATGCCTTCCTTTTTGATTCGTAATTAATTAAAGCGTTTAAAAATTAAAGAAGAGTTTTGTTTTTTTAATGGCGACATTTAGCTCTGTTAAGGTAATCTGTTCTTTTTTTACTTTTGATTAAGAACAAGGTTAAGGTTCTAATAATTAAATGAGTTGGTGTTAAACTAATAATAATGGTACTGACGTCTACAAGGCTGTAAAATGTTAAAAACATCCTACACAAATACAATACAGGTTCTACTTTAAAAGTTTATCTAGATAGCATAGGGATAGTTGCTATGCAACAAAAGGTTACAAAATAAATAAATTGATTATTGTGACGTTTTAATTAGTTTCTAGGGGGTAGATTTTCCTGAATCGCAAAGGGTATGACTCATGAAACGCACATTGTATTGACAAAATTTTATTATTCCACAAAATCGGTCCTAACTGAATATAATTTCAGGTGGACAATTTCCCATTGAATAATACAGTAAATAGGACAAATCAATCCCAGAATTACGCAACGTCACCGTCTGGCACATCGTATTGATTTGCCTCATTTTTGTTAGTCTCTAGTACTATCACAATGAAATGAAAAAATGTATTAATGCCTTCTAAATTTCGGCGTTTGGTCGATATTTGGATAGCTTTCTCCGAATTAACCCAAATGAGTTGTCCTTTCTGTTAATAAATTATATCTAAATTCTAGAGCTATAGAATTTTCTGGGAAATTATATTTCTAAATATAACGTTAGTAAATTGTATGTAGAATATAGAATAGAATATGGAAACAATCATCATTTCGTTGAAATGTAATGGTAATGTCATCATCAGTGGTGTTATAAAAAAATTGTACACATAAACAAACAAACAAGAATTATCTGAATTACTGAAAAATTGCATAAATCATATCTGTACATGATCCAATAAAGAGGTTTTCCTTCCTAAGATAAAAGCATGTTTCAGGAAATTTATTAAATAATTTCCTATATCTCTCTTAAATGCTTAAAAAAAAGTTCATTATTTAATAATTGGTGCTTAACTGTATTTTCACAGTTATTACATTCTCTGGCAATAAAATTAAGTGTGATGGTTATTTAGTTAAATGTTAAACAGCATTTTTAAAACCAAATGTTAACTTTTAAAGAATTATAAAATTATTAACCCAAAAAGGTAGGAACAAATCTTAATTAAATAACATGGACTGGTTCTGCCTCCACTATACCGTCTGCAGTAAAGATGAGTCATAGTGACGTCATCTGGGAGGTTCCTTCATATTAAATTGACCGCAGAATTGTCAATACATTTGTCTAGTCTTACAATACGTTTCCTGCTGTTATTACCTGATATAACAGTTATGAAAGTAGCAATATTTAACATTAATTGGCATCACTTTTAGTTTAATAATAAGGAAAATTAAAATAAAATAATAAAAAAAGCTGGGAAATTAATTACAAATCAGCAAAAGGAGCTTTGGTAATTGAAATCCAGATTTAGTTACGTTGGGTATAAGAACTTTGTTTAATTCTTTAATTAAAGTACAGGGTCTTAAGAAATTAAATCGATAAGGATTAAGGAAATGTTTTCTAGGCACCTTTAAAACGAAAGCTCGTGTAAGCTATCTGACTTTATTTGAAAGCTACATCCCTTCAAAAGAATTAAAATATTAAACTTATTATTACCAAATAATTATAGTACCCAATTTATTTCCACACTTAAAAGGGGGGGGGTCCATATTTAACAAAACTTAAGCAACTGCTGATAAGAAAGGGATTCTATATTCAAATTGGTAGAACTAAGCTTGTATAATGCAAGACTATTAAGATTTTAAATTTTATAAACCCCTTAGCAAACATCCCACCTCGACCTAGAAACATACGATTATAAGGAGATTAAACTACAAAATAAATTGCCAACTGACTGGAGAAAACTATGTCATGGTATATGTATCAACAACACGAAAATTGAAAATTGATGAGGGAAATAAATTGTAGTCACGAAAATTCCATTTTTGGATCCTAATTTTTGTGTACCATTCGGCGTAGGTACCATCGCCATTTCGTGTTATAAATTACAATATAGCGGACCATTTGTCATATATTATCAAGTAAAAAAAAACGTCCATATAAATCTTAAAACCGCATGCTGTTTAACTCAACCTACATACGAAACTTGAAAACACTTTCTTACACCATTTATGGTGAGACCATGGCGAACGCCTCTTGCATTTTACATGTGACGTGTTCGCACAGTTTATAGTTTATATCAACACTTAAGATATCCTTCAATAAACATGCGAATTTTACTTGAAAATAATTATGTTACATAAAATCATTTATAATGGAATTAGATACTTTCAAGAAAGAGTTGAAAAAAATGTTATTGCCGGTAATAAACATGAAGTTTCAGGTTTACTTTTTTGATTTCTCCCTAAATTTTATACAGAACTAGAATTTTTGTATGCACTTGTTTCCTTTTTATTTTAAACTTCATTTTTTATGGGAATAACTCATAATGGCAGTGTGAACTAATTATCTGTAATTTCTCCTTCCGGTTTTAAAGGAAACGGCAGAAATTTCTTTGCTAATGGAACATCCTGTATGTTCTTATATGTTTTAAATCGAAATTTAGTACCTACTACTGATTTAGTTGTGACTTGTGAGAAGAAAATTGTTTTCATTATCTACTCAATAATTATTTATTTTAAAAGGTGACATGACTCATTCAATCTGAAATCTGTTTTCATGAATTCCATTCCTACTTGTTTTTGATTTTTTTTATTATCCTTTTTTAAATTTGTTTTCAAACCCATTAGTATTTCTAAAATGGAAGTGTTCTCAACACTGATTCAGCAAAAAGTAATTTACTGAAGTAGGATTTATTTGAAAATTGTTTCAGTAATAATATCGTAAGAGCGCTTTCGTATATTCGGATATACTTTTCGCGATTTCTATTCGAAATTGATGTTGACATGGAAATATCCCGAGAGCTTGCTCGAGGGATATTTCCTAATGGAAACATCAATTTATTGAGAATACAAAGAGAGCATATCTTGAGGATTTTCAGGCAAACTTAATAGTTTTAAAAAATACTAAGGGTGGTTAGTTATCGTTGAAACACCCTGTGTGTAATTAGAAAGAAACTTTAGATTACACCATTTTCTATCCTTTTTTGTTTAAAGCTAAGTCAATTAAATCATAATAGTTGCATCACAAACAGAAGTTTATTTCCAGATTCGAATCATACAAATCGCAAATTGCATCTGTAAAATGACTTCCTTTTTGGGATAGTACTAACTATTTTTTTAAGAATATAAATCAAGTTGTAATGAGACAATGGAATAATATATTCAAGGAAAGTTTAACATAAGTACTTACTGTTATGGTAAGATGACATTATATAATCGAACTTGTTTATAGGTTTACAACCAAAAAAGTCGAGAAATTTTAATACAAGCTTTTTCAAGAACTGTACTTGTAATCTCACAGGAGGTATTTTAAACCATGAGTAACAGGAAAAGATAATCCGTAAAAAAATATTCTTGATTTATTGACAATTATTATTTAATCACAGATATTTTATAAGGGTAAATAAAAGGTAATTATTTAATAAAAAAAATTGATTATTAATAAAAAAAATGGTAAATTATGAAAAATTGGCTATATCCTGAAATTAGCTTCTCGTGCATCAGTTTCAATTTAATCTGACATGAATTTCCTGCTTAAAAATGTAACAAAATAAAAAGCGTTTCCCGGTTTTTGTTAACGTTAACATAAAATATGAAAAAATATCTAAAAGTATTCGCTAATCGTAGCATGTAATTCTAAATTTTTTATTGTTCCTCATAATATAGGCAACTTAAATCAGTGGATCTGGATACTGGATAGCTACCTACCTAGTTCATTTCCAGTTCATAGTATATCCATGTTTATGCTCACGTACGACGATTCTATACAATATCATTTTGTACATTATTTGTTTCGTTAAAAATAAATTATAATTTAATTTAAAACTTATAGGAGGATAAGGAAGGATCTTCCATTACCAAAGATATAGCTGTGATCAAGATTATAATTGCGGATAGTCCTAAAAAAATATTGCAACGAAATTCATGGCTCAAGTCCCTTTTTTCCCTCGTCGAATTGGGGCACTCCCGTTAATAAAGTATAATATTACTTTACGCACTTGTCTTGTTGGATAAATAATTTATTATTAGATATAGTGTTAAAGCCATTAGAAAATTTAAGAATGTTTGCGAAACTATTATCTAGAAATGTCCTTTTTTGAGATGACTGATTTACTTTGAGTGGGTTTTAACATTGAACCAGACCGTTGTCCCATATACTGAGTGGGCGATGAAAATGATTTCTAAAGGAATTTTCAAGTTTTTCAATGTCATTAACAATTTTAATGTTTTTTGACTATCCATATCAATGAACTATGGTTATATTTAAACATTTACAAGTTTTTTTTCTTGGAATTCAAGTTTTTTCTAGAAAGAAAATACAAGTACCATATAATTTTGTAAGTAATAATCTGTTCTTTATGCGAAAAGAAAATTGGAATAAATAACTTTTTTTCTATAGTAGATGTTAAAGTGTGCTTTGTTCGACTAAAAATAGTTGATCAAGTATTACTTTAACCGCAAGGGTAGATAAAGTAACACTTTAACCGCAAGGATAGATAAAGTAGTTTAATTTTCTGGAAACTCCATGGAAACCGAATGGAAACCTTTGCTACTGAGATTTTCGGGTTTAATATAGGTAATCTAATTTTAAATTGTTTTTTTTACGAATTTTTCTTATTTTTTTAACATCTGCTATAGAAAAAAATAGAATTTTATGCACGACGATAAAATTTAATTATCGACTCGCGAAAATTAATTCACTCTCGATTTCATCGCTCGTGAATTAACACTTTCCGCTTGTCGATAAAATATAATTTTATCGTCTTGTATAAAAAATAACTATTTTTAATGTGAATTAATTAACCATTTTATATTTCATAGTCAATAGATGGTGAAAATTTTGCACTTGGTGTGGTGAGTATGTATGGATTATCGCAATTACTATTTTTATAATAAATAACTCATTTCAGTTGTATAAAACAGGTGTTATTGATTTCTCGGGAAAACAGAACTATACATAAAATTTCAATTTATGGTGGTGTTCTACAAAATATGTAAAAATAACAAAATTCCATGTTTTAAGGTGTGTAAAATATGGCATCGTTGTCTGAATGAATTCACTACTAACCTAATTTGATTTTACTGATGATAAAAAAAAGACGAGATTTCGTAATAATGTGTAGTAAGTAGCATTGCAACATTCAGTTTGAGGATATCGGGGGTGCGGAGAAGTAAGGGAAGCTAAATTGCGATCGAAGATCAAAGAGTCTCGCCCCGCATGTCTGTACTCTTAGTCTAGAACTATATTTCGGGAAAAAATTGCATTTTTCATATGATTATCCTACATTAATAAATTTACCATCAACAAAGAACAGGAACAATTATTATTTTTATTATACGAATTGAAAGTTTACGAAAATCTTTGAAAATTCTGATAATAATTGAAAAATCTAGACGTTTGTGCTTTCGCCTTTTGATTCTGAGGATGCGTTTTCGGGGTAGTACCTCACATATCACACGCCAGTAAGTCAGAAATCCCATATCTAGACGAAATACGACCGTTTCAGTTTTTCTATTAAAAGCAATATTTTTTTACTGCACAAAGCATGGACTCTGTGGCGACTAATATAAAAATTTCTAACAGCTATCAAAAATACGTTTTGAATGAATATCTCCTGAACTACTTATACTTTGGTTTAGGTAATGTTATTATATTTTTCATAACAATTATTTGTAACTAACAACAAGTAACGGTATTTTAAAATTTTGAATTTATTTGGGTTTAAGATAACACACCTATACTTGCAATGGTGTTACTGTTATCTCAATGTAAATATTGATATTTAGATTATTTTACTCTCTCATAAAATTTTATAAATATCTACCCTATGGGTAATACGATTTAAAAATAGTACGGTTTGTAGAAATGTAAATTTGTTTCAAAAGTTACTTCATACGGGAACGTAGAAGAGCTATCGATGTACTTTTTTTTCGTTTATAATACAGGCTTTAAACTCTGAATTCATTTAAAGTCTAAATTCTCAGTTTTTAAAAGTCTAGATTCAGATAAAGTCTGAATTCAGAAGTCTAAACTCTCAGATTAAAGTCTAAATCCAAAGTTTAAAGTCTGAATTCAGAATTTAGAGTCTCAGTTTGAAGTCTAAATTCAGAGTTTAAAGTCTGAATTCAGAATTTAAAGTCTAAACTCTCAGATTAAAGTCTAAATCCAAAGTTTAAAGTCTGAATTCAGAATTTAGAGTCTCAATTCTCAGTTTGAAGTCTAAATTCAGAGTTTAAAGTCTGAATTCAGAGTTTAAAATCTGAATTCAGAGTTTAAAGTCTAAATTTAAAGTTTAAAGAATTATAAAAAAATGCATATGTGGTACTTCTACGTACGCTTCCGTAACTTCACGATGTGAACTCATTTTAATAATAATTGGTTTGTTACTTTTTTTTACTTTATCAACCGTTATGTTATTAATTAAGAAGTTTATGATACGTACGATTAAAATAGACTCTTATGCAATCCATTAAAAAATTGTTCATGACTCTTTATTTACTGCAGAAAACAGTATATTATCTATAAAGTTTATTGTCAGCAAAAAATATTGCTTTGCAACTTAATCTTGTTTTATTACACAAACCGTAAATTTAGAAAACACTGGAAATACAAGTTTTATTGCAATTATCAATTTAT
The DNA here is from genome assembly GCA_963082805.1 of Hemicrepidius hirtus. Classification (NCBI taxonomy): domain Eukaryota; kingdom Metazoa; phylum Arthropoda; class Insecta; order Coleoptera; family Elateridae; genus Hemicrepidius; species Hemicrepidius hirtus. Next base: position 38,881,797 of record OY720160.1, on the reverse strand, counting down.
TATCATTTACTATGTCGTAATGGTTACATTTATCTTTCAGGAGAAACACGTACTACAGATTTTTCTGTACTTTTAGTGTGATCCTTCCTTACCACTTTTCAGTTCAATATCCGATTTCTTTTTGCAATACTACATGGTTATCGCTTTATATAGGGCTACTTAATCTCCTTTTTGGATATTTCCACCCTTCTTTGTTATTTGCATTCTGTGTTTAGGGTGTATTAAAATATCATGCCATTCTACGTTAAAAAGAGAAAATTATTTTATTAAATTTGAGGTAGTTCTTGGTGCAAAAATGCTAATTAGTCATCACGCAGAATTATTCAACCAACACTTCGTGAGTTACCTAATTAATCTTCGTATTAATTTTGTTTAGAGGGGGTAACCGTGACGGCTAAGGGGTTGATGACAGACGTTCGAATTTTACGTAAAAAGATGCCCCCCTCGTTTTTTTTTGTTGACATGTCTTTACGATTTTCAAGCAAACAATAGTCTTGAAAGATACTAAGGGTGGCTTATTATTATCACTTTCCAAACTCTTGTAATTTTTAAACTTTCAACCTCGTTTTCATTTAGGGTTGATTTAAAAAAGTTGAAAAGGCTATACCTCTTCTGAGAAGTATTTTAGAAATATGTCTACAGTAAATTCCATTTAAAATAGCCTAAAAAGCGTTGTTTTGGTAAGCTTTACTATTAGCCATATGTCCGCCCCTCTTTTAACCCCAAACAAATGTGGGCCCTGGAGATATCACCTTGGAACACCTGCAACGTCAGGGAAGGAAAAAAATAACCAATAATAATAATTACGTATTTACAAAAATTTTAAACAAATTTGATTTTTTTATGTGATATTTTTACGAAATATTTTTACAGCTTATGCAAATTTCTTGAAACATTTCGAAATCAAACATAAAATCATGGCACTCTAATAAACAGCTTACAATTTTTCAAATCAAATATTCCATGAAATCAGAAACATTTCCTATTACTTGAGAAGTAAATAAGAAAACCCCCTTGGAAGACGCCCCCTCGATTTACAAGGTACCTCGTTACACCTCATTTTCTACGTCATCGACCTTCCTACGATTAAAAAAAATGAAAATATTATTCATTAATTTATTCTACAGATATAAGTAACGCCTAAACATTTACCTCAACCCACAAATTTGGTAACAAAAACGGTAAGTTGAGTGTTTAGAGATCAGCGGTATTAAAGCGGCGGTGTAAGGGTTGGTAGGGGAACATATAAATACGCGACGAACCAAACCCAAAGCATTTCAGAGTGACTGCACGGCGAGTGTCTGTGTTTTCTACTTATACACAATATTAATTATTAAATTATTTTTTTATACTTCAAAATGAGGGAAATCGTGCACATCCAAGCCGGTCAATGCGGTAACCAGATTGGGGCCAAGGTATGTCGATTAATTTCTTCATATTTAACCCCTTACTGCAGTTGTTTTGATGTGAAACAAAAACACCGGCCGGGTTACGACATTTTGACGTTTTCAGATTTTCCGATAAATTGTTTGGAAACTGCTAGGAATCAAGAAGCATTTCTTTTTTAACTTACAATATCATACTATTTTCTTTTTTTTTTTCTAAAAAGTTACAACAAATTTTAATTTATAAGTCGATGCCACTCAACACATTTTTACTACCATTCTTGAAAACATTTCCTGTTTGTCTGTCTATGACTTTACAATTTAAATTCAATACTTTTTAATATTTACAAGATATTAAAATTTTACATTCAATTGATTTTGACGAATTTAATTAATTCTGTTAATTTTTTTATCAGTTTCATTGTTGATACGTTATCTATTCGTGTATAGATAATAGATATTGATTTGTTATTGTAATAGTTTATGTAATATAATAATTTCAAAACCTTTTCTATCCTTTACTATTTTTAATTTATTTTTTGTGTATTTTTCTTTTAGTAAATTCAATAGCCCTTTGTAAATGTCACCTCTCCGGAAGTTCTTTCATGAATGAACATAAAAATTATTTAAAAATTTGTCATAGATAATTACGTTTTATAAATTACAGTTACATTCACATACTGACATACAAGGTTTTTTTTTATGATTTTATGAAAACGGTTCAATATTCCTGTCGCGTATGCAGTAGGTACTACTATCCCTATTTACTCCAAAAAAATCAATAATTTTGTTGGGTGTGGTCTGAACTAGAAACTTTTATTTAATCCAGTTACATTTTATATAATACTTGGAATTTTTACTAGGAAGCCAAACATTTTCAACTAAGCTGATAGACTTTTACATTTACCAACTGTTCCAAAATCAGTCTTTTGGAGAAACCGTTACCTAGCATCGAAAGTTCTCGCCTACCAACTGGAAAAATTCCTTAAAACTATTTTATAGAAATTAAGAAAAAATATTTTGAATCGAAGATTTTTTAAAAAATATTAAATAAACAAAAATTACGGATCCTGTTTTATTTCATAGCCAAAAATAAATGAATAATCCGGTTAGACTTCTTGATTATTTCTTTCGTTTTTAAGTCAAGGTCAAAGAAAACTCTCTTCTCGAATTAATTTTTTTATGAAACTTGCATGTAACAGTAATTACTTGATTAGATAACTTAATTGTTCTAAAAAAACATGAATAAAGCCGCAAATCTTTATCTTAAATACTTTATTGTTTAATCGCATCTTTACCGATAATTTTTTTTGTTATTATAATTAGCAAAAATAAATTACTTTTAGTATCAATTTTTTAACTTTTATTACTTCAAGCATTAAATTAGAGTTCATTGTTCTCAGACTTTGCCTTTCCCTCTCACGTACTAAATACACACATTTGTAAATTTAATTATAGATGCAGAGCATAGTGCAATTACCTTAATTGATGTATGTAAAAAAAAAACTTTCCTAATTACATCATTAACAATGACAAAAATATATTTGATACTGGAGCAGATTTATGTTAAAAAATTCTTTTATATAAAAAAACCTTTAATAATTAATTTTCCACTCCGTTTGTTAACATTGCGTGATTGCATGTTTTTAAACTAAAAGTTCAAAACCCTTCTCGGATGTTGACTATAAAATTAACCCCCTTACTCTTCCATCCAAACAATTACGTTTACATGCAAATCTCTAGGTAATACTTTTTTGTCCTATTTTTCTAAAGACAAACAATTGGGCGTGGGAGCTGCAATTGTTATTTTATAATAAAAATTAAACGATTACGTAAGCGACTAGATTTAACGCCATGACTATATATGGAAGTGACTTGAGTCGGTGAATTACTAATCAGATACACTTTGCGGTCACAGCCTTGGTGTTTTGTAAGAGATTCCTTGTGTTTATCAAAATGTCATTATTTTTTTTTCACATCAAAACCTTGACCACAGCTTTATTATTAATATTATTGCATATATTTTTTATTAATTCTAGTTCTGGGAAATTATTTCCGATGAGCACGGTATTGATCCCACCGGAGCTTATCATGGAGACTCCGACCTTCAACTTGAAAGAATTAATGTTTACTACAATGAAGCTTCTGGAGGAAAATATGTACCCCGTGCCATTCTCGTAGATTTAGAACCCGGTACTATGGACTCAGTTCGTTCTGGCCCATTCGGACAACTCTTCCGCCCTGACAACTTCGTTTTTGGACAATCAGGTGCTGGAAACAATTGGGCAAAAGGTCATTACACAGAAGGAGCTGAACTCGTCGATTCAGTCCTTGATGTTGTCCGAAAAGAAGCCGAATCTTGTGATTGTCTGCAAGGGTTCCAACTTACCCATTCCTTAGGTGGTGGTACTGGATCTGGAATGGGCACCTTACTTATCTCAAAAATCCGCGAAGAATACCCTGACAGAATTATGACTACCTTTTCAGTTGTACCCTCACCAAAAGTATCCGATACTGTTGTAGAACCTTACAATGCTACGTTATCAGTACACCAACTTGTAGAAAACACAGACGAAACTTATTGTATTGATAACGAAGCCCTTTACGACATTTGCTTTAGAACACTTAAACTTACCACCCCTACTTATGGTGACTTAAACCATCTTGTTTCGCTTACCATGTCTGGAGTCACGACTTGCCTTAGATTCCCTGGTCAATTAAACGCTGATCTCCGTAAACTTGCTGTTAATATGGTTCCTTTCCCACGTTTACATTTCTTTATGCCAGGTTTTGCTCCTTTAACATCCAGGGGAAGCCAACAATATAGAGCATTGACTGTTCCTGAACTTACCCAACAAATGTTTGATGCCAAAAACATGATGGCTGCTTGTGACCCAAGACATGGACGTTACCTTACCGTTGCTGCCATTTTCAGAGGAAGAATGTCAATGAAAGAAGTTGACGAACAAATGTTAAACATTCAAAACAAGAACAGTAGCTACTTCGTTGAATGGATCCCCAATAACGTAAAGACTGCCGTATGTGATATCCCACCAAGAGGCCTGAAAATGTCAGCAACCTTCACTGGTAATTCAACAGCTATTCAAGAATTGTTCAAACGTATTTCTGAACAATTTACCGCTATGTTCCGGCGCAAGGCTTTCTTGCATTGGTACACTGGAGAAGGCATGGACGAAATGGAATTCACTGAAGCAGAATCTAACATGAATGATTTGGTTTCTGAATACCAACAATATCAAGAAGCCACTGCCGACGAAGATGCCGAGTTCGATGAAGAACAAGAAGGAGAAGTTGATGAAAATTAAATTATTATGCACTCGATCTGAAATCGCTTTTCTTTATGTGTTTTCTTCTTCTTTGACACTTTTACATTCCTTTTGTGTGAAAATTTATTGGTATATACAGAGAATTAATTAAAGACTGACCTTTTTGTTGCTTTTTACACTTGAATGTGAATTTTATGCAATTTTTTATTTCAAGAAATAAATATTTATTAAAAAGCATTACTACAGAAAAATAAGTCCTTTTTATTCTCAGCCTATTTCCTTATACAAGTTTGAGTTCAAAAATTCTTTTTCAGAAAAAATAAATCAGGTCAATACATTAAAAAATGTAAAATAAAAATATGTTCCTTATAAAATTTTATTGGATGGCCAAATGAATTACATCAGCATTTTCAATTGAAATTTGTTGTAATAAGTGGGTATTGTTTATTACCCTGACGTAACAATAATTTTATAATTATTACTTAATGAGTAAATTAAACTTATAATCATCAAATTAGGTTCAATAATATCAACAAAACTCCCAAGATAACCCATGAATCAACTTTTATCCAATTGTTTTTGCAACATTTTTCAGGAGGTACCTACTTATATTGGGAATTGGGGACAACTTAATTATAATAATAAAAAATTAACAAAACGTTTACTCAGAACAATTATTTAAGAATGTTAACTACCAGTTAATGGAAGAAAAATTGAACAATCAAGATGATATAAAAGGTTGAAAATTAAAAAAAAATAATAGTTATCGAATGCTATTATAAAAACGGCGGTGTCTATCTTAATTACACTTTGCACTTTGTCCTTGAAAAATTTTATTCTGAAATAATCCCACTTAGGGCCGATTTCAAAAATTGTCATGGATACGACTCTTGTAACAATTCGTATCCATGACAATTAACCGTTGGTTAACTTAACAAGGAATTGATAAACTGTCCCTTAAAAGATTTACTCTGGAATTAAACAAAATCTTAAAAAACATTCACTTTATTTGGTCCTAGTTTCTCGATTATTCATAATTTCGTTAATTATATTCAATGTTTTAATTTGGAACTGTAACTTTTCATTAGGAGTTAGTCCATGGATATGTGGGAGTAAACTTAATAAAAAGTGTTTGTCTGCATCATTATGATCCGTTGATGTTGTAGGCTGCTCCTTGGGCTGCTCCTGCCTTGTTTCCAAAGGATCCTTCGGTATAGGTCCCACATTTGGAATGGAAATATTTTTAGTTAATACGATTGGAGGTTCAGGTGATTTGGTATCAGACGAACCATCGTTTGTTTCGTCAAAAAACTCAATATTATCTTTAATATCAATATGATCCCAACTATCATGCGAATCTTCCTTGTTATCAGAAACAGGATTTAACTCTGAATTGTCTCCTTCTTCAGCCCTCAACGCCCTATCATAAGTATATCCGCTACAAAAATAATATTAGAGGTGGAAAATTTAACAATAATATTCAGATACATACTGTCTTGATTTTGCAAATGGGAGAACAAAATTCATGTGTTTGGTAAGATAGAACGTTTTTGGAACTTTATGCCCTGTAGGTCTTAATCTTTGGCTTAAATTTCTTGTTAGGGATCCGCGTAAGTTTTTCCATCTTGCTTTACAATCTTCAGCTGAAAATAGAAATTGCTGATAGGGTTTGGTGTAATGAAAACATTGCATAGCGTGAACAGAAGGCAATAAACTGTGGGGGCAAAGTTTTATTCTGGGAAAGTCTCGCTCGGCCTTGTAGAATAAAAATAATTCAGAGTTGAAGGGTATAGAAAAAAATAAATAAAATTAAACGAATGCTCATATAATATTCATACGTAAATATTTTTTGTATTTTGGTGAAAGAAAAGTTGTTTAGACCGAACCATAAGCGGAAAGTAGAAATAATATTTAAATAGAGTTCAGGTTTTTTCAATGCTTAGAAAAAATATAAAAAATATGTCCATTATTTCTTACGTGCTTGCACGAACCATGCAATGGGGACCTACAGCTTAACTGAGTCTCATTGACTGTAGGAGTAGAAATAATATTAAATAGAGTTCAGGTTTTTAAATGCCTAGAAAAAATATACAAAATATGTGTATTATTTCTTACCATACAATGAGGACCTACAGCTTAGCTGAGTCTCATTGAGTGTAGGAGTAGAAATAATATTAAACAGAGTTGGAGTTTTTTAAATGCCTAGAAAAGATATACAAAATATGTGCATTATTTCTTACGTGATTGAACGAACCATACAATGAGGACCTACAGCTTAGCTGAGTCTCACTGAGTGTAGGAGTAGAAATAATATTAAAAAGAGTTGGAGTTTTTTAAATGCCTAGAAAAGATATACAAAATATGTGCATTATTTCTTACGTGATTGAACGAACCATACAATGAGGACCTACAGCTTAGCTGAGTCTCACTGAGTGTAGGAGTAGAAATAATATTAAACAGAGTTGGAGTTTTTTAAATGCCTAGAAAAGATATACAAAATATGTGCATTATTTCTTACGTGATTGAACGAACCATACAATGAGGACCTACAGCTTAGCTGAGTCTCACTGAGTGTAGGAGTAGAAATAATATTAAAAAGAGTTGGAGTTTTTTAAATGCCTAGAAAAGATATACAAAATATGTGCATTATTTCTTACGTGATTGAACGAACCATACAATGAGGACCTACAGCTTAGCTGAGTCTCACTGAGTGTAGGAGTAGAAATAATATTAAACAGAGTTGGAGTTTTTTTAATGCCTAGAAAAGATATACAAAATATGTGCATTATTTCTTACGTGATTGCACGAATCATACAATGAGGACCTACAGCTTAGCTGAGTCTCACTGAGTGTAGGAGTAGAAATAATATTAAACAGAGTTGGAGTTTTTTTAATGCCTAGAAAAGATATACAAAATATGTGCATTATTTCTTACGTGATTGCACGAATCATACAATGAGGACCTACAGCTTAGCTGAGTCTCACTGAGTGTAGGAGTAGAAATAATATTAAACAGAGTTGGAGTTTTTTTAATGCCTAGAAAAGATATACAAAATATGTGCATTATTTCTTACGTGATTGCACGAATCATACAATGAGGACCTACAGCTTAGCTGAGTCTCATCGACTGTAGAAGTAAAGGAATGTTTTATTGTATAACATAACTGATAACTAACAAATCGCATTATTACCTTGCTTTGGTTGCGGTATTATCATGGCAAAGTAAAAACAGTTTTGAATTTAATAAAAAGGAAATGAGTGGTAGGTAACTAACATACTTGGATATGGATTATAAAATAATACCAATTTGGTGTATCTCATGTAAATTTAATACGTGTAGCCAGCCACACTCGGATGCCGTATAGGTACAGTCGATGCGTCAATGCAGAGAATAAATAATCAGGATAATATTCCCACTACGAACTCCATTTAAGGTAGGAAGCTAAAAAATTTCTTTTTGGAGTTCAAACCTAATATTTTACTATTTTTATATTTTTGTATTATAATCCAACTTAAAGGTGAACGTGAAACGATAATGCAAGAGGAAATGCTCACTTCCTTTTTGATAAAGATAATATTATGGAGATTAAGATACATTTATTGCTCCAATTAAGACAGGTAGCTTTTGAATTTTGCAGACGTTAACAAAATGCTGTTTAATAGAATGTTCTGAAACCATTCGCTTAATATACTCTGGATTAATCAATGTATCGACCGAAAGTACCTAATTTATTCTACTTTAGGGGTATAAATTATAAAAAACAGTTTTCGTGAAAACTAATCTTGCTTCAGTAAAATATTTCGTAGTATTTCCATAATTCAGATTCAAATTTGACTTCTTCGAATCTAATCGAATCATGCGAAAATATTATACCTACCACTCGAAAAACGGAATCAAATATTTTGCGAAAATTCGCTATAGCCCACTTCTTTATTTTTTTAAGCAGAAAAGCAAAACACGGTAGAAAATGTACCTACACAACAATAATTATGGAAAAATATGAGAAGTGTTAGTCCGTATTCATGAACACCCTGTATATAGCGAACGTTCTTTTACTTTAAGTCAAGCAATTTTTATTGCAAGGGAGATATATTTTTTTTATTTCAGAACATTTTGAGGATATTTTTCCAATAAAAAATTTCTCTTTTTGTACCAGATTTAAAGCAACGTACTACGTATAAGGTGAGAGAGAAAACTGACTGGATCATAAGAATTATTTCGGGGAATTGCCTTCCCCAGTAAGAAACTTTTCTATTCAAGTCTCCACTTGAATTATCTTATCCCTTACAAGGCTCTCTTTACGTGCATTGCAGCATGTTGCAGATTTTAGAAGTTCAAAGCAATCCTACTATAAAGACTTCTTAAATTTTAACCATTTGGAAAAAAATGTTTCCTATGGTATTTAATAGCGCATTCTTAGATGATTCACACAACAATTAAGTAGTACAGGGTACAGGTAATTACTTACGTAGTAGTACTACCGAGTGACTAAGAATAAGAAAAATCAATAGGAACAGGGGTAGGTTCTTGACTCATTCCGTAAATTTTGATCGATGTATAAATGCTACTAGCAAACAGATTATAATCAAATTTTATTGGCGTGGGTATTTAACGGTTAATTAAATGTACAAATACATAATAAAGTATTTTCTGTATCAAATGTAAGTAGGACATTCCACCTACTATTTTGTTACTATTACCACACTTAAGCAACTCCATTCATTATTTAGGCAGTTCTAAATTAGAAATTACATACAACTGGTAAAATTTAACAAGATAACAGTCTTAATTCATTTTATCGCCTCTTGACATAGTAAATAATTGGATAATCAAAATGCGGGACGAAAGTTTGCAAAAATTGTTATACCAAAGTATTTTCAAAGTAAATAAAACATACAATAAAAATATACATACGCGTTTTTTGGAATTTTTGTGCGATTTCAGCCCAGGCTGTGTCCGTGATATCCCTTGATGTATATTCAGTTAAATTATAATTATATAAATAAGGATACTTTTCAATTTCCCGCAACAATCGAATATTAAATATATTTTCTTCCTTCATATTTCCTTGGGGTTGTGCTACGTTGCGTGACACGTCACATAAAACCGTCTATTGATCACTGACGCAGCTACAAAGCAACGCAGTACGTGGCTATTTAGGAATGTTGCTGTTCCCTGATGTGCTACGTGACATGCAGTGGCGTAACATGAAACAGGAGGCTTTTTTTTTAAAATTTATGATTAGGAACCTTTAGAGTACTACCTGAATTAAAAAAAAATTTTTTTTAAGAAAGTATAAGATACGTGTAACTCTTTTTAAGCACACAGTATTTTTAGATTACTTAACTGCTTTGTCAGTGATTAGTTACTGTTATTACAACCCCTTCTTTCTATTTTCTGTCACTAAAAGAATAAGACTGTACTATTTTCTTATTTTAATTTTATGTACTTCCTGTGTGTGGTTTAAATCTTTAAGCAAGCTTATTAGCTTTGAAGGATTTTATTTTAATTCCTTTCCCTCAGGATTAGTCTGTAGGTACTTTACTATTTTTAGTTTACCAGATTATGTAAATAAAACCGAACATAAATAATTTTTTAAATAAATACGACGATATGATTTTCACTGTCTACTGGAAATAATGAATATTCAGTGGGTTTTGCATATGTTTTAAATTTTATGGATAATTGAAAAGTTATCGTGATTAAAAAAATTATTTTTGGAAATCCTTTTCCGTCTTGATTTAATTTTTTATAATTTACCACTTTTTAATGTTTCTTTTTTTAAATTTTAATGCAAATTTCGAAAACCTTTTCAGTACTGATGCAGAAATCCTTGAAGCTTTCTCTACTAATAACATTTTTATTAAAAAGTCAAATGCAATTTGGTAAAAAAATTTTTATTACCTACTGATGATATTTAAGAAAATTTCCGCCCCTTTTAAGGTAAACAAAATCTTAAAATTGAAGTGTTTTATTTTGTCCTTTTTTTAAATTTTTTTGAATGTTTCTATTTTATTTTTAAACCATTTCCAGATTTTCTTATCATTAATGTCACCTTTAACTTATCCAAAAAATTTTAATCAAATCTTATCTTAATGATTATCTTTTAAAACGTCTAAAATTTTGATTTATTTAACATTTTAAAATAAAACTTCTCTAAGGAAGATCTAAACTACCTCAAGATTACCCATGTGTGCTTAAATAATCCAATGCCACCCTAGAATTGCAGTTATTTAATGCGTGTGGGTATGTACTGGTTCTAAAAATATTTTTCCCGCCTTAATACGCGGCGGAAGTTCGTACTATTTCATCGAATGTTGAAAAGGAGAAGGGAGAGGCACTAAAACCAATCGTTTTGCCGGGTCAGCGCCATTGCCGAGCCGAGACTTCAGCGAAGAGGTGTTTAGTGTTGTGTGTAATAAGAGAATTTTATAAAAAAAAATATTTTAAAATGAGGGAAATTGTACACATCCAAGCCGGCCAGTGCGGAAACCAGATTGGAGCTAAGGTATTTTGAATTCTTTTGTTTTTTTAACTTGCATTTGTTTTAAGGCGGTTACGTATGGTTGAATAAATGGAATTTGCCCTCCATCTTGATTTCAACCCAACGTACCGGCCGGATTTTTTTATAATTCCATGAAAGAAATTAAAATTTTGATAATTCAATTGATTTGTTACGTTTAATGAGAAATTAAATATTTTTGCATGCATTTTCTTTGACCGTTGGAAGTTACAGCTTGTAACGGTTTTTCTGTTGTACCGGCGTTTCGTATCAACCATTGTAAAAACATTATCCAATTTGAAGCAACACCCTAAAAATTAAAATGCTTCGGAATAATCTAGAATAAAACCCCTTTTGTGTTAATTTAAACATTCCCAAAAATTTTGCTGTTTTGTTGGGTCACGCAATATTTAATTTTTACCAAGTAATAAAAAATTAGACTGGCATTAATTTAATCGAAATGCGGTGTATTATTCATTCCGCAAAAGTAGTACGCTTTGCATTTGAATTGAATCTTCAACGTTCACAAGGCGTCATGCCCTGATTTCAGTCCATCTGCCACAATGGGAACCCGGTTTTATTCTTCCCAAATTTATGTTCTTGGTTCATTGTCTCGTAAATTTGAATACCCAGATTTTTATTAATTCCTATAGTAGTAAATTATTAAATAATAACCGACTTTATTATCTCTTTTAATAATTAGAAAATTTTACGATTGTATTTTTCATTGATCGGTGCAGATTTTTAAACAGGGGTGGGGTTAAAAAATGTAATCTAACAAAATAAAAAAAATTATATTTTTTTATTGCGCTCCCATTAATGCATCTATAGGGTGATCAATAAAAAGCGTGTAGGACAAGATGGCCGTGCTTCCATTTAAATTGGGAGCACAGCCACCTTGATTTTTTAACACTTTACTATAATAAATAATTTTTGTATTGCCATTAACAATTATTGTTCCTAATTTTAAAATACATTAAATAGCATAAAGGTTACTGAATTTTTTTCTTTTGGTTTGATAACTGAAAACCTGATAAAATATCTGAATAAAAAAAAAAAGTAATGCTTAGATTTGTTGCTACAACAAAATCCATGTTTTAAATTAAGTATTACCTTGACATTTGATTTAAATTATGACGAAGTTGCTGAAAATAGTGCTAATCCTGTTTTTGCATTAATCTTCTTTATTGCAAATTAATTATTTCAGGTTCAAGTTGTTACATAAAACTTTTCTTATTATGAAAAAACAATATTCGCTACTTCAAATGTTTTTGCTACCTAGATAAAGTTTATGGCAAAACAAGACAGTAAATAAAATAATAGGTACCTATCACCTATTACAATTATTACAAGAATATTTTTAATTATCTTTAAAAAAATCATTAAAAATTAGCATAACTGTGCATTGTTACGTAATCGACTTCTAGATTAAACTTATTTTTAGAATGATGTAAGTAATTACTTTTAACAATATTCATGGTCAATTCACATGCAAAGGTACCCTAGCCATGAGCCGCAAAATTTCCTGTAGTTACTATTCAAAAAAAAAAAAAAGAAATGCCACCTCCCTTAATTATTAACCTTCCTGAAGATACCAGCGAGAAACTTATTGTTATTTTATTGCTGCATAACTCTTTGTAAGTAGGCGGTACTGTTAACTCTTGGTGTGCTGGCAATTTTTTCTACTTTTACACCGAGTTGTCTGCTTTTAGTTCTTTTTTTTTATTCGACCTCATCTTTAATAGACACGATAATTCTTCACACAAGAGTGCTTGTTATTTCAAGCATAGAATGTAAGTTCAATACCCTCAGAAGTTCGCGGTGCATGCATGCCAATATTAAGTATTACGAGCTCCTCTTCCTGCGTCTACTTCTACTAAGATTTAATGACATTTACATAAATATTCTGTAACACTAATCGAGAAAAGGATAACAGGTCCAAATATGTGGAGTAATGGGGAATAGAAAGTTGCGTTTTACCATCTGTTCCGTTATTCGAGTTAATTTTACTTTAAAATGATGGTTTTTGATTTTTTCTTTTGATGGTTCATCTTTTATTCTATTAATCACTGCGGTAAATTAAAATAATTGGTAATTGTGTCCTTGGGTCTTGTAAATTTAAAGAGATGTCAACCGTGTGGGCATTTAATAAACCCGATTGCGTCACCAGATACTACTACACAAGATATAATATATGCAGTTCATGTTACTAAATATAGAAGTGAACAAGGTTTATTTTATGGAAAAATAAATGTGGCAACATTTAGTTTAGTCAGACATTCAGGTGAAAACGTGATATTTTTCACGATTTTTCGAATTTTGTTGTAAACAACTTTTTTATTTCCAATAATATTTAATTTAGACCACTTTTATTAGGCGTCATTGCTTCCCATTCGTATTATTTTCATTTTTGCAGAACACCACAAAAAAACAAAAAATTCTGTTTACAAATTAAAAATCATTGGCCCGCCCTGCTTCACTGAAAATAAAATAAAGGATCAAAGGCGCCTGAAAAAAATACCATTTTTTAAAATTTGTTATAACAACGCCCTGTCCTATACCCTGCCCCCACCCCTATGCCCTGCCAATTGAGGTCGGAAATTCGAAACTTTTATATTAAAATATATTCGACTTTTAATTTTTTTTCATGAAAATAAATTTCCTGAAAGCTTTTCAATTATTAAAGAACTTTTCCTACTAGTAATACATTTTTGTACTTCTTCCATTTATTTATACATGGGCGTGTCGGTCCATTTATACTGCCCTATTTAGCCTCGTTATTGATTTTTCTTTTTTTTTGTTTCAGTTCTGGGAAATAATTTCTGATGAGCACGGTATCGACCCCACCGGCGCCTACCATGGAGATTCTGACCTCCAGTTGGAAAGAATCAACGTTTACTACAATGAAGCTTCCGGAGGAAAGTATGTACCCCGTGCCATTCTCGTGGATTTGGAACCCGGTACAATGGACTCCGTACGTTCCGGACCATTTGGACAAATTTTCCGCCCTGATAACTTCGTTTTTGGACAGTCGGGTGCTGGCAATAACTGGGCAAAGGGTCATTACACAGAAGGTGCTGAACTCGTCGATTCAGTCCTTGATGTAGTACGAAAAGAAGCAGAATCTTGTGATTGTTTACAAGGTTTCCAACTTACACATTCATTAGGAGGCGGTACCGGATCTGGAATGGGAACATTATTGATCTCCAAAATCCGTGAAGAATACCCTGACAGAATCATGAACACCTATTCAGTAGTACCATCACCAAAGGTCTCCGACACCGTAGTTGAACCATACAATGCAACCCTTTCCGTACATCAGCTCGTAGAAAATACCGATGAAACTTACTGTATCGACAATGAGGCTCTCTATGATATTTGTTTCAGAACATTAAAACTTTCCACCCCAACATACGGAGATCTTAACCATTTAGTATCTCTTACCATGTCTGGAGTAACCACCTGTCTCAGATTCCCCGGTCAATTAAACGCAGATCTTCGTAAACTAGCTGTCAACATGGTCCCATTCCCACGTCTTCATTTCTTCATGCCCGGCTTTGCACCTCTCACATCCCGCGGAAGCCAACAATACAGAGCCCTCACTGTACCTGAACTTACACAACAAATGTTTGACGCCAAGAACATGATGGCCGCTTGTGACCCCAGACACGGACGATACCTTACTGTTGCTGCCATATTTAGAGGTAGAATGTCAATGAAGGAAGTAGATGAACAAATGTTGAACATCCAAAACAAAAATAGTAGCTACTTCGTAGAATGGATTCCCAATAATGTTAAGACTGCCGTGTGCGATATCCCACCAAGAGGTCTAAAGATGTCCGCCACCTTTATTGGTAACTCCACTGCCATTCAAGAATTGTTCAAACGTATCTCAGAACAATTCACTGCTATGTTCAGAAGAAAGGCTTTCTTGCATTGGTACACAGGAGAAGGTATGGATGAGATGGAATTCACTGAAGCCGAATCAAACATGAACGATCTTGTATCCGAATACCAACAGTACCAAGAAGCTACCGCCGATGAAGACGCCGAATTCGATGAAGAACAAGAGGCTGAAGTTGATGAAAACTAAATTAAAGTTATTACATTTTGATCTGAAGAATAATAGCTTTTTATATTTTGTATTATTTTGCATGTTTTGTACAGTTTATAACATTCCCATGTACAATGGAGTAATAATTATAAATTAATCTACTTAAGAGACTGACATTGTTCTGTTCTGTTTATTAGTTTCTGTATTTATGTCCTTTTTTATTTCCAAGTTTATGCCTCTTTTGTACCGCAAAAAATGTGCATTAAACATTACAGTCATCCAGTAGGTTATTTTGCTTTTTTTATTCCTGATTAATCTCCTAAAGGTTTGCACCCACTTATCAATAACAGACAGCTACACTATGGTTGGCCAATTGTGCACTCTTAGAAAGTGTAAATTGCTGACCATAGAAATAGTGTTCCATTGCCCATATGTGGGCATGAATCTTAGCTCCATGTTTCAAACAACGGTCGAGGTTTCTTGGTGGTAGTGGACAAGGTGGGTTAGATTTTGGTTGTTGCCATTTTGTTTCAAGATCGCATCAGAAAGCAATGTGAGGTAGATTCTGGTTACTTTCATTTTGTACAAAATGGCGGCAATGGACAAGGTGGGCTTGTTCTGGTTGCTTCCATTTTGTTTAAAATGGCGGCCGCGGACAAGGTGGGCATGTTTTGGTTGCTTTCATTTTTTTTTATAAAATTGCGGAAGTCTTTCCCAGTATTACAATTTTTTTAATGGTTAAAACCCTTTAATTCTGGAGAATTGTGGAAGGAAGCTAATGACCCAAATTGATTGTGATAAAATGTTAGCGAAAGTTTATGCAAATAAGGTGGCCTGGTAACATATTGATCTGCCATTCTTTCTTTAAGGAAAGCCAAATAAGTATTCTCCTGAACTTTTATCATGAAATAGGAATCTACCGCCTCATTTTATATGAAAATTCCGACATTTTTAATAGTTCATAACAAAATATTTAAATTAAGAATTATTTGCTAGGGAAATGTAAGAAAAACAATTATTGATCAAATATTTCTACAATTTCGTTTTGGAAATTAAAGAAAAATCTTGGGATCTCATTTCTTCGTGACTTAAAAAAATAATTTATGTGAAAGTACCGCTTTGAACAGAAAAGTATGCAATCCACCACGCACATTCCAAAGGCTTCTCCGAAGTACTTACACCTATTGATGATGATTCATGCTTACCGTTATGACAAATAAATAGGTATTTTTTAAGGATTCATGTTTAATTCAAGAGCTCAAGTTCATATACAGGGTGTTCTGTAAGACATACATTGAACTAGTTTGGTTATTTACAATTATCTAGGGGGTGAGGGAGGTCTAAATAAAAAAAATAATCATGTAATTAAATAATCTTCAAGTATGTTTCGCCTTTATTTTCTTATAAGTTTGAATTTTCTAAATTTTAAAAAGTAATATTGTGGGGTGGTGGTTTACTAGTTAGCGTCAAAAAGAAGCAAAGAGCGCTTGTAATTTGGTTTTTAAACCAATAGTAAGCTGGAAATTTTAACTTTTATCTTTTAGTATTGTTATGTGCATGCATATGATACAAATCTTACTGTTAGGTAAATAAGAAGTAATAAACAAGTAAAGTACACAAGTAGATACCGACAGGGGTTACAGTGATACAGCAACTGAGCATAACTTGGTTGGGCTTGTGAAAAATAATTCTCAAACTGGTTGCAATTTGTGAAATATTTTGCACTATTTTTTTCAAGCACAGTTTCACAAGCCCAGTGGAATTTTTCCAGTTGCTGGGTCACTGTAAGACTGTCGGTATTCGCTTGTGAAATTCTCTTAATTGTGTACAAAAAAAGAGGTAGGTATACCAGTGATTGTTGGGTTGCATTTCCTATTTCTATGCCAAATCGTGTCTGCTATTAAAATAATTGAATTGCTGCTTCTACCATAGGCAATGTTGCGTACGGATAAGTGCTACATACTGCAGCATCCACTACCATGGAGGGGAATACCAAATATTGTTTTTAGTTTTTATAGTGGGGTAAAATACATAATTATTTCAGTGGAGTCGTTGTATTAGAAATTAGAATATCATAACCATTGGTATTTTTATTCGTATTACAAGCCATATTGTGAATAATTTTTTTTATTAACATTCTTTTAATAACTTTTCCTTTTTCTACTGAAAATTGGAAACTACACCAGGATCTTCATAAATTATTTTACTTTGAAGGTTTCTCTTAGGCGATTACAAAATTGTTACGTACCTCCAAGGATTACAAATCTGTCATCCAGATTTTTTAGATTTGTTGGAAATGGAAACTGACAAAAATTAATATTTTCTAATTGTTCCCAAGGAGAAGGTTTGAGCACTGAAGATATTAGGGCAAACATTTTGCTTCCCGATTCATATCCAGACGATATATTAAAATACTGGCATAGAAGTTTTTTCAAACGGATTAATTTATGTTTATCAAAAGTTTTTCAAAAATTGGGGAATATTATTCGTTTTTTCAAACTTAAAAAAAATTAAAACATTGAATCTTTGGCATGCTACAAAAATTGTCGTATCACAAAGATCTTGCTGACCAAGACGTTTTTGTTAAGAAGTTTATTATCAAAGAATTTCGTGAAAAACAGCAAAGTTTCCAGTGTAGGTACAACGCGGTTTGTCTACGCCCTCCCGGAAACAAGTAAAAGCGCGAAGCATCTCGAAGGAAATTCAATAAACCATAGTCAACTAAATTTTCAGGATGCAAGTGAGGACAGTTTGAGTTCTATTGAAGATGAGAAGTTGTTTTTAAAAACCGTTTTAGGTTTCTAATAATTTTTGTGGCGAGGGAATTTTTACCTTATTTGCATTATTTCCAAATTACAATCTCTAACGTTTTTTTGTTCATAAACTTTTCTACTTCAACATTTTTTTGTTGTTGTTGATATAGCTAATAATTATGCAATAACTAGAATTGAAGAAACAATAATTTTTTTTAAATCTTTTCATGAAATAATTTGCGGTTTTTGTCATCGGAATTTCCTTTCTAACTTTAGATGTCTATCTTCCACAATCACTTGACGATCTAGTGCATCTGTAAATGAAAACGTTCACCTTTTTAGAGCAATAAAAAAATAAAAGGTAAGCCATCACGTGCATAACTAGATTCCACGGGTTATGCACTAAATCCTTAGTTAAGGTGACTAACTGTACGCAAGCATTCCGTAAAAAAATCTGATGGGCATCTTTAATTTTCGGTGAGCGTTATTATGAAGCTTCTGTTAATTTATTTGCAAGAATAAACGAGTTGAAGAAGCTCTTTCTCAATAATTTATGGCCAGCTGTTTTTTTAGTTCACATTAAAAATATAACTTGAATCCATATCTTTTTTTTTTATTTGCAACAGACATGCTATTGTAATTGAATTTTATATTCAAAATTGAAGCTGCAGTTTATAGTCAGAAGACATAAATAATAATGACTTAATATTCTTAAAAATAAAATATAAAAAGGGACAATAAATGTTCACTCCAATCGTCCAATAAAGTTTTTTGTTTATATTTTGTAAACTGATTTCTTTTTTGGATCGCGGAAACCGAAAACATCAATTCCATTTTTAGTGATAAAATATTTCATAACTTTAATTTTCGTCGTTAGTGACGAAAGTAAATATCTCATTATCAAGTTGCCGGGTGTCGCTTTTTTGTTTGCAGCTTAAGTCAGTTTCTGAGGTTCGCGAAAATTACCAAACTCGACTTTGTCTCTGTTGGTAAACGTTTCCCTCCCTTGCAAAAAATGCTATTTTCGTCACTTAATATTTTTAAAGATTAATATTTATTATCGCACTTCTTATTCACTCTATACACATAAATTCTACGTTATAGGAAATTCCACACATAACAGTTTCGTATCCATTTACTAAAATAAACTACAGCATATTTTAAGTCTATCTACTGCAATTTGATTCTTTTACCTCACCCGTACGCCCGTACAGATAAAATTTAAGTGGGTAGTTTAGATTCTGTTAATAGTCGTCTTTTCATGAGTTTAAGGAACATAAATTTTCTGTGATGGAACACTTTTAGAAAATCTTAAAATTATCATCATGTAGGTACCTATATTGTGAGGATTCTGAAAGGAGAAACTGAATAATATTTTTATTATTGCATTTTAAATTTCCCGTATTTCCCTAGACGCGAAACTTTCACTTTATAAGAATTATGAACAAAAATTTTGGCAATTAATTCCCGGTTACAAAAGAGTCATTAACTCTTCTGCATGAAGTCTAGTATTATCCATGACCCTCTTGTTCCTACTCTTTTAATCATTATCTTTAAAACAGCTTACCTCGAAACTACAATATTATAAGTACTGGATGGTAATATTAAGTACATTAGGTTTATTCTTTATTATACTCTACACTTAATGACAAATGTGTCTAAAAATAGTTGTAAAACATCCGGTAGTCGCTGCATTTTTTGCTGTTTATCACAACGTCTTGGTGTTGGTCTTTGTTTTAAAAGTCCTACAAATACATGTTTTTTCAAATATTTTGGCTGAATCCCAGCTTTAATATTCATTTTATTCAAACAAATAAAATACAACATAGTACGTTTTGAAATTAAACTTAGGAAGAAAAATATTTATTATTATACTTTAACTCAAAAATATTTATGGACGGGTTAAGATGAAAAGAAAAACAAATACTACAGTTATCAAATTATTTTCACAAAAGATTAATAGTTTTGAAATGTAATTTGTTACTCGCTCGACTTTATCAAAGTTATCCTTTTTGGGGTGGGGCCGGGGGCATAATAAGATTAGAAATGGTCCGTGGATCGCCAACATGCGATAACGGAGAAGAAGAAGAAGAAGCGCCTTTCTATGATGTAGTGTGTTGTTCGTTTTCTTCGCTCGTTATATATTTTTTTTCATGCTATTTTTTACATACTACTCCATAATATGATATTTGTTTGTTTTGTCCGTCTAGCTTCCGGATGAAGAATAGGCTCAGGACATCTCCTTCCTGTTGTAAACGAAGACTATTTGGAGCAACTGTCTTATATTCTTCCTGTTTACCTTAAAATTGTATGAGACCTGACATCCCTTAATATTGTTCTCTGTTGTATCCGTCTGGGTTCCGGATGAAGAATAGGCCCAGGGCATCCCCTGCCTGTCGTAAAAGGCGACTATTTGGGACTAATTTCCTATATCTTTCCCCTATTCGAAAATTTCTTTATCCTCTTCTAGAGATGTGACATCCCATCCATGAATGGAAGTAAAACAAAATTTTAGACCTTGTTCTACTTTTTAAAAAACATTCTCTAAAAATAAACTTCAGGTAGTAACTTAAATATTTTCGTTTCGTCGTGTAATTTCAGGCAAAAATATCAGATTGCGGACATTCTTGTTTAAAGCATTGCTAACTCAATACACCAACTTAATTAAATAATCCCGAGGATGTTCGTTAATAAATATCCGGAGATGTATTAGAAATAATTTTCAAAATGAGTAGCAGTAGGTAGCAGCTTCTGGTTTTTATATTGCACGGTGTGTTAAGTAGTTACAAAGCGGTTTCTGAACTGTGGGATTTTGTGGTTTCCGTTACTGGTAACATATGAACACATATTGTGTTTGTTATTAAAATATAAAAAGTACACGTGGCATACATGATATTTTTAAAGTGTATGAGAGATAATAAGTCATACAATTATACGAAGAAGTTATGAAAAACTCAGATAGGTAAGGTACAAGAAAAAGTTATGATTGGAAACTAGAAAATTGAAGAAAAAAACTGTCGTAAATCCAGAAGAGAGTCGCCAGAGATCCCATACCAAGACCTCGATCCATTAAAAAGCAAACCAAAACGTCAGTCATATCGTAGGAATGGAAGACAGTCTTGAGCAAATGGGCACTATTATTTGAAATGTTTTTAACATCCGTATCTTTTACTTACGCATCCACGCAAAACATTGCCGTCGACTTTCGACTACATGGGGTGCAACTCCCTGTGCTCGGGCACAACTCTCTGTGCCCCTATAGGCTTATAAAGGGAATTTAATAATAATTATGTCTATTTTTAAAATTCTTTTATAATATAATAGTAGATTTATTTGATTTTGCAGTGTAACGCATTAGTTCAATACATTATGACATTCTTCGTCAATTTTCAGAAATGTTTGTATGTACGGTACTCAAGGGCAACACACGCAATGTACCTACTCATACAGTAATTGAGCAGGGCGTAAAAATTCTGCCGTATTCCGTCATATCCCTAATTATTAAAGGGTTAACATTTTATGTTTTTTTTTAAACACCCCTTTAGGTCTCCTCTTTACTTCTTTGGCTTCCAGTAAAATAAATGTTGCTCTCCGAATTAAAAAATCCTAGAACGGGATATTTGTGTCCCCATAATAAATTTTAAATACCCTATGAACAAACAAAAAAAAATTAATTATAGGGTAATTTTGCGAACAAGAAAAAAATTCTTAAGGCAAAAGTTTGATAAATCTGGCGGTTTTTAATAATTAATAATTAAAATTTTCGTGTGTATTTTAGGGATGTTTTCCTGAGCATAATTTTAAACATTATTTTTAAACATAAAATTTCACGGTCTACGGTAGCTAGAAACATTGGAATGTCTCAGTTGTAGTATCTTGTTAAAAGTATACTTAGTTTAAGTAAATGTAATTTAATATGGGGGTCTATGTCTGCCTGAGGCATGGCTTCCTAGGCATTCGCAGCAGTTAGCTTCGAGGTCTGATAGCAGACAGTTGCCTGACGAACTCCACCAAGCGAGCCAATTTTAACAACAGCAGAGACATGAGGGAAATTGTACATCTTCAAGCCGGACAATGTGGAAACCAAGTTGGTGCTAAGGTTTGTTAAATTTTTTATTTATTTTATTAATTTAATAATTTTTTGGAATAATTTCTAAAATGATTTTTTAAAAATAAATGTGTAATTATTTTTCTGTGTTTGTGGAAGAGTTGGGTAAATCAATAACAATTGATTGTTATAATTTTACTTTACAGTCTTTATTTTTTTTATTTAAAAAAATCCATTTATTTTAATTGAAATTTAAATTGATTCATTAACTATCGTCTGGAAAAGTTAACAATTCTAGTTGATTACGTACAATGAATCAAAAAATAATTCATTATTTGTATTTTTGAACATTCACTTCGTTATGTATAAAAAGTATAACACATAATGATTCACTTACCAAGTAATAGGACTTTGTGATATCTTAAGTAAATATAACAACAATTGACAATGAGAAATTAAAATAGTGACGCACATTTCCATTTACTAGTTAATTTTTTCGTTATCAAGACTAAACAATGATTATTTTTTTATCATTTTGCGTTAGCTTAGTAGCTTGAACATAATTCAAGAAATAAATTTCTGGGGGTTACCATTTCAGAATCAAAAGAAAACTGTATTTGATCCAGAACTAATTAAAATTTACGCTTAATTCTCTGAAGAAGTAAATAATATGGCATTGACCAGATATGCAGCTTTTTATTACAGTAATTAGTCAAAGAATTTTAAATAGTGTGCGCTGTAAAAAGGACAGGAAACTTCTTTCTCAGTCTATAAAAATTTATTTTTAAAGAGGAACTCCACTGACCTCTTAAGTGACTCATTGTAATTTTACATTCTTCATAAAATTATCGTTTTCACTGAATTCTGATTAATTTTTAATTTCTGCACTACTTTAAGAAAATATTCTTTATTCACCCCTTAAATGTTTTTTTTAATATCTTCATTTCGAATAGCTAGGAACAAAATTAAAATCTTAATAATGCTATATCGAAACCATACCCCTATACACATTCATTTCTTTCAGTAAAAGGATCTCTGTTATTATTGATAAGAACTGTTTTATATTATTCAAAGGTCATTAACTGCCTAGACAACTTGATAAATATGTATGTAATTATACGCTTTGTTGTTATTAGCTACTACTGCTTATTAGATTACAATAGGAAGTCAATTAGAAATAAATTTACTTTGATCAATTGTCACAAAATTAATTTAAATTCTTTTCCTGCACTTGATATGCGTATCTATCAAGTCAAGATGCAATAACAAAGGGCTATTTATTCAAAAGAACTATTAGATGGTTATAAATTAAGATTATGTATTTATCTTAATTTATTATTCAACTTGATTTGTTTTTATCGACAATAAGCCTTACATTGTAGCCCTGAAAAAATTGGAACAAACCATTACAGTGTCATTTTTATTTTTAATATTAATGCCCATCCCTGTAGTCAGTTTTTCTTAATTTTATTCTCACAAAAAAACATAAATCAAGGACTTCTAATAAGTCTAATAATGATTTTTTGTCACGCGGGTTGGTAATGACACATTACACTTTACTTAAAAAAAACTTTTACCGGAAAACGATTAGGGACTTCTCATAGTGATTCGTCACATTCTACGCTCTACCGATTTAGTAGAAATTACAGTAAGAAAAAGGAATGTTTTATATCCACTTATGAAAAAAATAAATAAAAGATCTTCAAATGTCTCCCCTTAACTAGGTTTATTTTTTTAATCAGAACGGAAATTCTTACCCAGACCAAGTAACATATCTTAAGCTATTTTAAAACACTTAGGGGGTAATTTCAAATATTTAAAGCAGACGAAATGCATTTGTGCATGTCTATATTTATCTTAGACTAACCAAAAAGACTATCTTCTCCAGCGTTTCGAAACTGTCTTCTAAACATTCTTGGCAACGGGTATTGCACTCTCTTGATCTTAGATTCAACTCGTGTATACCATGTATTTTTAAAAATAACATCTGATAGGTTTATTTTATTTTACCCTTAAAATCTACTAGACTGCAAATAATGTTTAAATCATGAGATTACTAGAAAATCGTTAATTAAATAATTTCGTGATAATTATAATTAACCTGCTCCTTTTTTTACGATAATAAACCTAATGTCTTTATTTTCTTAATTTCCCTAATTTAATTGATCGTAATATTTAATTATACTTCAACTTGAATCTGGTGATGTGTTTTCTAACTAATAATAATTATAAAAAAAACTAATTTTAAAAGCAATTCGTGCATATCTTATGTTGGGTTACTTATAACACTTTTAGTACTGCTGTTACTCATTGAAACCACAAATAGCCGTCTATTTCGGTACTGCTGTGCATTGAACTGAAACTTAGTACCGCTCTTATTATTATTATCATTTTTTTTTATCAATAAAAAACGAGTTCATGATCATCGGTAATATAGAATTTTATCTCCGTCACTTATTTTGTTTATAAAAGTTAAATTGTCTGAGTAATTATTATTGCAAATTGACAGTCATTGTTGTATGCATTCATATAAATGCAAAGAGGTTATTAGTACTCGGTAGATTTCTAGAGCACGAGTTTTTTTTAATGTATTATTTTTAAACAGTAGACGTTTCGTTAAAAGACATAAAGAATGTTAATAAATATATTAGGTACAAGGTGACTGGCACTGTACCTTTCTGTTGCTAAATTTAAAATTCGTATCTAAATCTTTTTTTTAAATTTATAGCCTTATAAAATAATTGCAATTTTTCTAATATGGTAGTATGATTCGAAAAAACATGATATTGATCTAAAAATTTCTTAAATGAACTTAACGATTTTAAGTTGAGGAATATACAGGGTATCCAAGATAAGGAGCGCATGCATGGGGATCTCGTAAACGGTAAGAGATAGAGATTCGGTTAAATGAGAAGAAATGTTTAGCGTATTGAGAACCCCTCGATCACTATTCAAATTTTATAAATTTTCCCGCCTTTCACGCATATTTAAAAAAAAACAAAGTCAATGGCAATACCTTGAAAAGTTGGTGACTTACATAAAAATTTAATTAAATATTTGATGTGATAGAAAACTGAAAATTTACGATTTTTCAGTTTGTACTGAATACTGTGCAAAATTTATAGATTTGAATGGTAATCGTAATAGTCCTTAATACGCTGAACATTTCTTCTCATTTAACCGAATCTCTATCTCTTACCCTTTACGAGATCCCCATGGATGCGCTCCTTATCTTGGGACACCCTGTAGGATGTATGCCCAAGATGCTATGGCGTGGCATTATAATGTTATTTAATTCAATGGAAATAGGAAAAGTTTTTAATTAAATTTTTTGACCAACATACGCAACCTAACATAAAAAAAACTCCAGTAGGGACTAAAACTTTGCATCCCCAGATTGCGAGTTCTTGGACATCGTCCAAATCATCGCGCGATCGACCCATTCAGTGTCGCTTGTTTTAATTTAAATTTTTAAATTCTACTTAACTTTTAATTAAATATTGCTTGACACATACAAGCCAACATAAAAGTTTATAGAGCTCCAGTGGGCATTCGAACCCTTAAAGGTTGAGATTACGAATCCACTTATTTTTCGTCTGTGATTTAGATTTCTTTATTACCACTTTCGCTTGTTAGAATTTATTTCGAATTTTTGGATGTAAATTTTCTGGATTATAATAAATTTTGCTAGATACGTAACAAGCCAACAGAACAATTTATAGTCCTAGTGGGAACTCGAACTCTCTTGGGATTGTAAGTTATTTGACTTCGCCCAACTTCCCCATTAATGTCACCTATTTTAGTTAAGTACTTCTACTTTTTTTTTTTTATTTTTGAATTAACATTCTTGTAATAGAAAAGGAAATAGATTCAGTTTCAGTTTCAGTAAAGAGTCAGCCTTTGACCTCGGGTCGATTTAGAGTTACAAGTCCTCGGACGTCCGTGCAAGTCGATATATTTCATTTATTTTTAAATGCTTTGTAGTAATAGAAAAGTTAGTTTTATATTAAATCTTGTCTAACATTAACATAAAAATTTACGACTCCGTTGGGGATATACGAACCCTGGAGGTTTTAGACAAAATCGTCGAAATAATTGTGGGGTCCAAAATTTAAAATAACGAAGCGTTGTTTTAGATAACAGCCTCTGTAATCATATTCTAAAAGGCACAATAATAATGGAAATACAATTTTTTTTGTGTATAGGCGGCTAATGAATTAAAATCGATTAAAATGCAAGTGACCTTACTTACAATATGATCAGAGCTTACATAATAAAAGATATTTTAATTTATGTGTTGTGACAATCCACAGGGTCTTTAAGTGTGTCTGATTTGTCTGTAAATTTTCTAATTTATTAAGCAACCTAAAGATGAAAGAAGTAGAAAAACAAATCTTCGTAGGCATGTAGAATTATACTTATCGATACTACACCCATATCATTTTATGTTGGAAACCCGTAATCAGTTTCCACTTCCTCTAAATTATCAAACTTTGTGTATGAACATTTTCTTTACTTTCGATGACTCAACGAAAAATAATATTTTATTTACACTTCGTTATAAAATTGTCGAAAAATCCAATTTATCTAAAAGCTAATAAAATGTGAAAACTTGTTTGCCATAAAAATAAGTTATCTCGCAAAACTTTCCCTCTTTACGTAGAATTTTCCTGATTATATATGATATGTTACAGTTTTGGGAAGTAATCTCAGAAGAGCACGGTATCGACCCCAGTGGAATCTATATAGGAGAAAGCGACTTACAACTTGAAAGAATAAATGTCTACTACAATGAAGCTACAGGTAATTTCGCAAGAAAATCCCAACCCAACCATATTACACATAGCAGTGTTTTTTTTATTCTAAATTGATTAAAAGTGTTTTTAATATTCAGGGTAACTGTAAATCTAGTTTCGGCGATTATTAAACGTTCGTTTTCAAAGAAACCAGGACGCATACATTAAAGATTAAATAAAGTTCAATGAAACTTGATCAGATTAATAAATTAAAGCGTTGGAGATTAGGGAAAAATATTTGAAATCTTTTACCTTTTAAACAAGCGTAAATGTTACTCTCATTGATTTTCCTATGGTCAATCAATTATGCGTTATTGCATGTGCACAAATGTTAATTAAATGATAAACTGCTTATTATATTTTTTAATTAATCACTTTGTTTTTAAGACCTTGCTTGCATAGTAAACCAACTATTATTTTCAAAGAAATCTATGAATCAGCAGAGTATCATAAAAAAAATTCTTAAAATAATGCCTGCAAAATTTAATCATTTCCGTTAATTGTCTTAAAGCCAGCCGACGTAAATTTTATACTTGAGAAGTAACCATCATGAATATAAATTAAACTATTTGTTTTGTTTTTTATCATTGAAATGCAGTCATGATAATGTCTGTTGTAAATCGATTCTTAATGAAATTATAATTTTATAATGTGCAAGCTTACAGGAGCTGAATCTATAAATCTGTTTTCTGACGACGACGCCGACGTTCAAACATTTTTAGTGGGTAGAAAATAAAACAATGGTCATAAAAACAATTAATGTTTTATATTTAAAGTAAAAAAAAAGTTTGGCGACGCTTTCAAAACCCCAGCCATTTCCATTTCAATTTAGGATCAAATTAAAGAGAATGGAATATTACAAGAATTTCCTGAACTCTAAAAACGCTATAAAATTTACTTTGTTAATAATAAATTTTTTTATTAACAATCCTTGTCGGTTGATGAATCTCAAAGATAAGCAGAACCAATAATCACTTCTTCAAAATTAATGGATTTGAACCTAACTGTAACGGGATCGTTACTTTTAAATTTTTTACAAACATTTGGTGGAATTCCTTAATTGGGCTAAATGGAATAGAGATATTACTTCCTGTTGATGTTCTGTTTTAAAAAGTTAGTAAAAAAAGTGGAAACCTATTACGTTAAACGTAAAATTGATCAATCGATTTGCACAGATTGAAGTGACATGCCGCTTCGACACTATATGCAAATGCGGTGGTGCAATGGATGAGAATTAAAAAAAAAATTAAAATTCGCGTCCTGGTTTTGTCATAGGAGGTTGAAATCCTCAAGCCTTGCATTTATTTTGTCTTTTTTTCGTAACTTTTTTTATGCTTTCCGATTTCCTTAGGGAATTCCCAGAATGTAATACGCAAGGTACATACTTGGACATTATGCGCCAAACTACTTTTTACTTTCTGCTTAAAAACGATTTCATAAATTTCCTGCGTAAATGTACAATAAAATATTTACTTTTGCAGTGGCAACTCGTGGAAATGGAGGCAAATACGTCCCAAGAGCAATCCTCTTGGACTTGGAGCCGGGAACGATGGACGCAGTGCGTTCGGGAGCGTATGGGAGATTGTTCAGACCTGATAATTTCGTTTTCGGACAGTCTGGAGCCGGGAATAACTGGGCCAAAGGTCATTACACAGAAGGCGCTGAATTGGTCGATGCCGTCCTAGACGTTGTTCGAAAGGAAGCGGAAAATTGCGATTGTCTGCAAGGATTTCAGTTGACTCATTCTTTAGGCGGGGGTACAGGATCTGGGATGGGAACTCTCTTAATATCGAAAATTCGTGAAGAATATCCCGATAGAATTATGAATACTTATTCTGTTATGCCTAGTCCTAAAGTTTCTGATACGGTAGTCGAACCTTACAATGCCACCTTATCTGTTCATCAACTCGTCGAAAATACCGACGAAACATACTGTATTGATAATGAAGCTTTATATGATATTTGTTTTAGAACTTTGAAGGTCCCAAATCCTAGCTATGGTGACCTAAATCATCTTGTTTCCTTGACAATGTCTGGAGTCACGACTTGTCTTAGATTCCCTGGTCAATTAAATGCAGATCTTAGGAAGTTAGCTGTTAATATGGTTCCATTCCCTCGATTGCATTTCTTTATGCCAGGATTTGCTCCTTTAACATCTCGTGGTAGTCAACAATATAGAGCTCTAACCGTACCAGAACTTACCCAACAAATGTTTGATGCTAAAAACATGATGGCTGCTTGTGATCCAAGACACGGACGTTACCTTACCGTTGCAGCTGTTTTCAGAGGTAGAATGTCCATGAAAGAAGTGGATGAACAAATGTTAGCAGTTCAAAATAAAAACAGTAGTTATTTCGTGGAATGGATCCCCAACAATGTTAAAACTGCAGTATGTGATATACCTCCGACCGGTTTGAAGATGTCTTCCACGTTTATCGGGAATACAACGGCTATTCAAGAATTGTTTAAAAGAATTTCAGAACAATTTGCAGCTATGTTCAGGCGTAAAGCTTTCTTGCATTGGTATACAGGAGAAGGTATGGACGAAATGGAATTTACGGAAGCCGAATCAAACATGAATGATTTAGTTTCTGAATATCAACAGTACCAAGAAGCAACTGCTGATGAGGATTATGAAGCTGAAGAAGAAGCGGCCGCTGACGATTTTAATTGCTAAACAATTCGTTTTATCGTTATTAAAAAAATTTATAAATTATATTTCATTTCTAAAAAGCTTATGATAATAATAATTATTTTCATTATTATTGTCAATATTATTATTTATTTTTATTTCTTAGCGTTTATTATTTTTAAGATGTGTACAGTTCAACAGAAATTGGATGGTTCGCGAATCACGTAGACGAGCAAAAGAGAACCGTTCAAACAGTCAAGGACAGGACGGTAGCTGTGTTCTCCCTCTCCTTTACCACTGCGCATCCTCGAGCCAGAAGTCATCCAATTTCTGTTGAACTGTACCTAATCATACACTAATAAATTTTAAATTTGAGTTATTCTTATGCTCGATTTATCATCACCTGCCAATTTTAAAATATTTATTACTTTTGTTATATTGTAGTGTAGTACTTCGCATTTTCTCTTTTTTCATCTTTTATAATAAAGACTGAATTTTGTATGTTTTCATAATATAAAAACAAATAAAGCATTTCAAGATCTATCTTAGATCAATAATAGGGTTTGTAATGTAATAAATCGTCGTTAAAATGCCAAAATATGAGCAAGAAAAGGTTCTTCTTCTTTTCGCAACTTTTCTCACCGCTTCGGACTTTTTTAGGAAATTTACAGAATGTAATATGGAGTTCAAACACTTGGAAAATATTCACTATTCACCACGTGGCGAGTAAAGTTTGAGAAATGGATTTTTTCTGACTAATTCACCTGTCACGTGACAGACGTAGACCAATGAAAGTTACGCATTTGTCTCGTCACAGCCTATCAAATCACAATTACTTGAAAATTTTGACACGCGAATATTGCACTAGTGCTGATATTCGGTAATCACCCGCGATGGCGACTAGATGAAACACAATTCAATTAATGACAGTTATACAACAGATAAATTATAAATTATAATGAAGCGTACAATTAGTATATTAAATTTATATGGTTTATGCGATAGTCTGAACAAATATAACTCGAGCAAGGCATATTACTTAAAATTTTTCCTTTGCTGTCGCACGCGTGTTTGTTGCCCCTTGAAAACTGCCCTCTCGCTTCGCGATCGGGCAGTTTTCATGGAAACAACAAACACTTGTGCGACAGCGCGAAAAAATTTTCGGTAATATGCCTTGCACTTGTTATATTGTATATGAAAACTTCCTGAATTTTTTTTGACTAGACGGGAGGGGATGAGGGATGTTTGGCACATATTTTTCAAGTGTTTAGACTTCATATAACATTCTGGGAATTTCGTAAGGAAATCGGAAGGGGTCAAAATTTTTTCCAAAAAATGAGGAAAGACTAATAGTCTTTGTTCTTTTTTTGGGGATGAGGGATGTTTGGCACATATTTTTCAAGTGTTTAGACGTCTTTCCTCATTTTTTGGTAAAAATTTCACCCCTTCAGATCTCGTCGGTATTCTCCCAGAATGTTATTTGGGGTGTGTACACTTGAAAATTATGGGGCTAACTTCCCTCACCCCTTCGCATTCCTTCCCGCGTGGTTAGAAAACGTTCAGAACTTATATAATTCCTTTTGAAACCTTTCTGAATTTTTTTTGAACAGATGGGAGGGGTTGGGGGATGTTTGGTGCATATTTCCCAAGTCTTTAGACTCCATATTACATTCTGGGAATTTCTTAAGGAAATCGGAGAGGGTGAAATATTTTACCAAAAAAAGAGCAGTCTTTCCTCATTTTTTGGAAAAAAATTTCACCCCTTCAGATCTCGTCGGGATTTTCCCTGAACGTTATTTGGGGGGTGTACACTTGAAAATTATGGGGCAAACTTCCCTCACCCCTTCGCATTCCTTCCCGCGTGGTTAGAAAACGTTCAGAACTTAATTCCTTTTGAAACCTTTCTGAATTTTTTTTGAACAGATGGGAGGGGTTGGGGGATGTTTGGTACATATTTCCCAAGTCTTTAGACTCCATATTACATTCTGGGAATTTCCTAAGGAAATCGGAGAGGGTGAAAAATTTTACCAAAAAAAGAGCAAAGACTATAGTCTTTCCTCATTTTTTGGAAAAAAATTTCACCCCTTCAGATCTCGTCGGTATTTTCCCAGAATGTTATTTGGGGTGTGTACACTTGAAAATTATGGGGCAAACTTCCCTCACCCCTTCGCATTCCTTCCCGCGTGGTTAGAAAACGTTCAGAACTTAATTCCTTTTGAAACCTTTCTGAATTTTTTTTGAACAGATGGGAGGGGTTGGGGGATGTTTGGTGCATATTTCCCAAGTCTTTAGACTCCATATTACATTCTGGGAATTTCTTAAGGAAATCGGAGAGGGTGAAATATTTTACCACAAAAAGAGCAGTCTTTCCTCATTTTTTGGAAAAAAATTTCACCCCTTCAGATCTCGTCGGGATTTTCCCTGAACGTTATTTGGGGGGTGTACACTTGAAAATTATGGGGCAAACTTCCCTCACCCCTTCGCATTCCTTCCCGCGTGGTTAGAAAACGTTCAGAACTTAATTCCTTTTGAAACCTTTCTGAATTTTTTTTGAACAGATGGGAGGGGTTGGGGGATGTTTGGTACATATTTCCCAAGTCTTTAGACTCCATATTACATTCTGGGAATTTCCTAAGGAAATCGGAGAGGGTGAAAAATTTTACCAAAAAAAGAGCAAAGACTATAGTCTTTCCTCATTTTTTGGAAAAAAATTTCACCCCTTCAGATCTCGTCGGTATTTTCCCAGAATGTTATTTGGGGTGTGTACACTTGAAAATTATGGGGCAAACTTCCCTCACCCCTTCGCATTCCTTCCCGCGTGGTTAGAAAACGTTCAGAACTTAATTCCTTTTGAAACCTTTCTGAATTTTTTTTGAACAGATGGGAGGGGTTGGGGGATGTTTGGTACATATTTCCCAAGTCTTTAGACTCCATATTACATTCTGGGAATTTCCTAAGGAAATCGGAGAGGGTGAAAAATTTTACCAAAAAAAGAGCAAAGACTATAGTCTTTCCTCATTTTTTGGAAAAAAATTTCACCCCTTCAGATCTCGTCGGTATTTTCCCAGAATGTTATTTGGGGTGTGTACACTTGAAAATTATGGGGCAAACTTCCCTCACCCCTTCGCATTCCTTCCCGCGTGGTTAGAAAACGTTCAGAACTTAATTCCTTTTGAAACCTTTCTGAATTTTTTTTGAACAGATGGGAGGGGTTGGGGGATGTTTGGTACATATTTCCCAAGTCTTTAGACTCCATATTACATTCTGGGAATTTCCTAAGGAAATCGGAGAGGGTGAAAAATTTTACCAAAAAAAGAGCAAAGACAGTCTTTCCTCATTTTTTGGAAAAAAATTTCACCCCTTCAGATATCGTCGGTATTGTCCCAGAATGTTATTTGGGGTGTGTACACTTGAAAATTATCGGGCAAACTTCCCTCACCCCTTCGCATTCCTTCCCGCGTGGTTAGAAAACGTTCAGAACTTAATTCCTTTTGAAACCTTTCTGAATTTTTTTTGAACAGATGGGAGGGGTTGGGGGATGTTTGGTACATATTTCCCAAGTCTTTAGACTCCATATTACATTCTGGGAATTTCCTAAGGAAATCGGAGAGGGTGAAAAATTTTACCAAAAAAAGAGCAAAGACTATAGTCTTTCCTCATTTTTTGGAAAAAAATTTCACCCCTTCAGATCTCGTCGGTATTTTCCCAGAATGTTATTTGGGGTGTGTACACTTGAAAATTATGGGGCAAACTTCCCTCACCACTTCGCATTCCTTCCCGCGTGGTTAGAAAACGTTCAGAACTTAATTCCTTTTGAAACCTTTCTGAATTTTTTTTGAACAGATGGGAGGGGTTGGGGGATGTTTGGTACATATTTCCCAAGTCTTTAGACTCCATATTACATTCTGGGAATTTCCTAAGGAAATCGGAGAGGGTGAAAAATTTTACCAAAAAAAGAGCAAAGACTATAGTCTTTCCTCATTTTTTGGAAAAAAATTTCACCCCTTCAGATCTCGTCGGTATTGTCCCAGAATGTTATTTGTGGTGTGTACACTTGAAAATTATGGGGCAAACTTCCCTCACCCCTTCGCATTCCTTCCCGCGTGGTTAGAAAACGTTCAGAACTTAATTCCTTTTGAAACCTTTCTGAATTTTTTTTGAACAGATGGGAGGGGTTGGGGGATGTTTGGTACATATTTCCCAAGTCTTTAGACTCCATATTACATTCTGGGAATTTCCTAAGGAAATCGGAGAGGGTGAAAAATTTTACCAAAAAAAGAGCAAAGACTATAGCCTTTCCTCATTTTTTGGAAAAAAATTTCACCCCTTCAGATCTCGTCGGTATTTTCCCAGAATGTTATTTGGGTTGTGTACACTTGAAAATTATGGGGCAAACTTCCCTCACCCCTTCGCATTCCTTCCCGCGTGGTTAGAAAACGTTCAGAAATTAATTCCTTTTGAAACCTTTCTGAATTTTTTTTGAACAGATGGGAGGGGTTGGGGGATGTTTGGTACATATTTCCCAAGTCTTTAGACTCCATATTACATTCTGGGAATTTCCTAAGGAAATCGGAGAGGGTGAAAAATTTTACCAAAAAAAGAGCAAAGACTATAGTCTTTCCTCATTTTTTGGAAAAAAATTTCACCCCTTCAGATCTCGTCGGTATTGTCCCAGAATGTTATTTGTGGTGTGTACACTTGAAAATTATGGGGCAAACTTCCCTCACCCCTTCGCATTCCTTCCCGCGTGGTTAGAAAACGTTCAGAACTTAATTCCTTTTGAAACCTTTCTGAATTTTTTTTGAACAGATGGGAGGGGTTGGGGGATGTTTGGTACATATTTCCCAAGTCTTTAGACTCCATATTACATTCTGGGAATTTCCTAAGGAAATCGGAGAGGGTGAAAAATTTTACCAAAAAAAGAGCAAAGACTATAGTCTTTCCTCATTTTTTGGAAAAAAATTTCACCCCTTCAGATCTCGTCGGTATTTTCCCAGAATGTTATTTGGGGTGTGTACACTTGAAAATTATGGGGCAAACTTCCCTCACCCCTTCGCATTCCTTCCCGCGTGGTTAGAAAACGTTCAGAACTTAATTCCTTTTGAAACCTTTCTGAATTTTTTTTGAACAGATGGGAGGGGTTGGGGGATGTTTGGTACATATTTCCCAAGTCTTTAGACTCCATATTACATTCTGGGAATTTCCTAAGGAAATCGGAGAGGGTGAAAAATTTTACCAAAAAAAGAGCAAAGACTATAGTCTTTCCTCATTTTTTGGAAAAAAATTTCACCCCTTCAGATCTCGTCGGTATTGTCCCAGAATGTTATTTGGGGTGTGTACACTTGAAAATTATGGGGCAAACTTCCCTCACCCCTTCGCATTCCTTCCCGCGTGGTTAGAAAACGTTCAGAACTTAATTCCTTTTGAAACCTTTCTGAATTTTTTTTTAACAGATGGGAGGGGTTGGGGGATGTTTGGTACATATTTCCCAAGTCTTTAGACTCCATATTACATTCTGGGAATTTCCTAAAGTAATCGGAGAGGGTGAAAAATTTTACCAAAAAAAGAGCAAAGACTATAGTCTTTCCTCATTTTTTGGAAAAAAATTTCACCCCTTCAGATCTCGTCGGTATTTTCCCAGAATGTTATTTGGGGTGTGTACACTTGAAAATTATGGGGCAAACTTCCCTCACCACTTCGCATTCCTTCCCGCGTGGTTAGAAAACGTTCAGAACTTAATTCCTTTTGAAACCTTTCTGAATTTTTTTTGAACAGATGGGAGGGGTTGGGGGATGTTTGGTACATATTTCCCAAGTCTTTAGACTCCATATTACATTCTGGGAATTTCCTAAGGAAATCGGAGAGGGTGAAAAATTTTACCAAAAAAAGAGCAAAGACTATAGTCTTTCCTCATTTTTTGGAAAAAAATTTCACCCCTTCAGATCTCGTCGGTATTTTCCCAGAATGTTATTTGGGGTGTGTACACTTGAAAATTATGGGGCAAACTTCCCTCACCCCTTCGCATTCCTTCCCGCGTGGTTAGAAAACGTTCAGAACTTAATTCCTTTTGAAACCTTTCTGAATTTTTTTTGAACAGATGGGAGGGGTTGGGGGATGTTTGGTACATATTTCCCAAGTCTTTAGACTCCATATTACATTCTGGGAATTTCCTAAGGAAATCGGAGAGGGTGAAAAATTTTACCAAAAAAAGAGCAAAGACTATAGTCTTTCCTCATTTTTTGGAAAAAAATTTCACCCCTTCAGATCTCGTCGGTATTGTCCCAGAATGTTATTTGGGGTGTGTACACTTGAAAATTATGGGGCAAACTTCCCTCACCCCTTCGCATTCCTTCCCGCGTGGTTAGAAAACGTTCAGAACTTAATTCCTTTTGAAACCTTTCTGAATTTTTTTTGAACAGATGGGAGGGGTTGGGGGATGCAAAGACTATAGTCTTTCCTCATTTTTTGGAAAAAAATTTCACCCCTTCAGATCTCGTCGGTATTGTCCCAGAATGTTATTTGGGGTGTGTACACTTGAAAATTATGGGGCAAACTTCCCTCACCCCTTCGCATTCCTTCCCGCGTGGTTAGAAAACGTTCGGAACTTAATTCCTTTTGAAACCTTTCTGAATTTTTTTTGAACAGATGGGAGGGGTTGGGGGATGTTTGGTACATATTTCCCAAGTCTTTAGACTCCATATTACATTCTGGGAATTTCCTAAGGAAATCGGAGAGGGTGAAAAATTTTACCAAAAAAAGAGCAAAGACTATAGTCTTTCCTCATTTTTTGGAAAAAAATTTCACCCCTTCAGATCTCGTCGGTATTTTCCCAGAATGTTATTTGGGGTGTGTACACTTGAAAATTATGGGGCAAACTTCCCTCACCCCTTCGCATTCCTTCCCGCGTGGTTAGAAAACGTTCAGAACTTAATTCCTTTTGAAACCTTTCTGAATTTTTTTTGAACAGATGGGAGGGGTTGGGGGATGTTTGGTACATATTTCCCAAGTCTTTAGACTCCATATTACATTCTGGGAATTTCCTAAGGAAATCAGAGAGGGTGAAAAATTTTACCAAAAAAAGAGCAAAGACAGTCTTTCCTCATTTTTTGGAAAAAAATTTCACCCCTTCAGATATCGTCGGTATTGTCCCAGAATGTTATTTGGGGTGTGTACACTTGAAAATTATCGGGCAAACTTCCCTCACCCCTTCGCATTCCTTCCCGCGTGGTTAGAAAACGTTCAGAACTTAATTCCTTTTGAAACCTTTCTGAATTTTTTTTGAACAGATGGGAGGGGTTGGGGGATGTTTGGTACATATTTCCCAAGTCTTTAGACTCCATATTACATTCTGGGAATTTCCTAAGGAAATCGGAGAGGGTGAAAAATTTTACCAAAAAAAGAGCAAAGACTATAGTCTTTCCTCATTTTTTGGAAAAAAATTTCACCCCTTCAGATCTCGTCGGTATTGTCCCAGAATGTTATTTGGGGTGTGTACACTTGAAAATTATCGGGCAAACTTCCCTCACCCCTTCGCATTCCTTCCCGCGTGGTTAGAAAACGTTCAGAACTTAATTCCTTTTGAAACCTTTCTGAATTTTTTTTGAACAGATGGGAGGGGTTGGGGGATGTTTGGTACATATTTCCCAAGTCTTTAGACTCCATATTACATTCTGGGAATTTCCTAAGGAAATCAGAGAGGGTGAAAAATTTTACCAAAAAAAGAGCAAAGACTATAGTCTTTCCTCATTTTTTGGAAAAAAATTTCACCCCTTCAGATCTCGTCGGTATTGTCCCAGAATGTTATTTGGGGTGTGTACACTTGAAAATTATGGGGCAAACTTCCCTCACCCCTTCGCATTCCTTCCCGCGTGGTTAGAAAACGTTCAGAACTTAATTCCTTTTGAAACCTTTCTGAATTTTTTTTGAACAGATGGGAGGGGTTGGGGGATGTTTGGTACATATTTCCCAAGTCTTTAGACTCCATATTACATTCTGGGAATTTCCTAAGGAAATCGGAGAGGGTGAAAAATTTTACCAAAAAAAGAGCAAAGACTATAGTCTTTCCTCATTTTTTGGAAAAAAATTTCACCCCTTCAGATCTCGTCGGTATTTTCCCAGAATGTTATTTGGGGTGTGTACACTTGAAAATTATGGGGCAAACTTCCCTCACCCCTTCGCATTCCTTCCCGCGTGGTTAGAAAACGTTCAGAACTTAATTCCTTTTGAAACCTTTCTGAATTTTTTTTGAACAGATGGGAGGGGTTGGGGGATGTTTGGTACATATTTCCCAAGTCTTTAGACTCCATATTACATTCTGGGAATTTCCTAAGGAAATCAGAGAGGGTGAAAAATTTTACCAAAAAAAGAGCAAAGACAGTCTTTCCTCATTTTTTGGAAAAAAATTTCACCCCTTCAGATATCGTCGGTATTGTCCCAGAATGTTATTTGGGGTGTGTACACTTGAAAATTATCGGGCAAACTTCCCTCACCCCTTCGCATTCCTTCCCGCGTGGTTAGAAAACGTTCAGAACTTAATTCCTTTTGAAACCTTTCTGAATTTTTTTTGAACAGATGGGAGGGGTTGGGGGATGTTTGGTACATATTTCCCAAGTCTTTAGACTCCATATTACATTCTGGGAATTTCCTAAGGAAATCGGAGAGGGTGAAAAATTTTACCAAAAAAAGAGCAAAGACTATAGTCTTTCCTCATTTTTTGGAAAAAAATTTCACCCCTTCAGATCTCGTCGGTATTTTCCCAGAATGTTATTTGGGGTGTGTACACTTGAAAATTATGGGGCAAACTTCCCTCACCCCTTCGCATTCCTTCCCGCGTGGTTAGAAAACGTTCAGAACTTAATTCCTTTTGAAACCTTTCTGAATTTTTTTTGAACAGATGGGAGGGGTTGGGGGATGTTTGGTACATATTTCCCAAGTCTTTAGACTCCATATTACATTCTGGGAATTTCCTAAGGAAATCAGAGAGGGTGAAAAATTTTACCAAAAAAAGAGCAAAGACAGTCTTTCCTCATTTTTTGGAAAAAAATTTCACCCCTTCAGATATCGTCGGTATTGTCCCAGAATGTTATTTGGGGTGTGTACACTTGAAAATTATCGGGCAAACTTCCCTCACCCCTTCGCATTCCTTCCCGCGTGGTTAGAAAACGTTCAGAACTTAATTCCTTTTGAAACCTTTCTGAATTTTTTTTGAACAGATGGGAGGGGTTGGGGGATGTTTGGTACATATTTCCCAAGTCTTTAGACTCCATATTACATTCTGGGAATTTCCTAAGGAAATCGGAGAGGGTGAAAAATTTTACCAAAAAAAGAGCAAAGACTATAGTCTTTCCTCATTTTTTGGAAAAAAATTTCACCCCTTCAGATCTCGTCGGTATTTTCCCAGAATGTTATTTGGGGTGTGTACACTTGAAAATTATGGGGCAAACTTCCCTCACCCCTTCGCATTCCTTCCCGCGTGGTTAGAAAACGTTCAGAACTTAATTCCTTTTGAAACCTTTCTGAATTTTTTTTGAACAGATGGGAGGGGTTGGGGGATGTTTGGTACATATTTCCCAAGTCTTTAGACTCCATATTACATTCTGGGAATTTCCTAAGGAAATCAGAGAGGGTGAAAAATTTTACCAAAAAAAGAGCAAAGACTATAGTCTTTCCTCATTTTTTGGAAAAAAATTTCACCCCTTCAGATCTCGTCGGTATTGTCCCAGAATGTTATTTGGGGTGTGTACACTTGAAAATTATGGGGCAAACTTCCCTCACCCCTTCGCATTCCTTCCCGCGTGGTTAGAAAACGTTCAGAACTTAATTCCTTTTGAAACCTTTCTGAATTTTTTTTGAACAGATGGGAGGGGTTGGGGGATGTTTGGTACATATTTCCCAAGTCTTTAGACTCCATATTACATTCTGGGAATTTCCTAAGGAAATCGGAGAGGGTGAAAAATTTTACCAAAAAAAGAGCAAAGACTATAGTCTTTCCTCATTTTTTGGAAAAAAATTTCACCCCTTCAGATCTCGTCGGTATTGTCCCAGAATGTTATTTGGGGTGTGTACACTTGAAAATTATGGGGCAAACTTCCCTCACCCCTTCGCATTCCTTCCCGCGTGGTTAGAAAACGTTCAGAACTTAATTCCTTTTGAAACCTTTCTGAATTTTTTTTGAACAGATGGGAGGGGTTGGGGGATGTTTGGTACATATTTCCCAAGTCTTTAGACTCCATATTACATTCTGGGAATTTCCTAAGGAAATCGGAGAGGGTGAAAAATTTTACCAAAAAAAGAGCAAAGACTATAGTCTTTCCTCATTTTTTGGAAAAAAATTTCACCCCTTCAGATCTCGTCGGTATTGTCCCAGAATGTTATTTGGGGTGTGTACACTTGAAAATTATGGGGCAAACTTCCCTCACCCCTTCGCATTCCTTCCCGCGTGGTTAGAAAACGTTCAGAACTTAATTCCTTTTGAAACCTTTCTGAATTTTTTTTGAACAGATGGGAGGGGTTGGGGGATGTTTGGTACATATTTCCCAAGTCTTTAGACTCCATATTACATTCTGGGAATTTCCTAAGGAAATCGGAGAGGGTGAAAAATTTTACCAAAAAAAGAGCAAAGACTATAGTCTTTCCTCATTTTTTGGAAAAAAATTTCACCCCTTCAGATCTCGTCGGTATTTTCCCAGAATGTTATTTGGGGTGTGTACACTTGAAAATTATGGGGCAAACTTCCCTCACCCCTTCGCATTCCTTCCCGCGTGGTTAGAAAACGTTCAGAACTTAATTCCTTTTGAAACCTTTCTGAATTTTTTTTGAACAGATGGGAGGGGTTGGGGGATGTTTGGTACATATTTCCCAAGTCTTTAGACTCCATATTACATTCTGGGAATTTCCTAAGGAAATCGGAGAGGGTGAAAAATTTTACCAAAAAAAGAGCAAAGACTATAGTCTTTCCTCATTTTTTGGAAAAAAATTTCACCCCTTCAGATCTCGTCGGTATTTTCCCAGAATGTTATTTGGGGTGTGTACACTTGAAAATTATGGGGCAAACTTCCCTCACCCCTTCGCATTCCTTCCCGCGTGGTTAGAAAACGTTCAGAACTTAATTCCTTTTGAAACCTTTCTGAATTTTTTTTGAACAGATGGGAGGGGTTGGGGGATGTTTGGTACATATTTCCCAAGTCTTTAGACTCCATATTACATTCTGGGAATTTCCTAAGGAAATCGGAGAGGGTGAAAAATTTTACCAAAAAAAGAGCAAAGACTATAGTCTTTCCTCATTTTTTGGAAAAAAATTTCACCCCTTCAGATCTCGTCGGTATTTTCCCAGAATGTTATTTGGAGGGTGTACACTTGCAAAATATGTGCCAAACATCCCTCATCCCTTCCCAGTGTTCACCAC
The DNA here is from genome assembly GCA_963082805.1 of Hemicrepidius hirtus. NCBI lineage: Eukaryota > Metazoa > Arthropoda > Insecta > Coleoptera > Elateridae > Hemicrepidius > Hemicrepidius hirtus. Next base: position 38,840,935 of record OY720160.1, on the reverse strand, counting down.
GTGACCCCTTCAGATCTCGTCCGGATTTTGGAAATTAAGGGACACGCTTTCCCCAACCCTTCCCACTGCTCTCTGCCTGGTCAGGAAATGTTCAGAAATGGATTCCTTCTGAAACCTTTCTGAATCTTTTTTGAACAGATAGGAGGGGATGAGGGATGTTAAACACTCGGGGGTAAAAGTAGTGTCTAAATAATTTGTGTTAGGTCGATTTCCTGGAGTTCTCGGACGATTTCATCCTGGGGAGGCCTTCGCCCACTTCTTCCAGGAGGTAGTCGAAGATCATCAGTCCTGAAAGAGAGACGGCCCTTTTTAGGGATGTGATTGATGTGAAGATAAAAACAGCCCTTTATAGGGCTAACAAAAATTTTAAGGAAAGGTTTTCCTAAGAGATAAGCGGTACGCTGTAAAAATATTGCATGGAGTTTTGTAATCTAGGAAAATTTGTCTGAATGTTCTAAGTATTTTCATGTGGTGTGTACGCACCCTAAGCTAATAAAAGTTGCTGCGTGAACGCACCTTTAGCTAATAAAAGTTGCAGTGTGAACGCACCCTAAGCTAATAAAAGTTGCTGCGTGAACGCACCTTTAGCTAATAAAAATTGCTGTGTGAACGCAGCTTTAGCTAATAAAAGTTGCGTTGTGAACGCACCTTTAGCTAATAAAAGTTGCTGTGTGAACACACCTTTAGCTAAAAAAAAGTTGCTGTGCGAACGCACCTTTAGCTAATAAAAGTTGCTGTGTGAACACACCTTTAGCTAAAAAAAAGTTGCTGTGCGAACGCACCTTTAGCTAATAAAAGTTGCTGTGTGAACACACCTTTAGCTAATAAAAGTTGCTGTGTGAACTCACCGTTAGCTAATACAAATTGCTGTGTGAACGCAGCTTTAGCTATTAAAAGTTGCAATGTGAACGCAACCTTAGCTAATAAAAGTTGCTGCGTGAACGCACCTTTAGCTAATAAAAGTTGCGTTGTGAACGCACCTTTAGCTAAAAAAAAGTTGCTGTGCGAACGCACCTTTAGCTAATAAAAGTTGCTGTGTGAACACACCTTTAGCTAAAAAAAAGTTGCTGTGCGAACGCACCTTTAGCTAATAAAAGTTGCTGTGTGAACACACCTTTAGCTAAAAAAAAGTTGCTGTGCGAACGCACCTTTAGCTAATAAAAGTTGCTGTGTGAACACACCTTTAGCTAATAAAAGTTGCTGTGTGAACTCACCGTTAGCTAATACAAATTGCTGTGTGAACGCAGCTTTAGCTATTAAAAGTTGCAATGTGAACGCAACCTTAGCTAATAAAAGTTGCTGTGTGAACTCACCTTTAGCTAATACAAATTGCTGTGTGAACGCAGCTTTAGGTATTAAAAGTTGCAGTGTGAACGCACCCTTAGCTAATAAAAGTTGCTGTGTGAACACACCTTTAGCTAAAAAAAAGTTGCTGTGCGAACGCACCTTTAGCTAATAAAAGTTGCTGTGTGAACACACCTTTAGCTAATAAAAGTTGCTGTGTGAACTCACCGTTAGCTAATACAAATTGCTGTGTGAACGCAGCTTTAGCTATTAAAAGTTGCAATGTGAACGCAACCTTAGCTAATAAAAGTTGCTGCGTGAACGCACCTTTAGCTAATAAAAGTTGCGTTGTGAACGCACCTTTAGCTAATAAAAGTTGCTGTGTGAACACACCTTTAGCTAATAAAAGTTGCTGTGTGAACTCACCTTTAGCTAATACAAATTGCTGTGTGAACGCAGCTTTAGGTATTAAAAGTTGCAGTGTGAACGCACCCTTAGCTAATAAAAGTTGCTGTGTGAACACACCTTTAGCTAAAAAAAAGTTGCTGTGCGAACGCACCTTTAGCTAATAAAAGTTGCTGTGTGAACACACCTTTAGCTAAAAAAAAGTTGCTGTGCGAACGCACCTTTAGCTAATAAAAGTTGCTGTGTGAACACACCTTTAGCTAATAAAAGTTGCTGTGTGAACTCACCGTTAGCTAATACAAATTGCTGTGTGAACGCAGCTTTAGCTATTAAAAGTTGCAATGTGAACGCAACCTTAGCTAATAAAAGTTGCTGCGTGAACGCACCTTTAGCTAATAAAAGTTGCGTTGTGAACGCACCTTTAGCTAATAAAAGTTGCTGTGTGAACACACCTTTAGCTAATAAAAGTTGCTGTGTGAACTCACCTTTAGCTAATACAAATTGCTGTGTGAACGCAGCTTTAGGTATTAAAAGTTGCAGTGTGAACGCACCCTTAGCTAATAAAAGTTGCTGCGTGAACGCACCTTTAGCTAATAAAAGTTGCAGTGTGAACGCACCTTTAGCTAATAAAAATTGCTGTGTGAACGCAGCTTTAGCTATTAAAAGTTGCAGTGTGAACGCACCCTTAGCTAATAAAAGTTGCAGTGTGGACGCACCCTTAGCTAATAAAAGTTGCCGTGTGAACGCACCTTTAGATAATAAAAGTTGCAGTGTGAATGCACCCTTAGCTAATAAATTATGTGAACACACCTTTAGTTAATAAATTTATTAGCTAAAGGTGCGTTCACACTGCAACTTTTATTAGCTAAAGGTGCGTTCACACAGTAACGTTTATTAGCTAAAGGTGCGTGCACACTGCAACTTTAATTAGCTAAAGTTGCGTTCACACAGCAATTTTTATTAGCTAAAGGTGCGTTTACACAGCAACTTGTATTAGCTAAAGGTGCGTTCACGCAGCAACTTTTATAAGCTAAGGGTGCGTCCACACAGCAACTTTTATTAGCTACGAGTGCGTTCACACGGCAACTTTGTTAAGCTAAAGGTGCGTTCACAACGCAACTTTTATTAGCTAAAGTTGCGTTCACAACGCAACTTTTATTAGCTAAGGGTGCGTCCGCACTGCAACTTTTATTAGCTAAAGGTGCGTTCACGGAGCAACTTTTATTAGCTAAGGGTGCGTTCACACTGCAACTTTTAATACCTAAAGCTGCGTTCACACAGCAATTTGTATTAGCTAAAGGTGAGTTCACACAGCAACTTTTATTAGCTAAAGGTGTGTTCACACAGCAACTTTTATTAGCCAAAGGTGCGTTCACAACGCAACTTTTATTAGCTAAAGGTGCGTTCACACAGCAAATTTTATTAGGAAAAGGTGCGTTCACGGAGCAATTCCTATTAGCTAAAGGTGCGTTCACACCGCAACTTTTATTAGCTAAAGGTGCGTTCACACAGCAATTTTTATTAGCTAAAGGTGCGTTTACACTGCAACTTGTATTAGCTAAAGGTGCGTTCACGCAGCAACTTTTATTAGCTAAGGGTGCGTCCACACTGCAACTTTTATTAGCTAAGGGTGCGTTCACACTGCACACTGCAACTTTTAATAGCTAAGGCTGCGTTCACACTGCAATTTGTATTAGCTAAAGGTGAGTTTTCACAGCAACTTTTATTAGCTAAAGGTGTGTTCACACAGCAACTTTTATTAGCTAAAGGTGCGTTCACAACGCAACTTTTATTAGCTAAAGTTGCGTTCACACAGCAAATTTTATTAGCTAAAGGTGCGTTCACACAGCAACTTTTATTAGCAAAAGGTGCGTTCACGGAGCAATTCCTATTAGTTAAAGGTGCGTTCACACCGCAACTTGTATTAGCTAAAGGTGCGTTCACTTAGCAACTTTTATTAGCTATGGGTGCGTCCACACTGCAACTTTTATTAGCTAAGGGTGCGTTCACACTTCACACTGCAACTTTTAATAGCTAAGGCTGCGTTCACACAGCAATTTGTATTAGCTAAAGGTGAGTTTTCACAGCAACTTTTATTAGCTAGGGGTGCGTTCACACAGCAATTTGTATTAGCTAAAGGTGCGTTCTCACAGCAACTTTTATTAGCTAAAGGCGCGTCCACACAGCAACTTTTATTAGCTAAAGGTGCGTTCACACTGCAACTTTTATTAGCTAAAGGTGCGTTCACACAGCAACTTTTATTAGCCAAAGTTGCGTTCACAACGCAACTTTTATTAGCTAAAGTTACGTTCACACAGCAACTTTTATTAGCCAAAGTTGCGTTCACAACGCAACTTTTATTAGCTAAAGTTACGTTCACACAGCAATTTTTATTAGCTAAAGGTGCGTTCACACAGCAAGGTTTATTAGCTAAAGGTGCGTCCATACTGCTACATTTATTAGCTAAAGCTTAGGTTAGGTTAGTTTGGTTAGGTTAGGTTAGTTAAGAGGTTAGGTTAGCTAATGCTAAAGGTTAGGTTAGGTTAGTTTAGGTCAGGTAATGGGTTAGGTTAGGTTAGCTAAAGGAGTTGGGTTAGGTTAGCTAAATCAGTTGGGTTAGGTTAGGTAAATGAGTTGGGTTAGGTTAGTTAAATGAGTTGGGTTAGGTTGGCTAAATGAGTTGGGTTAGGTTAGCTAAATAAGTTGGGTTAGGTTGGCTAAATGAGTTGGGTTAGGTTAGCTAAATAAGTTGGGTTAGGTTAGTTAAATGAGTTGGGTTAGGTTAGCTAAATCAGTTGGGTTAGGTTAGGTAAATGAGTTGGGTTAGGTTAGTTAAATGAGTTGGGTTAGGTTGGCTAAATGAGTTGGGTTAGGTTAGCTAAATAAGTTGGGTTAGGTTGGCTAAATGAGTTGGGTTAGGTTAGCTAAATAAGTTGGGTTAGGTTAGTTAAATGAGTTGGGTTAGGTTAGCTAAATAAGTTAGGTTAGGTTAGTTAAATGAGTTGGGTTAGGTTAACTAAATGAGTTGGGTTAGGTTAGCTAAATGAGTTGGATTAGGTTAGCTAATGCTAAAGGTTGGATTAGGTTAGGTTAGTTTAGCATTAGCTAACCTAACCCAACTCATTTAACTAACCTAACCCAACTCATTTAGCTAACCTAACCCAACTCATTTAGCTAACCTAACCTAACTCATCACCTAACCTAACCCAACTAATCAGCTAACCTAACCCAACTCATTTAGCTAACCTAACCGAACCCAGTACCTAACCTAACCTAAACTTTAAACCGCCGACTTGGTCACATTCTAATGTACATATTTGGCCCTCGGACTTGGTCACAGTTTAAACGCTCCCCGTGAAACCGCCAGTTGGTCACAATCTAATGTACATTTATGGGCCGCTGACTTGCTCACAGTCTAAACATATATTCTAATTGAGTGATATTGCGTTTCGTCCGTTTCCGTTTCCCCTGTTACTGGAAAACAACAAACGAGACATAATGTTGGTTTAAAAAGTTTATTTAGCAAAGAGGAAGTAAAACTTGTCTTTAATTTACATACATTTAGTAAATTAATCAAAAATCTACTACTATTCCCTGTTAATGGGAAGAAATAAAAGCTTGAGCATTCCTTAGTTGGGAAGGTTTAGAAATTGTTTATTCGTGGAAAACAGGAAATGCAAACATGCTCGTTATTTCTAACTTGGAATCTTCTTGCGATACACCTTCAGCTCCTTGTTCGTCTTCACCCTGGCCACTGAGTGCGGTCCCCCATGGTTTTTTCTAAAACTCATAATGGACTCTTTAGATATACCCTATATTGAGCTATAATTTCCAAGTGTACACCCTCCAAATAAAACTCAGGAAAAATCCTGACGAGATCTGAAGGGGTGAAAAAATTTTCCAAAAAATGAGGAGAGACTATCCTCATCCCTTCCCACTGTTCACCACGTGACGAGTAAAGTTTGAGAAATGGATTTTTTCTGAAAACTTCCTGAATTTTTAAAAGTGGGGTGAAAGTACCTAATTTGTTTCAGGTCGATCCTCTGGAGTACTACTCGGACGATTTCATCCTGTGGAAGCCGTCGCCCACTTCTTCCATGAGGTAGCCGGAAGCATAGGCGAAACTAGAGTATTTTATTTGGTAGTGCCAGCTAGAATTAGAAACCAAGCGTTGACTTGTATCAATGTAGCATCGTTTTTCCAGAATCTCTTTACAAAAAGGCACCGACTATTCAAAAGTAAATAAAATGAATTTTTATTAAATAATAATCTTATAAACAAAAACGAACATATATTTCAGAATCGGTCTTTTTTTCATTGTGGCCTCTTAGAGGACGCCCTCCTATAGCCAAACACAGAACAATATTTATAAGTCTTTCGAATAGTTGGTGGTTTTCGATTCGCTTTTGCTCTTCTTTCGAAATAAAATCGCGTTTAGTTTGATCTAACAAAATATCAATCGAGATCCCGTTTTCATAATGGTTCCATGAAGAAATACTAAATACTATGCATATGCACAGTAGTTCGTTCTTTCATGATTCTTAAACGCTTCAATGGCCCTATGCCAATTATTAAAACCTTTCTTTGTAAATGCAGTATGACCCTTATATGAGGCGTCGTTTGACCCAAAAAACCGACAATGGAAACAGAATGCTGAATCCAACTGCTGGCTGTATTCTAGCCATTTGAAAGAATCATACCAATTTTTCTGAAAGTTTCTGAATTTTGAGCCTATTTTTCTACGCGGAAATATCGTCAAAGTGGGTTGATATGGTAGCTTTATTAAAAAGTGGAGGTGCAAACCTCCCCTGGACTTTCCCATACTAAAAATAAACATTTTGTTTTTGCTATTCAACAGTAGTTCGCGAGGCAGCATTGGAAATCATTTGAATGCCTCGCGAGAAAAACGAGACTATACAGGTTCGATATGAACGAAAGAAAGACACCAAGATACGCATCTACCTGTACTCTGTAGTAGGTACCGGCTAGAAATTACAACTGGCGAAGCTGGACGATCGCTATCGACCGACCGACGTGCCGTTCTCGTTCGGATCAGATCGGCTAACATCGGGTTTCGCTCACTACTCCCTTATCCTTGGAGCTACGATGCTGAAACTCGGTAGGTAGACTATTGACGTCTCCGTCTTTCAAACGCCGTCGAGCAATTAAAGCTACGACGTGCCGTTCTCGTTCGGATCAGATCGGCTAACGTCGGGTTTCGCTCATAACTCACTTTTCCTTTGAGCTACGATGCTGAAACTCGGTAGGTAGACTATTGACGTCTCCGTCTTTCAAACGCCGTCGAGCAATTAAAGCTACGACGTGCCGTTCTCGTTCGGATCAGATCGGCTAACATCGGGTTTCGCTCACTACTCCCTTATCCTTGGAGCTACGATGCTGAAACTCGGTAGGTAGACTATTGACGTCTCCGTCTTTCAAACGCCGTCGAGCAATTAAAGCTACGACGTGCCGTTCTCGTTCGGATCAGATCGGCTAACATCGGGTTTCGCTCACTACTCCCTTATCCTTGGAGCTACGATGCTGAAACTCGGTAGGTAGACTATTGACGTCTCCGTCTTTCAAACGCCGTCGAGCAATTAAAGCTACGACGTGCCGTTCTCGTTCGGATCAGATCGGCTAACATCGGGTTTCGCTCACTACTCCCTTATCCTTGGAGCTACGATGCTGAAACTCGGTAGGTAGACTATTGACGTCTCCGTCTTTCAAACGCCGTCGAGCAATTAAAGCTACGACGTGCCGTTCTCGTTCGGATCAGATCGGCTAACATCGGGTTTCGCTCACTACTCCCTTATCCTTGGAGCTACGATGCTGAAACTCGGTAGGTAGACTATTGACGTCTCCGTCTTTCAAACGCCGTCGAGCAATTAAAGCTACGACGTGCCGTTCTCGTTCGGATCAGATCGGCTAACATCGGGTTTCGCTCACTACTCCCTTATCCTTGGAGCTACGATGCTGAAACTCGGTAGGTAGACTATTGACGTCTCCGTCTTTCAAACGCCGTCGAGCAATTAAAGCTACGACGTGCCGTTCTCGTTCGGATCAGATCGGCTAACGTCGGGTTTCGCTTATAACTCCCTTTTCCTTTGAGCTACGATGCTGAAACTCGGTAGGTAGACTATTGACGTCTCCGCCTTTTCAACGCCGTCGAGCAATTTAAGCTACGACGTGCCGTTCTCGTTCGGATCAGATCGGCTAACATCGGGTTTCGCTCATAACTCCCTTTTCCTTTGAGCTACGATGCTGAAACTCGGTAGGTAGACTATTGACGTCTCCGTCTTTTCAACGCCGTCGACCAATTTAAGCTACGACGTGCCGTTCTCGTTCGGATCAGATCGGCTAACATCGGGTTTCGCTCATAACTCCCTTATCCTTGGAGCTACGATGCTGAAACTCGGTAGGTAGACTATTGACGTCTCCGCCTTTTCAACGCCGTCGTGCAATTTAAGCTACGACGTGCCGTTCTCGTTCGGATCAGATCGGCTAACATCGGGTTTCGCTCATAACTCCCTTATCCTTGGAGCTACGATGCTGAAACTCGGTAGGTAGACTATTGACGTCTCCGCCTTTTCAACGCCGTCGAGCAATTTAAGCTACGACGTGCCGTTCTCGTTCGGATCAGATCGGCTAACATCGGGTTTCGCTCATAACTCCCTTATCCTTGGAGCTACGATGCTGAAACTCGGTAGGTAGACTATTGACGTCTCCGCCTTTTCAACGCCGTCGAGCAATTTAAGCTACGACGTGCCGTTCTCGTTCGGATCAGATCGGCTAACATCGGGTTTCGCTCATAACTCCCTTATCCTTGGAGCTACGATGCTGAAACTCGGTAGGTAGACTATTGACGTCTCCGTCTTTCAAACGCCGTCGAGCAATTAAAGCTACGACGTGCCGTTCTCGTTCGGATCAGATCGGCTAACATCGGGTTTCGCTCATAACTCCCTTATCCTTGGAGCTACGATGCTGAAACTCGGTAGGTAGACTATTGACGTCTCCGCCTTTTCAACGCCGTCGAGCAATTTAAGCTACGACGTGCCGTTCTCGTTCGGATCAGATCGGCTAACATCGGGTTTCGCTCATAACTCCCTTATCCTTGGAGCTACGATGCTGAAACTCGGTAGGTAGACTATTGACGTCTCCGTCTTTCAAACGCCGTCGAGCAATTAAAGCTACGACGTGCCGTTCTCGTTCGGATCAGATCGGCTAACGTCGGGTTTCGCTCATAACTCCCTTTACCTTTGAGCTACGATGCTGAAACTCGGTAGGTAGACTATTGACGTCTCCGCCTTTTCAACGCCGTCGAGCAATTTAAGCTACGACGTGCCGTTCTCGTTCGGATCAGATCGGCTAACATCGGGTTTCGCTCATAACTCCCTTATCCTTGGAGCTACGATGCTGAAACTCGGTAGGTAGACTATAGTCGGATTTTTTTTAGATGTCTGCTCTCGATTTACAAATTTTTGTTTGTTTGAAAGATATAGAAACAAGCGCTTTCCTAATATGACAAAAAGAGATAGGGAGGCTGAAAGGAAGAAACAGATCTCCCTATTTTTTTTGTACCATTAGAGAAACGTATGTTTCTATCTTTCAAACAAACAAAAATTTGTAAATCGAGAGCGGACATCTAAAAAAAATCCGACTATATTGACGTCTCCGCCTTTTCAACGCCGTCGAGCAATTTAAGCTACGACGTGCCGTTCTCGTTCGGATCAGATCGGCTAACATCGGGTTTCGCTCATAACTCCCTTATCCTTGGAGCTACGATGCTGAAACTCGGTAGGTAGACTATTGACGTCTCCGCCTTTTCAACGCCGTCGAGCAATTTAAGCTACGACGTGCCGTTCTCGTTCGGATCAGATCGGCTAACATCGGGTTTCGCTCATAACTCCCTTATCCTTGGAGCTACGATGCTGAAACTCGGTAGGTAGACTATTGACGTCTCCGCCTTTTCAACGCCGTCGAGCAATTTAAGCTACGACGTGCCGTTCTCGTTCGGATCAGATCGGCTAACATCGGGTTTCGCTCATAACTCCCTTATCCTTGGAGCTACGATGCTGAAACTCGGTAGGTAGACTATTGACGTCTCCGTCTTTCAAACGCCGTCGAGCAATTAAAGCTACGACGTGCCGTTCTCGTTCGGATCAGATCGGCTAACGTCGGGTTTCGCTCATAACTCCCTTTTCCTTTGAGCTACGATGCTGAAACTCGGTAGGTAGACTATTGACGTCTCCGCCTTTTCAACGCCGTCGAGCAATTTAAGCTACGACGAGCCGTTCTCGTTCGGATCAGATCGGCTAACATCGGGTTTCGCTCATAACTCCCTTATCCTTGGAGCTACGATGCTGAAACTCGGTAGGTAGACTATTGACGTCTCCGTCTTTTCAACGCCGTCGACCAATTTAAGCTACGACGTGCCGTTCTCGTTCGGATCAGATCGGCTAACATCGGGTTTCGCTCATAACTCCCTTATCCTTGGAGCTACGATGCTGAAACTCGGTAGGTAGACTATTGACGTCTCCGCCTTTTCAACGCCGTCGAGCAATTTAAGCTACGACGTGCCGTTCTCGTTCGGATCAGATCGGCTAACATCGGGTTTCGCTCATAACTCCCTTATCCTTGGAGCTACGATGCTGAAACTCGGTAGGTAGACTATTAACGTCTCCGTCTTTTCAACGCCGTCGTCCAATTTAAGCTACGACGTGCCGTTCTCGTTCGGATCAGATCGGCTAACATCGGGTTTCGCTCATAACTCCCTTATCCTTGGAGCTACGATGCTGAAACTCGGTAGGTAGACTATTGAGGTATCCGTCTTTCCAACGCCGTCGAGCAATTTAAGCTACGACTGTTTTCCAACACTTCTTTTCAAGACGTTTCAGACAATTCTAAAAATGGGGGAAGCTTTTCGAAAATTTTTCTAAGCCCGTGCAAGAAAACATTTTCATGTCCGAACCTAACCTAACCGGCAAGGCGGCAACAAAGTTTTTCTTACTCGCCAAGCCACGCCCTTTCCAACGACGCCAAGCAATTTGAGCTACGACGCTCGATCCGTTTCCATCAACAGTTCAACCTAAATATTCAAAATTCACGAATTTTTCATTAACCGTACATTTTAGCCATATGAACACCTTATACTATGTGATAGACAATTAAATTCTGCATTCAACTATGTATATAATAATATATAGGGTGTTTCATTTAAAATAACAAAGTTGTATTATTGTACTGTGGAAAGCAAACGCCCTGTATACGTGATATACATTGAAGAGAATGCAGAATTATATACTAAATAACTTTTATATTTAAACTTCTTTCATATTTTGACTACTAATAAAGGCGCTATAGGAACATCAATTTCCGATTTTCAAAATCTCGTAGAGGGCGCCACAGTGGAATTCTGGCGTTCATCAAAAAGCAAAAATGTAGCTAATACCAAGCTGCATAAGTATGGAAAATTTAAACAAAATCCTTAGACCAGTTTTTTTGTAATAATTTTTCAAAAATTTCAAAATTTTTGGAAGAGCGCCGTTGCGACAGTTCTTGGATTTAGTAAATAATTTTTCTTGGTGTAGTAGAGCCAAAGGGCTTTCAAACAAGTTGTTGCGGAACCTGATCAGATAACAGGTTTTTGAGTTATGGGGCGTTAAAGTCGAAATTTTGAAAAATTCATAGCGACCGCCATTTTGAAGTTAGAGAGTCCGGTAAAAAACTGTTTCCCTTGAATTATGCCCTTCTTTCATATTCCCTACTCAGAATTTCAAAATCCCGCTTCTGAAAAAAATGATACCAAAAAAACATGTCTAACTTCCGCTTCCGGTTTCGGATTTTTTTGAAAAGCTTATTTTGTCGATGAATTTTCGATATACCCCTTCATTTAAAATTTCATCAAAATCGGTTAACTAGTTTTTGCGTTAGAGGCGTTACATACACATACACATACACACACACACACCCACACACACACACACACACCCACCAACAGACAGACATTTTTCTAGACCACCTTTTTGGGTTCCTAGGGGCCCAAAATACGTATTTCCGCGAAAATCTCGATTTCAAAAATTTTCATGATATCAATACTTCCCTATACCAGTGGTGGTATGGGAAAGTAAAAACCGATCAATTTTCGACTTAAAAGTTTAAACTGCAACATCCAAAGCGGGTTTTCGAATGTGTAAAAGAAGACTGAGAAGGCAAAATACTTACAGCAATCAATATTGAATAGTCTAATAACGATTTACTATTCATAAGCATTGGTGTAATTTTCGACGCGGTGGCGAAATGCTGAAATGAATACTTACGGCGACGTATTACCGTACTAGAGCAAATTCTCGAAAGTGATAGCGGTCGTCTTTATAATATTTAATATACCTATTACGTAAGTTTCCGGTGACCCTTTAAATATTGTTGAGATCAAGTATCGAAGTCATAATAAATACTCTTTCCGTTTTTTAGGCCGCTTGCATTTTCAGTTTTACTTTCTTTAGGTGGTGCCCGGGCACACCCGGCACCACCCGTAGTTTCGCCTATGGCCGGAAGATCATCAGTCCTGAAGGAGTGACGAGCGGGCGGCCCTTTATGGGGATGTAAAGATAAAAACAGTCCTTTACAGGGCTAACAAAAATTTTAAAGAAAGGTTTTTCCTAAGAGAAGCGTCACGCTGCAAAATTATAAACGATCCCAAACGCAAATTTTGTGTCAATTTTTAAAATTTTTAAGTGTTTATGGCTTTATGCAATCCTGTGAAAAGGCTCCTAAACGCTTGGAGTCAGCTAATTTAGGAAAAATTGAAAACGGTCCCAAACGCAAACTTTGTCTGAATTTTTAAGTGATGACACAAGCCGGTGAAAACGCTCCTAAACGCTTGATGTCAAGTAATTTAGGAAAAACTGAAAACGATCCCAAACGCAAACTTTGTCTGAATTTTTAAGTGATTACACAAGCCAGTGAAACCGTGTGGGGTGTGAACGCACGCTTAACAAAAAAAGTTTGTGTGTGTAGGGAAAAAATAGTTGGGATGCGTTTCGGGGGTGGCAGCTGCTTCTCTTGGGAAAATCTTTTTTCATAACCTTTGTTAGTCCTGTAAAGGACTGTTTTTGTATTTGCAACCCGAAAAGCGCTCTTTTTTTGTCACAGGACGGCGGCGGTCTGGTGGACGATCGCCTGTTCAGGCTGAATTTTTCCATCTATAACCTCACTGTATATGTAATATGACGGTTAACACTGGAAAATACGTAGCAAACTTCTCTCAACCCCTACCATCTGGCAAAAAAATTCAGAAAGTTTTCTGAAAAAAATGGAAACGCCTTCACTTTTCGGATATTTTTCTCACCAGGTGGGTAGCAGTTGGAAGGGGTGAGGGACGTTTGCCCCATAATTTCCAAATGTACACCCTCCAAATAACATTCTGGAAAAATCCTGGCGAGATCTGAAGGGATGAAAAAAATTTCCAAAAAATGATGAAAGACTATATTATCTAGCCTTTCTTCTTTTTTTTATGATTTTCTCACCCCCTCCGATTTTCTTAGGAAATTTCCAGAATATAATATGAAGGCCAAAGATTCCGCATCCCCTCCCATCTGGTCAAAAAAAACCCAGAATGTGTTTAGAAAAAATGGCAGGCAAGTCTTACCAATCTTGCTTCACATCCTAGAATCTGGTTAACAGATTTTCAGAAAATAATCTGAAGAGTAGGTACCTACACACTTTCTTTTCGGAGCTTTCCTCACCCTTTTTGATTTGTTTAGGCAATTTCCAGATTATAGATACCTACCTATCTGAGAAATTGACTGAAAATTGGTTGGGGGTGTCAGTTACACTGTTTGGTTCAAAGGGTAGATAAAATTGAGATAGTGGGCCATAAATAACTCAAATTATCCTAATAAAGATTTTATAAACTTTAAGATTATTTACATAAAGAATGTTTATCTAATATGTAAAGAACATGCAACTGGTTGTGTCTAGTTTTATAAAATTTCGTTTTTTGTTTCTAGTCTTTACCCAGCAATAATAAAAAATACTTAAATAAATGGATAAAAATATTAGCGATAGGTAATGTTCAATGAGGATACAAACTGTAAATGTATTCTATCGATTACTAATCTTATTTCGTATGCTTTTCAGACTATAGCTAATTATTTTACATTTTATAGATTTAAAGACTTTCTACCAGTGCAATAATACAGTAATTAACTAATATACAAGACAAAAAGTAGGTAGGTACACAAGAAACTTCTTTCCATAAACATAAAAATAGATACAATCTACTTCTAAACGCTTACTCAAGTACATATCACAACAAAAGTTGGCAACATTTAGTTTTGTCAATATAGAGGACGTCAAAAGCAAATGGGACTTAACATCTACATTTCTGGAAGGCATTACACTTAAGTCAAACTGTTTGTAATCTACATAGTACACAAGTTTGATTTATTTTTATAATACACAATTAAAGCTCGGTAGCAAACCACAATTGATAAGTGGCAGTTCTATTTTTGATATCAAATACAAATACTAAGTGTAAAAGAACTGTTCTCCTTTTATCTTAATCTAATGCAATAAATATAAACTAGAATCTGAGTCAAAAATGTACATTTCATGTAGGATAACATTTAAGAGACCTAAATTTATTTTAAAAGAAGCAATATATTTTTTGGAAGCAAGCATGGAAAAAGTTGTTTTACACCAAGCATTTTCTTATAAAATCGAAACAAAATAATCTTTGGTAAAATATCCTCATTTTTCTTACAACTATATATTATAATCTATTCTATAACATATCGGTTTTAGAATATATAATAACCTTTATACAGAATATATAGCACATTAGAAAATAAATTTTCATTTTACATATACACAAGAACATTGTACACTTCTAAACATATTTTTTTACATGCCTAATACTTATAACATGGATGGATATTTTTAATAACAATATGTTATATAAATTTATTTTGATATATTCACAGCAATTATAGGGCTTAGTACCTACTGCTGTAATTGATAACTATTGGGTAGAGCGGTTACCTCATTAACTCATTGGACTAGAATAGAAATAACAAACTGACTTTTAAAGATGTTTAGGGGTGCTTTAATTAATGTACAGAATTAGAGGAAAAGTTAATAATTTATACGTTTTGTGTGTAAATTATTTTCTTCCCTTCTAGCTATATAGGTACTACCTACTATTTTAGTTTTATATCATCAACCAATCTTAATATTTGGTGGGTAATGGATTTAATACTGGTGCAACTTCCAATTCTCGAAACAATTTAATGGAAATATTTAAAATTATGTTATCAGTCTATAGATTATGACTCGAATTTTTTAGATCCACCTACATTGCCTGATTTAGCCCTATTTTGTTAACTATAACCACTACCAGTATACTGTCATTCTCATTCTGCATATAATTATCTAATATGGTCTCTAACCTTAGTGTAGGTACCATTAAAGGTGATGCTAACTGAAGCCTCAAGAAAGTGATTTAAATCAGGAGCGTCGTTAGGAAATATGCTTTGGGGGGGCGCAACTATTATGGAATCCAAGAACTCGCCCTGTCGCAAACAGCTAAAATTACTATATAGCCTAGCCCTTGCTTCTTGTTTATGGTTGACAGCAATAGAACTCGGTAGGATCCCGATGGACAATGTGTTGGGAAATTTCCGGTTAAAATTTGATTTTAATTCAATTATTTAGCGGGGGGTTGGGGGGCGCAGAACAGCATTGGGGGGCGCGCGACCCCCCTAAAATGGTCTAGCGACGCCACTGATTTAAATTAGAAAAACAGAAACAAGGTCCTGGGAAGTAGGGCAGGCAGAGGAAGGACAGCACAAACAAACTACGTCGTATCACGTGATGTCTGTTATTTTGTTTTTGTTTTGCCTCAACGAGGGTCACGTGATACGGCTAGACGTTAGATTGTTTGTACTACCTACCCCCCAGAGGCGCGTTCCATTTGTATGTTTCCACTTTTCCCAATAAGTCCAAAACCCAAACATTTTTAAATATTGCATAAGTAGTAAAAAAATATCTACAGCGAAACGATGTTTGCTGAAGTAAAATTCGTGGTTATTCATAGGACGATATGGTCGCGTTGTGTTCCTATTATATTTTTGGGCGTTGTGGACAAATTAAACTTTTTGGACACATTCAGAATTGTCTTCTGTATTTTTGGGTGTTGAAAGCAGAACATGGTATTGGGCGCTGTGGATTTTTGGTGAAAAGACCGATTTTTCCCTGGATTATATTGTTCTTTAATGATGGGCTTGTAATAATGGTAGGGCTAATCCGACAATGGTTTTAAATTTTGTGCCGCATTTTAATTTTAAAGGAAATAACACCGTATTATCATTGTATAACAAAAAGGAATTTTCAGATAAATTTAGCGTGTAGTACTATTCTGTGTATAAGACTTACCTACGTCTAGCTAATGGAGTATGTATGCAAATATCTATATTACCTACATAGTTATATGCATAGGTACTTAAATGGCGGGAATCTGTTTTTTAAGCTTTATGGTCCCTATTTTTGCTAGATATTTTTGCACATTAAATTTCTTAAGAATACTATACCTCGATTTTATGTTATTGTATAGCAGCTAGCATTATTCTATATAATAATGCTCTTACCAAAACGCTTTTTTACTTCTAAAATATAAGTACATACAAATACTTGTATAGATAATTTAAAATAATACTGAAAATCTTATTAATATACCACATCGAATAATAAATAAACGAATAAATTATAAAAATACGTAATACCTATTCTAACAATAGATATATAAATATTTTTCTTATTGTCGCTATTAAATAAATATAAACAAAGATAATATAATCTGACTAGAATTTTTGATCAAAAACTGACTGTAACTATAGAAAAGTTAAATTTTCGGAAGATCTTAAAAACTATTCGAGATGTTCAATAAAATATGTTAGTAGATAAATGCTACATAAAGTCTACCTTCTAAAAAAACTAAAGAAACCTTTACCCTTTTCGGGAGCCGGCGCCATTAACATTGGAACTTGGTTCTTGTGTGTGATACGTACCTGAAAATCACATTTTTACTATTTTATAAATTTCCATTAACACAAAATTTATAAATTACCGTGGTTGGTGGTTGCATCCACGGTTCACCATCAATTTGCATAGGAAATGTTTTTTTCGTTTTGATAACTACAGAAGAACATTGTGCTAATCTACGACCACTTGCTCGAAGACCTGTTCGTACTTGGCCCATGTGCAGGCAATTTTCTAAACCAATGACTTCTATGAGACCATCCCCAATATCTAAAGAATTAAATATATAAATGTTAGTAACTAAGTAACCCTGACTTTTGAGGGACGGAGACTTGGTTGAGGATTGCACACAACAAACCAACGGGACATATTTTCAAAAGACATAGTACTCTCATAAAACCTCAACAGCGAATTCTATCCAAGATCTAAAAATTGAGAAAATCACACGCTACGTAGGTAATTCCATTTTCCTTTTATCATTTCGTAACACCTAATTACGTTCTGTTTCAATTCTACAAAATTTTACAAATTTATGCAAAAAAAGAAGTTGCCTAATGTCGTTAAAAGACATGGGTCTCGGCCAACAAAAAATAGGTAGGTACCTAACATTGTGAGATATTTTTCTGAAGATATCCAAACCTATATGGTACCTACGTAATACCCAAGGTGAAATATTACAAAGGTACCTAGTACAAAGTTTCTGAAAACAGTTGAAACAAAGAGATCGATGTAGGTCAACAGTTACTCAGTCAGAAGTTATTCTACTCGGGGCTCATTTATCAATTAATTGTGCGCTACTATGATTATCACGAGCCGCCACTGTATGGGCTAAAGGCACTGTCTATGGCTAAAGGGTATTTTAAAAGAATATTCTCGCTCTCCCATAAGTAGATGGTCCCTCTAATCTAGGTACATTCGAATGGATAACCTAAGTACGCTATACAGGAGCCAATACTCCCAAAATATTGTGGTAATATTATTCACAGATGAGAATTTTTTTTCTAGAGGATAATTAATTTTTCGATTTATTTTGAGACAAGGAATCAAATTAGAATACCATAGACCGCCAAGGTTAGATTCAACAATTTTTCTGCTGTCCAGAACTTGAAAGACTGACTACAGACATTGTTTTTAAATTGCGGATGGAGTAAAAACATTCCTATTCTGTAATAAGTCGTTCAAGAACGACTCGCAGAGTAGGTACCTAATGATAATCGTTGGCGAGTCTCCTATAACTCGCAGAGTAACTTTACAGCGCAAAATCGTTTAAAAACCGACAGTTGCTGATGAATGGCTAACTAGTCATTGGGGGTTACAGGTGTTAGACACCTATCTGGCGCTCATATAAAAATGATCGGGAGGGATGAATTCGAATAAGATTCATCCCTGGTATTTCTTTCGTCTTAAAACGACGATCAGCTGAAACCTACTTTTCATCAAAGACAATTATTCATGAAGTCGCAGCCAATTTCTGGGTAACCATTCCGGAGCCTATCTGCATTATTTTGCATCAATGGAAGTATTACGAAAGTAAGGTGAGTTCGAACTCATGGACGATGCAACTAGGCTTTTTATGTTTAAACATAAGTACTTTAGGACGGAAACTTTTGGATTTTACCAAGAACGCAATACGTTTCTAAAGCTTTAGAATCTGTTCTATACATATCAATATTAATTCTTACCTTGAATGGCAACACTAAGATCCACTGAATTAAAACTGCTAGTGCTTAACTCTTTCTGTTTCTTTTTTCGTTTTTTACTTCTTCGTCTTGATCCAGATAAATGTTCTCCCCATAAATTAGAACCACCATGTGTATAAGGAATATTTAACAGAGCAATTCCCTGAAGAGGTGCTCCATTAGCTAAATCTAGAGAAACATCGTCGCACTAAAACAAATTACAGTTAAAATTTTGTATGGGTTAAACTGTTACGCATGAATACTTACAACTATTTCTACATGTTCATGCAAATTCTTACAGGAAGCTGCAAACTGTTCAGACGTTGCATATTCAAAATACCACAGTTTATTTTTCATCCGACTATTAAATTTTTCAGGATTTTTCTCTCTTTCTAAATGGAATTTTACACAAATGGCGGCGTCCTAGAAAACCATTTTTTTAATTGATAATATTAATTTGAAATCGGATAAATACTTACTACACCAATAGAAAAATAATTATTAATGATATTGTAAGGAATTCTTGAATCAGCTTGGTTTGAATTGTGCTCTACAGGTTCAGTATCCGATAATTCAATTAACCACCTATCTAACATAACAGGAGTAGCCTTAGCAATTTTATGTAGTAATTTATGTACAGATTCTCCTTCATAGCCTCCACCCCAACGTAAACATCTTGCTAAATCATTACCCGTCCCTAATGGAATAACTGCAACTGCTGGTTGACACTCTAATTCGACTTTATCTAAAGATAAAGATAATTTTTGTATACAAAATTAAAATTATACGAACACATACCCATTGTTTCTAAAACCCAACCAACAGTACCATCCCCACCACAACATACAACTTTAAAATTTGGCACATCCTTAAACATAGTAAGACCTTGCATTGGTCCTCCTGTTGCTAAATTGTGTACTTGACGCGGATTAAGAATGTATTGGAACTTTCTTAAAATACGCGATCCTTGTCTGCCTCCGGATTTTGGATTAATAAAAACAAGTACAGGTATTGTATTGGGACCTGGAGTAACTTGAAATGACATAGGGGGTTGTTTCGCTGCACTTGATGGAAATGACCCCTAAAATATTAGATTGTATGACACGGATTGTAAATTTTAAATTATTACCTACCGAATTGCAGTCGTGACCATATTTTGATCCACGCTTTTGGAGAGATCTCTGACGATCAAGAACTATAGGACAGATAGCAGTAGGCGGTAAAATATGAACTGCATACTCTCCTAAACCACATTCTGATTTTACGTGAGAGACGCATTTGTTGTGAAGCTGTATTAACAAATATTCAGGATCAGTGCTTAAAGCTATGGAATTTTTTTTAATAACTGATTGGGGGGATGTCCTTTTTTACGAAAATTTTACTTGCTATTATAGTAGTACAGGGTGAACGTGAAATGATTGTCCTAAATATAATCATAAGATAGCAATCACAGAAATAGACGTACGTCCAGAAATATCACGTCGTAGACCTTTTACAATTTTTCAAATGAAATCAGTGACGGAGGGGTACTTTTTCTTCTTTTTTCAGTATAAACTAACCGCCAGGATAAATCTACCCGATAGCGTTGTCGTATCTTTCAATACAACTTATCCTCCTGGATAGCTATCGGCCAAGTTGTTGGCCGTTGGAGTACAGCAGTGTTGAGAGAGAAAGATAGCATTATTTTAAAATCCGTGAGTTAAACAAAGATAGTTAAAATAATTATACTAGTTTACAACGCCTCGGCCGGTCGAAATGGGTCGTGTCGTGTATTATCGTACAGACTCGCAAGCTGCCTTATGTTGGCGAAAACTCGTTGTCGGCTGCTTCTAGTATCCGATAACTTTAACCGATGGAATAACTAAACTAACCTATGACGTAGACTATCAGACGATTGAAACACAGAAAATAGTGTAACGGTAGGATAAAAATTTGGCTGTTATGCTTGTCAGGAACTTTGTCGGGACATTCAGACATTGAAAGATCGGACCTTTAGGACTTGGCCATTTTTTTAATCCATCGATTTTAACATGTGTTTGGTGCAGAATATTTTTATGGAACTTAGAACATACAAAAGGGAATTGTGGTTGTTAATGGATAACTGACCTAACATAGACGATTCAACTAAACCCATACCATTCTGCAGCATTGTTAGGTTCCTTGCCAAGTCCGCTATAGGTATCCTATAGTTGGTCGCATGAGGCGTTTTCCAATTGTAAATGGGCTGATCTGATCCTCTAGTGATCTAACCTAAGCTATCCTGGTGTTAATTAAACTGGAACGCTACCCCGAACTTAATATCACGTCATGCGTAATAAGTGCTAGCTATAGTAAGTTACCCCTGCTGCCCCACAAAAAAGAGATCAGCTCAGGTGCAACAAGTTCCAGTGAATTGAAACGCACACGTTTGGGAACCACTCGGTGCTACTCGGAGTTATTTCAGTAGATGTTCCATCATTTGCACCTATCCATAGTTGTTTTTCAAATCTTTTTCTCTTATTCCTGTGCCTGTCTTTCAGAGACCCTTACGCGATTTGGATTCAACCTAATCCAGTGGTCTTCTTAAAGCCTCTATAATAGCACACGGGTTAACTTTTCCTCTTTTGTGTTCATACGGTCTCCATTCCTGTCTAGTATATACGGTTATACCTTCTAGATAATTGACTTTGCATTTAAGGCATTGTTGTGGTTCTTCACCGGTGGATCATTTACCTACTTTACACCCCTGTTCTGTAAGCCATAACGACTCGTTAGCAACTCCTTCACAAACGATTGTTGGGGTTTGAACGAATTTTCGGCTTGACCGTGAACGACGGATTTACAGGGATATGGGGTCCGTCAACGATGGTCGTTAGCTACTGAGTTGTTCGTGAACCACTTTTTACAGAATAGGGGTGTTATTCTCATTCTCCGCATGAACCTTGTGCCTGATGTTAGGGTCCTTTTTCGTTCCCTTTAATTTTGAGTTAGATTCTCCTGTTGTTAAAATGGAATAGGCAAGCCCATGGGCAAGATTGTATTTTTAAGGAAAGTTAACGTATTTTCTGATAGTGCGGTGGTTAGTTCTGATACTGCATTGGTTGGGTTTGCAGGTGGTTTGGTCAAGAAAGTAGATATAATACTTCCTTGCAGTATCAATTTTTTGCTTAGTCCATTTCATTTTGGGGTTTCCTCAAAGTATTTTACGTAACAAGAATTTTTAAAAACTGCTCGCGTAAAAGTTCATTTAGATCATAGTTTTCTTCCTGATTCGACAGTTGTTTTTTTTCCAAATAGGTAGACTAAGTTTGAAATAGGTTTCGGGATACTAGAACTCCGTTTTGTTGAGAATAGCTCTAAGCAGGACGCACTTTTGGGAAATAGGGAACATGAAAGACGCTACGAGTCCTGCGGAGGAACCGGAAAATGTTAGAGCGGCTGAAGCTCCTGGGATCAAGAAAATAAGGGCTGAAGAGTCAGCAACTTATTTTTCTGATGAATGAACGGTCTTGAATCAGGATTGAAGATCTTCAGTCCAAACTTTACTTAAACTTCTTTAAGATCCTATTTAAGACCCAGTGGCAGAAAATTGTCAAGGAGAAAAGACTGATGAGGCGAAACGGAAGTCGTCGACATATAGGGGAGAGACACTTTTCTGGGAAATTGGATTATTGTACAAAAATGAAAGAGTACAATTTTTATATTTTTTTAAGCCATTCAGGGGTCTATGGGGTTTAAGGACTTATTTTTGTTTTGTTTCCGTGTGGTTTAAATTTCTGACTCTTATTTCACGTTCACTTCCTGTATACCAAAATGTAAAATATAAACAATCTTTGTATTTGTAAAAATAAACACATCAAGTGCAAAAAAATGTTAGTATTTATCCATAATGCCTGTAATTGTTTTTTTTTTCATTTGGGATAATAAAATTTAAAACTCACCGTTATTTGACACCATCGACAGTGCAATCCAGTAATTCCAGCTTTTACAGGTTTTCGACATCGTGCACATTTCCCGTGACAATTTCCTTCTACCCAATGATGTTGTAGTGTTTGGCAAGACTTTTTACTTTTTACATAAGTCGCTATGCAACTTGCTGGTGCTCTTTGTACACATCGTTCGTGAACTGTGTATTTGCAAACTAAACAAAAAAATTACAGGGGTTACATAAAAATATTTTTGTAAAAACGTTATTTTGGTACTTACATGTACAACATAATCCTTTTTTTCCAAGACCAACCAGCATGTTTAAACACAAATTGCAATATGCTGGTTTGCTGAAATGTTTTAATCTCCATAAATGGTTTCCATCTTCTTTAACGTTAGAGTCTAAACCTAATAAAACTAAAAGTGGTATTGTTGTGAGTCCTCCTCTTTTCCATTCCTCTAATGATACAGTCCCGTCTGCGTCATAATCTATTTCAATCATCATGTCTTGTAAAATCTAATAAATAAAACTCTTTCTGCAACTTGGTTTATTTTAGGATTGGGTTTTACTTACAGGTTTCAGTTCTGACACGTCCCATCCTAAATACTCAGCTACGGTCATCATCTGATTAATAATGCAATCCATTTCATTGGTATCCAAAACACCATTACCATCAGTATCATATAAACGAAACATAACTGAAATAGCCCGAGTTATGGTAATGAGGTACGCAAGTTACGTTAGAATTGATGACTGAACTTACATTCTAATTTATCTTCAGGCCTACCCGCTTCTAATAAAGAGAGATAGCAAACTATGTCTTTTAGAGATACTTTAACGGAATTAACATCTATGGTACTGGCTTTTCTTACGATATGTCTCATTTCTAAAATAAAAGAAATTTTTATGTAAATCGATTTATATTTCATGTTCAATTTATTATTTACCTTCTAATTTACCATTATTGACAAGTAACGAATTATTGGATTTTTTGGAAGAATTTCTAGAGATTTGACTATGCGAGGGCGACGAATCTGCGCTCTTTTTATTAAGTACTTCGGTACACGAATATGAAGTATGAGTAACTGTTAACATTGGATGAACGGTTCCTGAAAGTCGGCGTGAAAATCAGATTTTTCACATACCAAGAATTAAAAAGAAAAACTAAAAAAATACAGCTTGCATCAAAATTACTGATTTTATTAGAAGAACTTGTAAATTCCAACAGAACTGTTAGGGCAAGGGCGTCCATAAGATTTTTGTTCATAGAAAATGTTGAAGATGGTATTTTTTATCAATTGAGACAGATCTAGCATTCTACAAGCTCTTGCTTATTAAACGATGCACCAGAATTGTAATTCGAAACAGGAACAAGGTTTTTTTTCGACTTTTTTTCACAATTGCATTTATCTTTACACATTTTTTAGTTGTATCTTCCCACTACATTAATCTTCTGCGAATTTTTATAAAGAATGGTTAACATATTAAAGATGTGATAGATATTTTTTATGGGTCATGCAAATGGAAATACAAGAAAAAAATATTGCTTCATTAAAGAAACATTTCTTCTTCGAACATGCGTTTTCTACTGGATCTTTGGAATTTTTTATACCAGTCATACTAAATAAGTTCATGCAAATTTGTGTATGCAGTGACATATTCACCTCCTTAGGTGAAAAATTCTTAAGAAGACCATAACAGTTCGATTACAAAATGAGATAAACCCTACAACTGTTGATACGACACCATAGTCGTGAGGTCGTGGTGAGCAAGGTCCGTAGATATTCTCTTTGGTTCAGAGAAGTATATCTACGGACCTTGGTGGTGAGTAGTGCTGAACGCTTTTAATTATAGGCATTTGACCTACCTATCTACAGGGTGTCTTTCTGATCGTGCCCTTACAAATACATTTCTGATAAGGAATAATTCTGTTTATGATCTTTCCTGTTAATTTTTCTGGTTTTACATTTTTCGACCATTCCCTATTAAAGGAAATATATTTTCATTTTCTAGTTTGCTTTAAATGGTTTTTCCCACCGAATAAGATCTTTATGGACGCCCATGACATACAGTAGTTTGTATTTTTTCTATAAACTTTGGACAATTTGAGATCGTGACACGATGGGGAGCTTGTTAGATTGAATAATGTTTAAGTCGAATTAGTCATCAACTTTAAAATTTTTTTGCGATCAAATAAAAAAGATCAAAGTAATCTGTGAATAGTGGGCCTACCACGATTGTTCTTGGAGAACTAGTACACAAATTTGATTTTTTGTGTTTGCTTTTTTTTGGAAAAAGTTATGGGACGTTTCACTAAACATCAGTTACTTTAATTGCTTTTTTATTATCACCTAAAGGGTTTGAGATATTCCCATGAAACCCTTTTCAATGGTAAGTTAGTTGTAAAGCATGCTGTTATCTTAAGACCAAATATACTACGCACGATTTTTTTTCTGTTAATTACTATCAGCGAATTGTAAGCTATAAAACACTAGAAAGCTCCACTAATTAACAAAATAATAATATTTGGTATAGCATGCAGTTATATCGGCGCTAACGTAAAAATAATCATGTGCATTTTTTATACTTATTAGCCTATACTGAATGCAGCAGAATTTAATACCTGACTTAACCCTAGTAGTGGAGGTATCGCTGTCAGATCGATGGTGGCCGAGTAATTTTTCACTAATTCCGTGAAATTTTTCCACCAATATCTCCCCATAATTCGTAACTCTTTCACCACTCTTCTCTGAAATATCAACACAGGCGTTTACGTTTGGAGTTGAACTGGAACCTGGGAGCACGCAAGAAAATAAGAAGTTACAGGCGTTTTTTTTCCAAACCCACCGAGAAAGGGAATTGAACTATCTGTAATAATTGTTTTAAAGGTTTTCAGCATGCGGATTTTATACACCAGATTTAATTTAAAGACGTTTAACTTTTAAGGAAATTTTAAGAATTTAAATATAAATGCGTTTTATAATTTATTTAATATTATTTTTTAGGAAATAGTTTAAAATCTTAAAGTAGTGCATAAAATAAAACAATAATTAAGGCAAGGGTTTGAAATATGTCTAGGTTTCTAGATAGGTTTTCAGGCAAATTATATAATTTAGACTAAATAGCGCAAGCAATAAGCAGTTTTCTGGAACGTTGCATTTTAGATAGAATTAAGTTATATTAGATAATTAAATGTTTCCATGTTGGCAAACAAGCGCATAAAATAATAATCCGGTAATTTGCGAAGGAATTGCTTGTAAAATGTTTTATATACGTCGGGGCGTAGAGTACAGTTTAATGCAATTCCAGCAGCAGGAACAGATAGTCAATCATAAAAGAAGACATCAAAGCTAACTATAAACACGACCTATGTTATTGGCAATCTCCAATCGAGATTGTATATAATAACAATTCTATAACAAACTTTTCCAATTAAAACATAAATTATTGTATTACGTTTCAGTTAAAAGCAAGCAATTTGCTTGGAAACAAGCTCGAAAAGAATAATTAAATTTTTAATCACAACTAGTAGCATTAACTCGAGCATTTTCTGTTTAAAATTTTAAACTTTAATTAAACGAATAATGCTAAAAATGCAAAAGAAGAGTTGTAGTCGTTCTTTATTTAGGATCTCGGATAGTTGGATCTCTGATAGAGACGGTCAGGACAAAATTACGTAAACCGGTGCTTATTAACGTCCATCAAAAAAAATTGAGTTATTGGATACGATAAGAATAATCGGAATTTTCAGTTTTTATTTTTAATTTCATAATTAAAGATGTAATTAAATCTAGTACAAAAGTAGGGACTACAATATTACACGTACGCAATGCAGAACACCTGTTGATTGGGGATCTGAGCAAAATAAGACAGTCACGATTATACGTATTTCAGAAACAAAGGTTTACGTGTGAGATAAATATAAGATGGGATGGATATAGTCGGATAGGGAAAATGATATAAGAATATTTCAAAGAAGTTAGGAAGTCGACAGCGACGTTTGGACACTTCGTCGACTGTGGACGTAACGTCCACTACTATAAAAGGATATATATGTCGCGGTCGACGAAGTGTTCAAACTCCGTAGTCGGCGTTGTCTCCATGGTCGACGAAGTGTCCAAACTTCGCGGTCGACGTTGGAACCACGGTCGACAAAGTATCCAAACCTCCTAGTCGACGTTGTGTCCAAAAAGACCGGTGAACAAAGTGTCCAGTGGACGAAGTGTCCAGGTCTCGATGGTGGTATAACCACATGAAACGGATTACAGATAATATTATACCAACAGAACGTTGCAGAAGAAAGAAAGGAACAATAAAGAAGGAGAGGGAGAAAACAACTGTGAGGTGTACAGGGTAAGCCCCCAAAATCGCCAACAAAAAGATACCAACGATGTAAACTCATACCGTCCTTTTCGTTACGACATTTTCTAACACTTCCATCAATTTTTTTTTATCGGATAAACAAAGGATGCTTTTTTTATGTCACGTTACTGGGCAGCTGTTGGCGCAACTTTGCCCTGATTTACCCGCCTCAATATCTGAAATCCTTACAGCAAGAACCGAATTTATAATAACTTGTAAGTATATTGCGAAATAATAATTAATAGCTGCGTTCAGTTGACTCAGCAATTCAGCATAAATCTGTTCACAGCGTAACAGCAATCGCTACTGTACTTTGAAGATCCTTCCTTGATCCAAACTGGAAGTCATGTAAAACTGCTGCCAGCTTTTTCTAGAGTACAAAGTGTTGGGTAAGTCGGCTACTCAACACAACTTAGCAAACAAGCGGATAGCGATGGATCCTGCAGCGACCCTTCACAAGTCCACTGGATTTGTGAAAAATAATTCTCAAACTGCAACTAACCTAATGTCAGTGGGGCGCCCCATGGGCTTGTGAAAAATAAGAGAAAAATCATTCTCAAACTGCAACTAACCTAAAGGCAGTGAAGCGCCCCAGTGGACTTGTGAATACATACGCTCAGCTGATGGATCACTGCAGGATGGGTCGCTATCTGCACAAGCGGATAGCCCTCATTAATCGGCTCCCAACAGCTGAGCGTATGTATATACACAAGTCCACTGGGTTTGTGAAAAATAATTCCGAAACTGCAACTAACCTAAAAGTCAGTGGGGCGCCCCACTAGTCTTTGCAAGGTCTTTGCTTTAGGTTAGTTGCAGTTTGTGAATTATTTTTACCCAGTGGACTTGTGTATATACATACGCTCAGCTGTTGGGAGGCGATTAGTGAGGGCTATCCGCTTGTGCTATCTGCTTGTGGGAACTCTGGGTAACTCAACGAAAAACTGCTGACCATTCAATAACAATTGCTGAGTCCATTGAACGCAATGCATTGCAAAACTAATCTCATTGCGTCGCTAATTAGATATTCTTATTACTTCAAAAAAATTATTTTGCCAGTTTAAGTTTTTCTTCTCGCCTAAATCTTGCCTTACCATATTCGTGAACCGTAAGTGGGTAGAAAAATTTATAATATGGAAGTCAGGGAAAACTACCTGTAATACTTGTGGGTAGAGATCAGTTGGTACATTAACTACATTTGGTTAACGAACGGTAACTATTTATAAAGGTCTTGGGGGTACACACCTACCCTTAAAAGATCCCAAAACTACTAACGTTGATTCCGTTCCAATTGCTTTTAAACTACCTATAAAATCGAAAAATCACAATAAAACAATAGCAACCAAACTAAAAAAAATTAAAAATAATAAACAAAAATGTTCTTGTAATTATTCCGATACAGGGTGATCCAAATATTGATTGCCTATAATTTTTCTTTCTGAATTGTAGAGAAAAGTCTTTACAAGGCATTTAAAATGAAAAACCTTATAAAAAATGTGCAATAAGCAGTTCTGCTGTACCCCTTGCGCGTCAACTGCTTTCCTCAATCGGCAATTTGTAATTTTGCGCTTTTAATATGTAGGTACAAAATGTTATAAACTGAAGTATATTTTATAGAGTCCGGCGTGAAATAACAGAGGTGGTCATTGTTTAGTTTCTGAGTATCTATGTACCTATGTCTATACAGGGTGTCCTATGGATATATTAATACCTCGTCAGGAATGGTAAAAAAAACACTGAAAGTGAAGGAACTGAAAGTTATTCCCATCTTTCACATTTACATATTTTTTACATTTGTTAGACAAAATATTCCAGTTTTAAAAATTGGGTCTCGTTTCGTTTGCCTAGAATATTTGCTAACCAAGGCATTAAATTTTAAAATCAATAACCAGCTCTGAAATGTGCTTCAAATACTAAATAGTTCACTATTTTTTATCTGTGTCAAACTTGGCCTAATTGGAACATCTTTTATTAGAGATTCTGTATGATTTTTTAAATAACATGACTAGAAATCATATCTTAGATTCACCCTGTATAAATTTATAGGGATTAAAATTTATTGCATGCTTAACAAGGTTTTAAATTTTCTTTAGCTACAATGTTATTTATGTCGAAGAACTGGTTGAGTGTCGAGTAAGTAGTTCGTTTAATTGGTTTTCGTGAACACATGTAACCTACTATAACTCAAAATTGATTTAACGGTTACGAAAATTGGCAACATGTTAAAATAAAACGAAAAAATTATAATTGAATTTGAAATTCCTTCATGGCAGCAAGCGTAAACGTTTTTTAAAAAGTCAATGTCGATGGTTTTCCCGACGATTTTCCAATAAATGATTTATAATACTCCGCTAAAGATAGAAAGTAAATAAACCTCGTTTTTGTTGCTTACTATTTCTGGAAAACTAATTATAATTTTGTTCAGAATATTAGAAAAGCGTTTTACAGAGTCAAGTTTATTTTATCTCGAGTTGTATTGTCCACAGCATAATAAACCTTTTCTGCGCATTTCCTGGAATAGATCGTGTTTGTTGGCTAAATAAAGCACAAAGGAAAACCCTCCACGGTAGCTTTTCACACGTAAGATCTGACATAATGTATCCCAGAACTGTCCGAGTACGGGTTCTAAATTTAGCCCCATCAAAAATTCCATTTTCACTTGGTAAATCGAGCCACCTACGATTTTCTTTCTTATCTTTTATTAACGACTTCCTATTTTGTTTCCGCGCGCGATAATGAATAGAATTTACCTTAAATGTGTTTTATTATCTTTCCCTTAAATTTAACTTGAGACCACAGAGAAAATGGGACAAAGTCGAAGATTTAATCAAAGCAAAGACTAATAATTTACTCTTTTAATAGACAGGCCGCAAAAGCTTTGTAAAAGAGACCACGCAAAGAATTCCGTAACGACCAATTTAAAACAGTTAATATCAACGGAAAAATAAACGGATCGGTTTTCCGTCTTTGCAAAGAAGTAAAAATATAAAATAAAGTTACTATTGGGAGCCGTAACGAAGTCCGGAAAAAAAGTGTTTCGTATTTCTTTCTATTACCTTTGGTATGAGAAGTAATGGGCGCACAAGCGGTGGTGGAACTCAGGACGGCCATTTCTTTAAAAGCCTTGCCCTCAACCCTGACGCCCTTACGGACAAATGAGAGAAATAAATGTCTGCATAATTCTTCTGGCGTTCTAACTTCCAAAAAGGTGTCCAAAAATTTCCGGAAACCATCGTAGTCGATGTCCTGAAATAAAACAATGCCATTTATTACTTTTCCACACTTTTTTACACACAAAGTAAATAAAAACTATCACATCAGGGGTTTTTTGCTTCTTATATGAAGATTGGTTTTATTAAATTGAGAAATGATATTTCTTGTTGTTCAGACTTCAATTAGTTTACTTGATTTAATACTTCTGTAGATTCATGATCTTGTATCATAAACCATTTAAGGGATATAAGGAACCTACATAATATGTAACAGAGAGAACGAGACAAGAAGAGGGAAGGAGCATATTAGTTTAGACTTAAATATAGAAGAGTTAGAGAAGAAAGAAGAAGGAGAAACTAATCAGGATCAGGATACCAAGACTATATACCACCGAAGTTGGTGAAAGAATTTGAAAGAACTGTAGGAGTCATACCTACAGTCAGGGACAAGAGTGCTAGCAGTGTATAATGGGTTGCCTATATTCCAATGGTAAAGTGGCCGGTCCATTTAACTTGCAATATACCTATATTGCATAATAAATGAACTTCACTGTATAATAGTAACACAGTGAGAAGAATTGAAACAAAAACAGTTACGAGGCTTGAGCCTATACTTTTGTGACCAAAATATGGTCAAAACAACTCATTGCTTAAGCGATGTTAATACATTCATACGACGCAGTTGTACTTATTGATCCGTTTTAGAAAAACTATGAATAGAAAACCATACAGGGTGTATTAGAATATGCTGCGAATATTCACATCCCGCAGTTCTATGTCGCAAAGTGAACCAAACGAGCTTTAAACCTCGCGTGGTTAAATCCTGCTTTTGGTTAAAGGCTCTTCAGTTTCAGTTCAGTTTACCACTCATCAGTATTAACCATCACGTAAATCTCAGGGGAAGAAGGAAAAAAGAAGAGTTCGTTAGATGATCGACTGATCTGACCTGTATGAGTAGTACTACATCACGTCGCGTATCCTGCAGTGGCATGGTACCTACATATGAGCACACACACACACATCTGCTTTATTAATTTTTTAAATAATTTACAGTCCCAGTGATTGTTTTTGGAAGATGTTAGATTTAATGTAAATATCATCTCAACAACGAAAAAGAATATTTTTGCAAGAACCGACAATAATTATGGAGTCATCACTCATAGGTTCTCAAATCCTTGTCTACTCTAAATATGTTTATATAAACAGAGATATTATTTAGTTATCGTTTTTAGTTTTTGTATTTTATATTTGAATATATTCTACTACTCTACATTTATTCAAAAATAACTTAAAAGCCAATAAATATTTCTTTTGAAAGTGCTGCTCAGGGAGAACATATTATATAATATGAAAGAAGCGTTTTTATGGAAAAGCATTTCGCTGCAAACCATTCTTTTATGGGAAGGCAACTCTAAGGCCATAAAGATAAATTCCCAATATTTTCTTATTAGACAGCTTATCCGAAATAAAACGCTATGTTCAAGATAAAGGTATTACTACAAACAATTCGATTTGCATTAACATTTCTTCTTTTTTTAATTCTTTAAAATAGTAAAATTAGTTTAGAAAAGGGTTTGTAAATCATGACGAAATTCTAAAGTAGAAAAGACCTTGAAAACGAGGGTATGTTTAATCAGACTTCAATGAACCCTAGCTTGAGGCAGTAAACAAATGAGCAAACTCATTAACATTAACCCAACTATACATGTCCATCTCAACGTTGAATATTTTAAGGATACTATGCGTCCACATGTTTGCTTTGTCCCAGGGTAAATATTTGAAGCCGGACCTGTTTATGTTTAGTCCTTGTTGGTATAGAATTTTTTTTATTTCTTGATGCAATCAATTGATGTTACTAATATTTCTTTCAATTACTCAAGAAAAACCTTCAAATTACCACCAAAGTGTAACTTTCAAATCCAGATTGCTACTAACTTTTTATTTTAGTAAATTCGAAAGTTTTCATACTCAATTTATTAATTTATTTTTTTTTCTTCACTGTCAATCAAAATTATGCAATCAATTCTAAACTCCCGGCAATGTAAAACGAATATTAGTTTAACATTAAAGTAACTATTCCCAGTAACGCGTTCCCTGTGGTGCTGTGGATGGTTCTAAAGCCACACACGCAATTTTGTGAAATATGTTTTACATCCGGTGACCCTGCTGGTCAAAAAAATAATGAATAGGTGTTATCAAGTTCTCATTACCTCACTATCTTACTATTTCCTTAGTCACAAAAAATTGTTACGACTTCTTTATGGATACGGATTATATCAAGGGTAGGTCTCATGAAATCTTTATCTGTGCAACACTTCATTCGTCACCTATCGTGTTTGTTAACCTCGAAAGAACTGTTTTTTTGATCAAGGTTGTGGATTGTGTAAAGTATCATGAGCATGACTAATAATACAAAATAATATTTTATTATAATAAAATGCAACCTTTAGAAGATCATGATAAAGTACAACTAATGGTATTTTCCTATTGACAATTTTTCTTGAAAATCCTGTAAGTTTATGCAAACAAAGTTTTCAAATAAGTTAGTCCATGAAAACTTTAAGAAACTCGGCTATTTTCGAAGTTGTATAGAAGAAACTATTCAATAGAATCCTTTCTAACTACACGTTTTACAACAAAAGTTGAAAGAATTATTTGTTTGAAATAGTACCTACGTGAATTGTGAATAAAGCGGACTAGAAGATAAAGTTTTTTGCGTATCCTTTATTCTGCTTATACTAATCCTTTCACTACCGGTAACAACAGGGTTACGGATCTGCGAGAAGAATTTTACATAGAAACCCCAAATTCCTGTGGGTTTTACATGATTTTTATTGTAAATGCGAAATAAAGTTTATAATTTAGTTGGCAGTACATTCGTAACCTTTTTTTTAAATGTAGATTATTCTGAAATAAATATTAAAAGAGAAAAGGTTGTAAGAACAAACTAAGGATTGCTTTTTGCACTCACTTTACCGGAAATTAAATAAAATTTTGTTTTTCTCTAATTGTTACAGTTCTTTTTATTTTCTTTTGTTATTTTTGTATATTTTCACACGTATTTGATTGTCGGCTGTATAGAACTGTGGTAGTAGTTTCGGATTTTAGACGATTTTCAGATAAAACGGAGAGGGTATAAAATACGTTGGAAGCGAGTTATTTCTTTTTTTAGATTCGGATTTTCCCGATATTATAGCTATATACACATATTATATACTTGAGGAGTTCTTCGCGTACCCTAATTGATTACGAGAACAGGCTCAGAAAAGTTTTACTAAAATATAACGAGATGTATCGGAATATGTGCTTTTATAACTTTCGTTTAATGATCATAATATATTTTAATAGCAAGTTGACTTTAATTTAAATCGACTGAAGTACTAAGAGACTAAAAGAATCTTAATTAACTGTAAACCAATAGATTGATTTGATTTTAAATTCAAACTTACAGTAAATTAATAAAAAATTCAGTGTTGACATTAACTGAGGAATATGAAAAATTACGTTTTTTTTTCAGATATTCAACATTTTCTGAATAAACAGCTTATTTAAGGTAGGTTTTATAAGTAGGCTTTGAAACTTAGACTTTGTTTTCTGTTACATTATGTTTTGTATTGTGTTTTTTCAAAGCCTGCTTATAAAAGTAAATCATTTGAAATTAGCTCGTAATTTGGAATACTTTTTAATAAAAATTATATGTAGGTATAGCAAAACAAAACAAAGACCTAAATAAATATAAAAATTAATAAAACAAGATATTGAATAATAAAAGAAAAACCGACAAAAAGGATTAAATGGGTTCAATTCTAGAATAATTATCCTGTACAAAAATAAACGATCTTGATGCTTTCATAAAAATATTCAATATTTGCATACAAGTGCGTGTATTATTGCAATGTTTTCAAAAATACAGGAATAATTTGTTTTAGACGAATTCAAAAATCAATAAATTGTCACCAAAAATACGTTGCATAATTGGTTGTGATATGTCTTTTTATACGGTTGTATAAAAAGCTTTACTTTATATCACAACTTTTAATTCATAAAACATCCGTTTAAGGTAATGGTGAAAAAAGTAAAAAGCGTGGAAAAAAGTACAGTAACATGTCATTAGCTGCGTTCAATTGACTCAGCAACTCAGCACAAAACTGCTCACAACGTAACAGCAATTAAATTGCGCTACCGGGCGTTGAACGATCCTTTCTCGATCCAAACCGGAAGTCATTTAAAACTGTTGCCAGCTTCTTCCAGCGTAAAAAATGTATGCTAAGTTAGCTTCTCAGCGCAACTCAGCAAATAGGGAATTCTGGGTAATTCAGCGAGAAATCGTTGAACGTTTAATATCAATTGCTGAGCCCATTGCACGCAACTAATATTTCACGTTTGTGTGTGGCAACTACTGGAGAATACAATGCAGGAAAAATCAGAATCATAAGACACCACCGTATAGAGTTAAACCGGGGTGATAGGAATGATATTTTTCAAAGTTTAAAAATTATAAAAGCACATAATTCGAATGTAACGAAAGGGAAACTAACCTTTTAATTTTTATAATGGGGTTCGAATAAATCGCAAGGCTAAAAGTAGCTAATGCAAGTTTAACAGTAATCCATCCACCTCCGATGATTGTTAAGTATGTACCTAACATACTTTATGTATATTATAAACCCTCTTACAAACCCTTGACCGAGTTGTATCTAGATTCTAGGGGCTCGAATCTACTAACGCAATAGCTCTAAAATCTAAACCGTAATGGATATTTTATCTTACAAGCACACTTACACACACAGAAAAATGCAAAATTACGGAATTTGGTTACTATTTTATACAGGGTGTATAGAAATTGACACAAAAGCTCCAGGTAGCGATATTCCTTGTACAATTCTGAGCCGAAAACATAACGTACATTTGGCAACATTGGACAAAAAAGTAAAACGAAAAACAGGGATGACGCAAAATTAGAACAAACCAATAAATAAAATAACGAATAAAACACAAAAAACGCAAAACTTAGAGATGACACCAAGTTATAAAGTCGAATTAGAAACAATTTTGCAAACGTCAAACTTTGACAATACGTTTGACACTTAGCTGTACAGTGTTGTCGTACGTTTTTTTCTAACGGACAAGGATATCGCTCCCTGGAGCTTTTGCGCCAATTTATATACACCCTGTATAATGATATTAGAACAAATAAAAATATAGACTCACCTCATTGAACTTTAACTCCATTAGAGATTATAACAAAAATTGTACCACGCACATAGAAGGTGTTTCACGTCTAATGTTATCTAAATGTACGGGTAAAATTTTTATTGCGCAACTAATACGTCATAGAAAGGCCGTCATTGATTAATTAATGACATTACAGCTACGTCACCGAAATTTAATTATGTTTACTGTATATATCGTAGCGAATCACTGAAAATGTTGCGTGATTAATTATACTCCCTAAGCACACAGTTTTCTCTTCAGGCAAATTAATTCTTTCTTTTGTTTGATTTTGGCAGGAATTAAATCACGTCCCGGACTATATATTAATTAAGATTGTTTATCGTTGCTATTTTTTTTGCTTACTCACACCCAGCAAATGCAGTTATCGCAGAAAGGCATTACAAAAATAAAACCTCTGAAAAATTTCTTCCTTTAAAGAGAAATATTTGCCTAGAAACCAAATAAATAAATAAGTTTATGAAATGCAAACTTCTGCGATGATATTCTCCTTAAGGAAATGATGGCAGTATTAAGTATTCAGATGACTCTGAGGACAAAGAAGATAAAATAAGTTATTCACGATCTTGTGCCGAAAGCCAGAAAATTGAAATAATAAGGCAAATGAACATTGTCGCTTACGGAAAATAAATGGACAAACTTGGGACTTCATTAAGTATCATCACATTGTGTCATCCCACTTATTGTTCTCCTTTGGTAAATGGTTTAAAAAGAGCAAACCGAGTCAGTAATGCAAATTGTCGCCTACCCTCGAATATTGCAGCCTCTGTTGAGAATGTCGTCAATAAAATTCGCGATTTGCATTCTATTTCGTGCGTCTCCATTTCGTACAAGAGCATATCGAATAAAATATGTATAGGCTTGCGCAGCGAATTGCCCGAAAATTGGTCTCGATATTGTTGGTTGTACGGTTAATACACAGGGGAGTGAAAAGTTCAGCTTGCGCAACTGTTTTATTTTAAATATTAATATGCATTACCTCTTTACAGAGTCTCTTAAAATTCAGATACTGCGATTACTTCAGCCAGAAGTTTCGTTTATGGCGCCTGCCTGTTGCTTATAAAACCGACACTAACACGAAACGAATTGTAGTAGGCATAGCGAAAAACACCAAATGGGAGTTTCTTATAGCATTGTTGTTTTTACTACCGGTGACAAGTTTGCAATAAAATATAATTCAGTATACCACTAAACTATAACTGAAATTGATTTTCAGTTTATCAAGTATCACATCTGTCACGAAACGTATAAACACAAATATATCAAAGAATAAAAATATCAAATTGTTTACTTACTCGGTTAACAACAAGCTGCAAAATTCCACGCATTATCTAAATTGGAACTTTATGAAAGAGACTGAAAATGAATCTGACAGATAGTGAGATGCACAAAGGGATGAGCATGTAAGAAAGTTTAGACAAACAGTTAGACACAAGAACGGATAACATAAGAAGAGGCTGAACCTGAAAAGTAAGTAAAGAGCAGATTCTTCGTAGACGAGACATCCATTTTTGGACAGCACAGAAGACAGCCCACACCGCACCGTCTCTCTGGAAATGCAAAGAAAGCTAGCAAAGATCGAAATATGGACCAGGAAGTGGAGGATCAAAATTAATGCAGCTAAGTCTCAACCCATATTATTTCGCCACCCCAATTCACCAGAAACCCTAAACTTGATTCCGACCACATCCGAATATCCATAAATAACCAAGAAATCCCCCTAAATAACCACGCAAAATACCTTGGCATCACATTTCAAAACACTTGCTCCTTTAACCGAGACCTCCGGGAAACCCTAAAAAAAGTCCGAAACCGCTCCAACTTACTACGTCGCTTCGAAGGCAGATTCCAAGGCTGCAATCCTCAAACCCTGCTCCATACTTACAACACCTTCATCCGTCCTGTAATAGATTACAGAGCTACCATCTACTCCACACTCCAAAACACCCTTATCCAGAAGATCCTCTCCTGCGAAAGGTAAATTCTCAGGAGAATATTCCGCCACCCCAGATACCATCCAAGCATCCTAGTCCACCAAGAAACCCATACCACCCCTATCTCCGACCGTCTTATATCTCTCCAACAAAAATATATAACCCGCACACTCCAAGCCTTCAATAACCCAGCAGACACTCCAAACCACCCACAAACCTCTCAACCGAAATCTCATTCCCATCCTCCGAATTCCTAGAAAACCCAAGCGCAAGCTAAAATACCCGCCCACCGCACTTCTGTCCTCCCTCTATCCTAACCTTCCTCAAAACCTCCTAGAAATAGTTGAAGACATCCCACTGAACATGAGATAACTCCCCACACAACCACTTCAGTTCTTCTTTAATTTCTACAGGAACCAAAACCGACCACCGGAAGACGACGAACCCCAACCAGGTCCAATAATCAGGACGACAACAACAGGATCCACCAACCTGGACTGAAGAGGCCAAAAGCCTATAACGGTCGCCATTAATAAAAAAATTGTCTTGTATATTATATTGTATAATCTTGTAAATAAACGTATTTGAATTTGAATTTGAAGTTAGAGGGTCCGTGACACTTCGCCCAATGTCCACAATGCCCAACGCTGTTTTTTCTCCATAACGCCCAAAAATGTGAGGGTGACACAACGCACAACGATATTTCACCGTGGTGCTATTTATTATATATATTAGGTACCTGCTAAGAACAACTAACCTCGGCACCCTGTACACACACCTAGGCACTATGTAAACAGATCTACAGATATAATTATCAATGAAACGATTTTGACCAAAGTAAATACTGCGGTTAAATATCGTTGGGCCTTGCGGTCACATTGGGCTTTGTGGTCACATTTAGAATTGGGCGAAGTGGTCGTGTTGGGCGTTGTAGCACCCTCACATTTTTGGGCGTTATGGACATTGGGCGACCCCGAGCTAGGAGTGGCCCAAAAAAAATTATACATAAAATTTTATCAGACAGACCAGAAGATTCAACATAGACTTGTAATTTTCAAATTAATTATTTCTAATGTTCCTGTCAAAATTCCCTACGATGAAACTAATAATTATTAAGTCTTCCAAATGAGTTTTAAATTAGTAACGTGTAGGATGGGTAATTATGCAAGCTAAATTGATCATGAATTATTTATAATACAAGTGAGTAAAGTGGGACTTTTTTTGATTTCATCACAATGCTTTGGAAACAAAACATACAATTTGCATCACGTTTAGTCCAGGAGCTAGCGGTATATTTTAAGACTAATTTCTATCAAGCTGAATATTTTTTTATGAGCTGGTATGGTTATGTCTGCCAAATGTAGGTGGTCGGCAAAATAGGACCGCGGGACATAGAGCGCTAAGAAAAAAAATTGGCCAACTAACCAACCCAGGACGTCAGAGAGTGCTTCTGTCCCGCTCAAATTGTCGGACAAGGTGATTTTTGTGTTTCTTAAATTAGTATACAGTTATTAAAAAAAAAATCAGGTTGATGGTAATAAGTCAAATGTCTTAAAAACAATACGAACCCCAAACGGCAGACACTGATTCAGTTCCGACTCTTATGTCGGACAGTTAATTTTTTGTTGTCGGAATGTCTTAAATAACGAGCAAAATAGGAATTAGCTTGATTGAAGTTTGTAAATTTCATCAAAAAAAAATTAAAAACAAAAAATTCTGGGCGCTTTATGTCCCGCGGTCCTATTTTGCCGACCATCTACATTTGGCAGACATAACCATACCAGCTCATAAAAAAAATTTCAGCTTGATAGAAATTAGTCTTAAAATATACCGGTAGCTCCTGGACTAGTTGCTTTGAAAACAAAAAATAAAAAATTGCTGTTAGTGAGGTAAATTTTCACTTTACTCACTAGTATAGAAAAATTCATTTTACTCTATCCGTTGCAAGTTTAATATCACAATATATTATTTAGCATTGGATTTATGCTATCACGTAAGAAATAATGCTCTTAATACGATATAAACGAGCCTTTTACTAAAATTACCTTGATAATAACGTTTCAGTATTGATTTTTACATTACGAAGTGATACGGACCAGAACACTGATCCCTCGAGAATTGCCAGTTTGTTAAAGTGGCTTAAGAAAAAGTTCACGTAAACGATATTTCTTTACATAAAATTTATTTTTAAATTTAAAACTATCGATTAATTATTAAAAAACTCTAAACTGCAAAATTTTAAAAAGACTTTCAAAGTAAACCTTTCATAATTTTACAATACAATAAGCCATACTGTTAAGTGGTTGTCAGTGTTTAATGAAAAATTCTTAAGTTTTCGGATCAGAAAGATTGATGGATGTAAGAATTAATGAAAACAGCGATAAAGATCAACAGAAAACCACTCACTTTCAGCCTGGTTGCATTTCATTTCCTGAAATTCGACCGAAATAATAAAGCTTTTCCTTAAAATTTCAAAGCGGGCCGCTAAGAGCCAAGTTCAAAAGGATAAGTGAAGTGGAAAACAATATTAATGAATCAAGAATCAACAGTACTGTACGAAGATATAATTTCAAATGTATAATGCAGAAGATAGCGGGATACCCGTTGGAAATAAAGCAATTACTAAGAGAAATTCAATAACTCAGGTGTGCTAATGGAGAACGTGCTCTGCGGATGGTGTTTGGGGTTATCGAACAGAATATGTTCCAGCCTTGATCACATTTACTTTGATGTATGCCTTCGGTGATCACAAGTCTGAAAAGAGAGTATCGCATCCCTAGAACAGCTTTAGACGACCCTCTTCAACCTCATTTATAATCCTTGCTCGTTGACTGATTCTACATTGGACCCATTTCGATCCGGTGAAACATTTATTCGACTGATGAGTCGCTGGTGTAAATTTGGACAAGTCGGAAAGATTTTTTAATGCCCGACTTTATTTTTATCGACGGTTGGGATTTCATTCGGGAATTGTATAGAGGAACAAATCCCTTTTTGTGTGCTAGAAATGACTTTCTCTATAACGCGCAGTGAACTGAAAGGAAAACTTTTTCAGTATGGCCAGATTCAAAGGCAAGGTTCTTATAACGCATTTAAAATTATAAATGTCAGGAAAATGAATGGTTCGCAATAAAGAAAAGTAAGAATTATTTTCCTACATTTATAAAATCTAAACTTTATTGCTTTCAGTATACTTTGATAATTTATACACTAACGATTTAACCCTGAGCAAACTAAGCTGACAATTTTTTCCAGATCCATATCCAATGAGATTTCTCAATTTTAAGTCACGTGTACGAAATCCTCCAATCAAATGCTTTGGCTTGGCTCATTTTGAAAAAATGCATCATTTTGATTGGTTAAATTTTCTAAACTGACAGGTATGGGCGACTGTCACTGTAATAGTTATTTGATTGGAGGATTTAAAAAATTTCACCTGTAGCTAGATAACCAAAAAAAATTTTTGATGACAGTTGAGAGTTTCAAATTTAAGCAAAATGTCACGTTTTGGTGAGTAATGACTTCATATAAATTAGGTATATTTTAATTTTCCTTTCTTTGCGGAAAAATTATCTGACCGGTTATTCCTCGGACATTGTTAAGCCTAATAATTTATTGTGACACAATCTCCTCAAACAGGTTACTTTAAGGACTGTTACCAAACAACTGATGATTTTGGATTGTGTCACAATTATTTGAGTCCTTGAGCTATTACAGCTGAAACTTCTTTAAGGGTGGCTCGGTATTCACTAAAGAGTTCGTATAAGACAACTTAAGGCCCTCCAAGACTTTTCCAGCAGTTTTGCCCTTCTGGGTAAAACTGTACGGCTGAGAACGGACAACTTAAGACCCGAAAAGTAGCCACCCTCAGTATCTTTCAAAACTATGTCAACAAAGACAGCAAGTGGGACATCTTTTTACGTAAAATCCGGATAAATTATTCTTTCACATTTAAAACAAAACGAGAGCAAATTAAACACGAACAGATAATAAATAACAAACCGAGTATGTTCTGTTCAAAATTAGTTTTCCAAACTGTTAAATCCATTTAGCTGTTCTGTTTCTTTTCGCGTGAAACGAGAGGTCGACGTTGAATCATCAATATTACTAAATACAAACGTCTTGAGTTCTTCCAAAACGAATTGAGAGAAAACAATATAGAAATACAAACACGAACCAAATTCGTTCTTTGTCAATATTTTACAAGAGAACACAAAGTATAGTTGATTTTTGTTATAAACGCAAACACGGTTTGATACTTCCAAAAAATTCAGTTTACGTATAATACGCACAAAAAATAAATAATTTGCATCATGAATTTTTTTGTGGTAATAACGAAGCAACATAAATAAAAATCCTTTTAACATTTCTTTTCCAATTTAAAAACTAATTACGTTACAGTGTATTCCCATGCAAAATTTGAATATTACGACTTCTTTCTTGTAATAAGCTTTTTAATTACATTTTCAAATGAAAACACACAATAAAGGGCCGGATTAACGCTCTCGAGAATGACGTCACGAGTTCGAAGCCAATCCTCCGCATGTGGAATGGGGGAAAACTATGACGTCATCAGAGGGGGATGAAATATTCTAGAAGAGAGGAAGTTGAAGGGCAGCGAATTTAGGTCGTACGATGACGTCAAACTGAAGACGAAACTTGCAAATAGAAGTGAGACAATCCAACAGAATAAGGAAAAGGAATGCAATAATAAACCCAAGTATGTAATCGCAAAAAAACAATAAAAAACAAGCGTGAAACGAATTTTCAGTGCTATTTATTGGACAGCCCCGATAAAGCCCTTGATGATTATTACTGTTTGGAGGGAGTTTTAGAATTGAATGATTTGTTGGCTCGAATTTTTCAAATTATTAAGGATTCAAAAAATAATTACGATTATATATATCCGCCGTTTTGAACCATTAGTAAAGTAAACGATTTTTTTTCTGGCATGTGCCGAAAATGTAATTACACTAAGGGCTTAAGCGAGCTTTCGAGTGGGTCATAAAAATTACAATTAAGGTTAAACCATGAATGTATAATGAGTACAGAGCTTTTATGGAAATATGAAGGGAATTTAAGAAGGCTTTAATGGAAATAAATGTTTAAATATTTTAAAAGGTATTTTAAGGTTTTAAAAGTAAACTAACTATAATTTGAAATTTCTTGTCGACTCGTTTCTACGTCAATATCACAGAAGCTGCGAGTCTCCTCTAGCGAAAATTGAATACAAACTGTGATAACACAGGCAAAATCAAACACCATCCAGAGCATTACAAATATTGCCAATGTTGCTTTTTACAGGAACTTTTCGTGTAGCAAACAAAGTTATCGAAGAGTGGAAATGCCCCTGTAATATATTTCACATTACAAACATTTAATTTAATGTACTATTAGGTAATTTATAATTCCGCAGACTGAAGAAAATGCCTCGAAATGTTTGATAGTTTGTCTGTGAATTCTAAAAATTGAGTCAATCTAATAATTAATATAAAGTGCCGCCGTTTTACTAATACTTTCGTACCCAGTACTAACAGAGCATGCCCACGCAGAGTTCAGGTCTAACGATTTAGAAGATTTATATTTCAGTTTGATTATATTACAGGGTGTATTGGTATTTTCTTGCACTAATTAATATACAGGGTGGGTTTAGGAACTAATTATAACCAATAAGCTGAGGCATTTGGAAGAGAAAAAAATTGCCAATCAGACGTAGGCATTAAACCAAACTTTCAAGTCCATTTAGAGAATATTTTTGTTTTTGATAAAACTGATCAGAACCTTACAGAAAATGACAAATGAGTGAAGGTGTTTTGAAACGAAATTCTTAGACCGGTATATAAAAGGATAAAAAAAATGAACGGTGGACAAACACAACTAAGAGTTCTATTAATCACGAAAGATTACCTTGGATAGAGTATGTTCAAAGGCTGAAGGATACAGAGGATCAGTAAAATGAAAAAGGGTAAAATTGATTATCAAAATTATGATATAAAGAGCAGGTTGCGAAAAATTACAAATAAGGAATTGGAGGAAAGGCATAAAGAGAAAAAATTAAATTTTTAGAAAATAATTTAGCTTGGAAATCTGCAATCAGTGGAGAATGTATACAGATGTGCAAGGAAAGTTCTGCAATAGAAGAATACCTAGGCCAAGACTAAGATGACTGGATTTCTGTAGAAAAAATCTGGGAAGAACTTAGGGGGGGGGGGTGAAAATTGGAACAAAAATTGAAAGAAAGTGTTCCGGAACCCAATG
Organism: Hemicrepidius hirtus; assembly: GCA_963082805.1. Taxonomy (NCBI): domain Eukaryota; kingdom Metazoa; phylum Arthropoda; class Insecta; order Coleoptera; family Elateridae; genus Hemicrepidius; species Hemicrepidius hirtus. Next base: position 38,797,629 of record OY720160.1, on the reverse strand, counting down.
CGGCCAAACCGAAAATATAAACACTTTATACCTTCTGAGAGACTATACCCTGCACGGGATACTAAACCAAGGATTAAAAAGTATAATTGACTATGCCACAAGAGTCTATTGCGCTCCCTTAGGGTTACCATCCCAGTTAACGAGCAGGTCTACCATTTCAGCGAAGGATAGAATACTGTTCATGTATATCACGTGGTTCTGGAAAAGGGCAGCCAATATGTCCTTATGACCGAAAGTGATGTAGATGGGCGCAGGGACAGGATGTGGAGGTTTCCTCCAATTTACTACATTGGTCAGAACGCGCCTTGCTAGGTGACGAGACCCGTACAATGCCTTCTATTTACCTAGACGTAGACTCTTTGGGTCTTTGTCTAAAGACGTCTAAGTTTGCTGAAAATACGCCCTTGTCTATTTCTAGATCTCATCCTTGGCATGTTTTAGGGATATTCCGGTTCAAGACTTGTTCGACGCCCTCCTCCTTTCCACATCTATCTTCTAATTTTCCCTTCATTGCAAGCTGAGGTAAATAGTTTACTATATCTTTGATAAATTGCTCTATTGCTGAATGGGGCATTAAAGAAGCAAAAGGGTGCCCAAATAATATCAGTGGTGGGGAAGTGGATGCAGCTTGATCAGAAGAGGCGTATGGGGAAGTTTGGGAAGGGAGCTGTGTCCAACAGTCGACGGAAATGGCTAGGATGATGATTATTAGTTTTTAATTCCAACCCTATAGATTGTGCACAAATATTATTTATTTTCATTTGAACGAGTAATTTTCCTTAGAAGGAATTTTCGAGATTTCGTTAAACGGAAATTTGATTACATGCTACAGACATATTTAGTATGTTGAGAAATGACAGTGATCAAAATGAAGTACCAAAGTTTACATTCTTTATTAACATTCTTTTGAAAGCTTTCCAATACGCGATGTGCATTTACCCTTGCCATGCACACATGTTTAAATATGAATGATTCGTTTAACAGAGGATATTACCATGCGCGCCATTCTTAAACTTTTTAAAACAAAATTTTGAAAAGGCTACCGCGAAGAAAGTTTTTATAATGCATTATTGAAGATTTATTTATATTATGCTGCACTTCTAAATTATTTTTATTTTCATTCTTTCTTTCATTTTGGAATTATAAAAAAAGTTTTAAGGAGAAGCGATAATCCATTCATAACATGTTTGCAAGTTTGTTGAAAAATACAAAAATAATAAAGGAACCAAGATTGAATAACGCTGCAAGCCAGTCAACCTTTAATTTTTAACGAACAAAAATAGTGTGCATGAAATTTCTTTTCGATTTGACATCACTAGATTTTATTCCTGATTTGCATATACGGAGTGTTAAGGTTAAGGAAGTCAACCGTAACAAATCCAGGACTGAATCAGGAGGCAGAATAAAATCAAAAAGTTCTTGGGCGTTTTTGACTCACGTGCATAGAAGCACAGAAATACATTTTTATTAATCAACGTAAAGAGGTACATAATATATCCAACCGTATCTTTTATGAAGACATATTAATTTAATTAAATTTTTTCACGGAATCTACTAAGCTATGAGCATACTGGGTGAAACAAAATTATAATTAAAATACTTTAATTTAACCAACTCCTTTAAGCTTGCAACATACACGCGAGCGGCCTGTTACAGTTTAAGGCAGTCGGAAACCCTTCATTTTATATGATGCAATCAAAATTTAGTTTGTTTAGGTCCTTTAATCCTAGGGTCACAGTTCTTTTTGTTATGTATAAAGGGATTTCGAAGAGCTACTAATACTAAGGCCATTGTTTCAAATTTGGGTCCTAACGAGATAAAAAAATTAACACAGAAATTGTTTATTTTTTTACCGATTCGTTGCTTTCGGTTTTCAATGAATTTCTTCAATTTATTATAACTGGAATTTTATACAGGGTGATTCAGAAGTTTTTTGTCATACTGTATGTGGTGATCGCTAAGAGACTGAATAGAAACTACCCCATATATGGGGTTGTCCGTAAACCGTAATACAGGGAGTTTACTAATCTTTACATAAAATCTGATTTCTAATAAAATTCCGTACACTATTATTCTTGAGGCGTCGGTGGATGACTCATCCATTTAGTTCGAATCGTACTCTCATTAGGGGCGCTTTAATTTCGTCTTAGATTAAGCCCGTGGAAGGGGGGGAGGTATATGACGTTAGTAGTTGACGCACCGTGCAGTGTAAAATTAAAAAACATCTACTCTTTAAAAAATTTAGGCGTAAGCGATTTTTTTTCATGCCGAACCAAAATAGGCGGATGTTCAGAGCATTTTCTGAAATTGGAATACTTATCTTCTGGTAAATATTTCTAAAACTTCCTTTGATATAAATATCATTTTGTAATGTGTTATGCTTCAAGTATAAGAATATCCATAACAAAGTAGGTGAAAGGTTTTCTGCTTTTATCTTGGTATCAAATTGAATCCTCAGGAATAAAATTAAAATTTAAGCTGTAGGTAAATTCTGAAAAGGCGTTCCTAATTCAAATCGATATATTTTTATTTCCGTTAAAATTAGTAAAAGCAGAACTATTTACTTGTACTGCCATGTTAGAGAAATTTTTACTTTCAGTTTGGATACAAGGAAAGCGTTTACAGAAGTAATTTCATGAAAAGTCGCTTTTTCCAGAACCTGCTGTTCCAAATTTAATTCATTCCGTTTATCGATTATAAATTTTAAATCAAGTAACCGCACATCATATTTCAACTAATCCTCACTTCTATTGGGCAAGATTGTTTAATTTTATCAATTAAAGGCCGACACAAAACTTAAGTAGTCCTTATCGAATTTAAGGGTAAATTTAGTGATTTGGTCCTAAAAGTTTATTTGTTTTCATATCTGCACTTGTCTACTACAAACTTTAACAATGAACAAGATAGCGTCCACAGAAAGGAAAGGACATTTTCTTGACGCATCCTATATTATTTAACGTTCTTTCATTCCTTTTGAATTCATTGACATTTTAACGTTTTCTTTACGTTATCCTTGATTCCCATCAATTTATGCCAGTTGTTCAATCTCTTTGAATCTTTCAGGAATCACAAATCACAAGTAAATGATGAAACTTGCTGAAAATATGTCAAATTATATTCACGATTCAATATTCGATTATTTATAGAAGGTAAAGGCAAACGTATAAATCAAAATTTATAAGAGATTTCTTGAGAGTTACACAATGAAATTCATCCGAGGGATCTGCCAATTTATTGCTCAACTCGGCATGAATAATAGCGGTTGAATTCGCTGGACTTTTGCATGGACGATTACACGAAAAGTGCATTTGAAAGATAGAACTATTTTACGAGCAAACACGACAATGTATTACTCTAAAGGGAATGTTTCAATATGAACCTTAAATACCTTGTTGCAAACACAGTTAGTTTGCTGAACTAAAAATTTATTTGGATTAAAAAAAATAATATCCAGCATTACTTTTATGGTCGAGTTTGTAAAGGTAAACAAACAAGGAAGCACAGTTAGCGTTGGTTGGAGGTTTTAAATCAACAAGAAATGTACAGAGGGGGATGGTTGACAACACAAACGATGCCTGTGTTTACTTATTAAAGTCGGTTGTCATGAAACAGAATTGTTAATATTTGCTCCATAAATAACAAAATTTGAGTCCCCTCTTCTCTATTAACATTTCACCGAAATTTTAAATTTATGAATTTTAACCCGTTTTGTTCACCGTATTTGCTCAGTATCAGTATTTTGATCACCGCTATTGAAACTCACAAGTTCTTTTTTCCGAATTTAGAAATTGTTTAAATTCACTGCAAGCGTTGTTTCACTGCAGTTCTTCGGTCGATTGCTCAATTCCTTTTCAAATGAATCATAAATTTTAATGTATGGGAGTAAAAGTATTACAAAAATATTGTTCATTTAAATGTAATATGGATAGATGCAGGAAAATATAAAGTTTTCCTCGTACCAAGTTGTCTCGCGTGTACTTGACCGGATCTAGATAGCCGCGCATAGTTGTCCAAGCCCACTTGCCCCATTCCGGACGCAGGCGGTGGTGGTAGAACGTAATAGAAGCCACCATGATCAATTCTAGGTGAAAGGACGGATTAAGAACAATTTTAAGCGAAGCCAATAGCCGAAAACAAATTTCAATGCATTTAGGCAAAAAAAAAGTTTCACAACGGAGCACTGTCCAAACCTAAATTTTTATTTCAATTCAGAATGGTGGTGGTGGTGGTGGAAACATTCGCTATATGTATAGTCACGGCCAAAAGTATTGTCTCTCACAGCCTTACGCTTATATAACCCATTCGGCGAGTAAAAAAATGATGCAGCCAAGATGGAGAAGGGCCGACCGATTTCTTGCAGATCTTCCATGAGAAAGGTGGAGGATGAGGACTGATAGAAAAGAAATAATGAGGGCTATAATCAAGCCAAATAGAGGAACAATTCTAGCAGATATAGGACTTGTCCAAAACATTTCCATACTTAGATTTAGATACATCTGCAAAAATGGGGTGTTGGGATAATAATATCTCGGCAGATATTTACCTTCAAGTAGCGCACGAGAGTAAATTTAAGGGGACGACAAGCAGCATCAACGAGTGGAATCTTTATGACTGCTTATCAAGAATATGGGGTGTATCTACTTGATTCACCTTTTATCTTTCACACGCTCTAACATGTTTAGCATCAAAACAGATTATTGTGGTGGGACATTTATTTCTTTGGCAGTTGGAAGGATGCTATACATAAAATAATTTACAACGTCCTTTATCCTCTGATTGAGGCTTATGGGAATATATCTAAAATATTTTTCATGTATACGTGATTTCAGAAAAAATATTTAAAACGACATAATCGTGATGTCTAACAAAACTCACGTAAAAAATGTTTAATAGCATACAGAAGTGTTATTTCGGAGTTATAAAAAGTTTCCATTAATCTTTTTCCCACCTTCGTTGTGCGAACCGTTTCGGCGTCGTGCTATGTTGCTTTCATAAAAGACTCTCCTCCGCATCGTCGAGTGACAAACAGAAGTTTAATTTCATTTAAATGGCATAAAACTTCTAAATTGAAATTTATTCCGAGCAGAAAATATTAACGAATACCTAACAAGTTCTCTGTCTGCTACTTGCGAAAACTTAAAAGTATAAATTGCCTTTGAATGAAAAATGAAGAGCAGGAGGAATTAAGGTGTCAGGTACGCTTTTATTTATGAAGAGAATCAAGCGGTTCTTGATCATTTTTAAACACGAAATGGGTTGCTCCAACGGTTATAGACAAACCGAGAGATTTATAACCGAACGGTTTAAAAACGCACGCATGTGTTTAATGATTTAAACATTAGGGGTGGAATTGCCGTAATTTTCCCCTTTTTATGCTATTTGCCTGCAAGCAAATATAAACCGTGCAAGTCAATCTCGTTCAGGGAGAAATAAATTTACGTGCCCTGCTAAATACGCCAAATTCAGACCTTCTGTATTTTTTTTATTAATTTAAGTCTTTTAAATCCTACGTTTTTTTCCCGGATTCTATTTTATTCTGTTGTTTACAACAAGATGAATGGAGAAATAAAACTATTCAATATTTAATTGAACACAAAATCGTCTTATTCAGTAACAGAAACGTGATCTAAATAAAAGATATTCTGTACGATTCGGATCAACCGATTTACTGTAAATATTACGGATTTATCCAAGATCCATTTAACCTGGGTAGGTCACATTTTTGCACACTTGTGCAGGCTGCATATATAATAGTTAGATAAACGCATGTGTCCCTCAGATGAATAAATAAAACATTCAGTATTCATATTATCAATAATATGACAAAAAATAAAGTATACGTATTAGTTATAGGTACATTTTTGATCGAGCACGTATAATAATAATTGCTATTATTCACGAGGGTTAAGTTTACGAAATGCGCCATAATCGGTTCAGTAACTTTTTTAAAAATTACATCAAATTATAGTCATGCCATTTTATGTCAAAGCAAGAAATTGTTTGTGAAACGTAACATTTAATATTTCCCATCTATTTACTTCTGCAACGTTGTTCTCGAGACACTTACTAATTACACACCTAATGTCGTAATAAGATATAGATAGGACGCTTATCAAGACAGTTGCTTGTTAACTAAGTGCTTAACAGTAAAGTTTCTCCATGCCCCTGTCTTTATTGAAAGGAAGTCCGCTCGCTAGAGAGTACCCAAATATAACCCTAAGATCTATGTTCTGGGGATCATTGGTTAAATTATCTGCTTTTAATACCACAGCTTTTTTGTATTCTTTGTTGTTATTGAAACCACAGAGAAATTGATAAAAGTCCAAGGAGATTGTTTAAGGCCTTGAATATGTAATTTTCATTTTCATTCAGTACGAAAACCGCAATCATGTTTTCTGTTGTAGTAATATTAGCTGATTGCTATTTATGTGTATGCCCTTGTTAAATCTTGAATGGTGATTGTGGTACTTTTCTGAGGATAAGAGAATGTGTTTGCAAAACATGCGTCACATGAGTAATCTGGACAGGTTGATTAAAAATCTGGCTTATACGACAACGACTGATTGTATTCTAAGGTCGCCTATAATCTGCTTTGGTGTCTAAAAAACAGTAAGGTGTAGGTCTAAAAAAGTGCAGGTGCACACACATTTCGTTATTGGTATTCAACAGTATAGTTCGCGAGGCAGACCCTGGAAATCACATAACTGCGTAACGAGAAAAACGAGACTACGGATTCGATATGTACAGAAGAAAGACACGCATCTATCTGTAGTAACCGACATCAAATTACAGCTGGCGAAGCCGGACGATCGCTACCAACCGACGCGCATGATCCGTTTCTGTCAGAGTCCAGCCTAAATCTTCAAAATTTACACAACGCGGTTAAAATTAACGAAATCCTTATCAATCGTACATTTTAGCTATATGAACACCTTATACTATGTGATAGACAATTAAATTTTGCATTCAATTATATAACAATATACAGGGTGTTTCATTTAAAATAACAAAGTTGCTTATTGTACTGTGAAAAGCAAACACCCTGTATACGTGATATAAATTTAGAAGAATGCAGAACTATATGCCGAACAACTTTTATATTTAAACTTTTTTCATATTTTGACTAATAAAGGAGCTATAGGAGCATCAATTTTCAAAACCTCGTAGAGGGCGCCACAGTAAAATACTACCAAACAAACATGTCTAACTTCCCCTTCCGGTTTCGGATTTTTTGGAAAGCTTATTCTGTCGATGAATTTTCGATATACCCCTTCATTTCAAATTTCATCAACATCGGTTCATTAGTTTCGGCGTTAGAGGCGTTACATACTCCTATACTACACACCCACACACCATGACAGACAGTTTTTCAAGACCACTTTTTTGGGCTACTGGGAGCCTAAAACACGTATTTCCGCGAAAATCTCAATTATGAAATTTTTCAGGATATCAATACTTCCCATATATCAGTGGTGGTATATTGGGAAAGTAAAAGGTGTAATGGTAACGGTAATGCAATACAGTGTGCGTCTGTGTGTGAACATTTCAAAAATACAATAATTTCATGTTAAACTAATACCTATTTGCTAACAAGCTAGAACAACGAATAAAAATGCAAAAGTTATTAGCGAAAGAAAACCCTGCAACAGTTGAACAACAAAGTCGGCTACTTGACCTGAAACGTGACTAGTTTTAAAAATACGACCAGAACGAAATAAATTGCAATTAGAGATAAAAAGTGTGGCATTTCTCTGGTTAAATTAAAAATAGCTTCTGGATAAATACAGCGGATAAAAACTGAATCGGATGGAAATCAAAAGGAAGCGGTTGCATAAATCATAATATTTCTGAATGTACGATTTTTTTCGATTTTCAGTGAAAAACATGAAGCGAACATCGCAACGCGTTTACTTTTAATTCGCTAATTGAACAATATGGCGGTACGAAATCGTTTTAATTTTCATCAATCGGCAAAAGAACACGTGGCAACAAATAAAACTACAATGAAAACCGTGGAAATGTTCTTCCATCCCAGTAATAAAAAAAAAGGACTGAAACAAAATTGAAGTAATAACTTTAAAAAATTCAATTATTTATGCATGGAAATGCCTTATTGTCCTGTTAGAGTAGCGTAGTCAGGAATAATTTAACACAAATGAGTTTCAAGTTAAAAAGAAAACCTAGAAAAAAGTTGTTGCAATTCGTTTGGACGCCCAACTGTCTTCGAATCTTTCAACGGCAATAAAAAGACGACCTTACATTTAATCAAGATCTAGTCACCTCTTGTAGGCGGGTCTTAATTAATTAATTATCACCACGGCACAGTTCAGACTCCGAACAGAAGATTTACAACCCCCAATAAGGTAAGGTTAAACTTTCCGAGTTTCTTGAATTTTATTTCCACTTTCTCAACTCGCTTTTGGTTTAAGATTCTGTGGTATTAAAGCAATTTCGAGAACAAACACTTGATGTCAGCGTCCCATATCTGATTAATAGCTTGCCCATCTTTCAGTTTCATATAACAAGAATAAGTGAAGAGGCTTTTCGAACCTATACGTTCACTTTTCATTATAAATAGAACATTGTTTACTCCCTTCTAGAGTTCTGAATGACCGTCTTCGTACAAAATCAGTTAAGAAAAATAATATAGGAAATAAAATAATTTACAAATGTTTCCTATCATTGAATTATTGGGAATCAATATTAATGTCTTCTGATTTTGACATAAAAATCCAAGCACTTTGTGTATGATCTTGCTGGTATGAATCAAAACGTTTCTCCAGTGAGCTGAAATTCACGTTAGCCTACATTTTCTTTTAACCCATTTAGGTTGAACCTTCCTGTAAATTAAAATTAGTTGGACAACGTCTGAAAATAATACACTTACATTTTAGGGAGGGTTTGCAATACCATATTACATGAAACAGACTTTACACCTCATTATGTAACTAAACATATACTACAGTAGGGATATTTCAGTGTTTCAGGGGAATGCGTGTAAAACGCGCTGTATAAATCCATACAAAGTACAGTGAGAATCAACCCCATTTGCTTAGGGTCGAATATTTTCCCAACCTTTACTAATTCCCACTATTTTATTAATTTGTAATTCAAATCAGAAAACCTTTTTGTGCACTAGAAACAAAAACCGTTAGAAGAGCTAACTGGAAATCAATTAACGTATCTTATTCGTCTGCTAGTTCCCAGGCAATATTTACAAAAAGAACTGGCAAAAAATTGATTGAATTCTGTACAATTTGTTCAGGTGAGCATCATTCAGTTGTATATGATATCAAAAAATTCCAGCAATTACTTTTATTTTATATTTCCAATTCATTTCGCATTGGAATTAAATTTCAATCATGGAAGCTGTCAAATCGCATAGAATTATGTCACTGTACAAAAACTTATTAAATGTGTACTTAATCTACATTTTTTTTTGTACTGTAGGATATTTGAAATAACGTCTAAGAACGTAAATTTAAATATCGTGTTAATTTTTTACACATGTGGGTTCTAATATTCAGCAATGCCCCACTTTTATCTAGTAACGACCGAAATAAAACTAATCTGTACACAAATACTAACTCTGAGTGCGAAATGACGTACTGAAGGCAATGTATGACGTCAATGGAGAGAAAGAGAGCACAAGAGAATAGGATTGAAAAGGAGAAAGATAAAAATAAAAAATAAACAGTGCTGCTTTTAGAGGCGTCATCGTCGAGAAAGCCAATGGGAATTTTATTATTATTATTATTTTAAGGAGATAAAGTGAAATCATGTGTTTTTCACACATCATAATATTAATGTTGATATTGCTTAATGTCTGTATCTAAGTAATCGTAATTAAATTCAAAATGCTACATTTTTTTTAATTACAAAACCTTCTCATGTAACATTTACAAGAGAAAGGTTGCTGAATTAAATTTCCGGTAGAAGCATTTTATTCGTTAACATTAATAATAAAAAGATCAATTTCAAGGTTCAATGTCTTCTCAAGTAGTAATCTCTTGCGTGTTATACGTTTTCCTTCACATTGTGTGATAGTTTTTCTTCTAAATCTACCATTTATAATCAACTAAAGGGAAATGATGCGGTTATAATGCAAAGATAACTAGGAAACTTTCAAAGTTTTGTCAACAAATACTACAAAAAGAAGAACGCTTATATTGGTAAAACGAAATTAACGGTCCAAACAATCGCGTTGCTCGATAAAAAGGGCAATCAAAAGAATCATTCAACTTGATGATATTATTTGGATTAGTAGAGAAATTCAATTTAGAAGTTTGGTCACATTATTTGGTAAGTATTGTTGGAAAATAAACCAAAAATTGTGTCTCTTCTACACATCATGTCGAAATCAAGACTGATTACACACACTTTTTAGATTAATATAATTAATAATTTTTATGAAGACTCGAAACACTACTTTATGTCACTATTGTTAGTGCATAAAAAAAATCTGTTCATGGTAATAGCGAAAAAAAGTAAAACGCATGAAAAAAAGTGCTGTAGCCTGTCATTATTTCCCTCTTAATAATGGGAATATATTCCAGAAATAACTGAAGCATAAGATAGTGTGAAAGCCTTTTTTAGACTCCAAACTCCTGTAAAAACAGTCACCTACATAATCTACTATTGTACAAAAATTAGTCTTGTTCTAGCATGAGGATGGCTTAAGTTTCTCATACCGCTACATAAAATATTTAGCCAACCTGCACATACGTATAGAACAAAAAACACAATCATTCACGTTTTGATATTTTCCCAACGTTTTATTAATAAATAATAGAAACGAATGCGGGTAAGTTCTGAAGGAAAAGCATAGTACCTACTTGCGAAGTTAGAATTCCAGATGAGTTTAAGGAAATACCCGAATGCATTAAATTTTCATCGCATCGCACCTGATTCTAGTGTTGTTTGATGATATCAATTCCGTGTTTTATTCTTTTTTGTTGGCGCGTAACTTCTTGTGTTTCCATTTCTAAACGTAATCTTCTTTGTTTGCAAAAAGAAAGCTGCACGTGGAGTTTCGATCTTCGAAAAGAATTTAAAGTACCACATTATTTAGAAATTTCTTTTAACGGGACAACTTGATTTTATTGTAAAGGTAAACCATCGAAGGAAGACTATTTTTGTATTTGCTTTTTTTTATTAAATTTATAACATGTGCAGCTTAGATTTGTTAGACTAAAATTGTTTCCAAAATTACTCTTTTTATTATACATATACACGCTGTACCAAAAATAGGTGTAAATATTAAATCAAAGTAATCCAGGTCGTACAATGCCAACCGGGATACGCACCAGTCAGATTACTGATTGGCGTAGACACAGAAAAAATACTTTCACTGCGCCCACTATTATCTATCGCAGTCATTGAAACAAGCGTACAAAAAAAATTAATTGCAAGATTAAGTAGATCGTTTGTGGTGAAGACTTAGGGCTTTTAATACCTGTAGCAACATTATATTACTACTTATATGAGAAAAATATTTGAGAAAGAAAACGCATACAGAATGGGGATAGCAAGAATTGTTCAGGCTTCCTTGGAAACCAAACTAAAGCAAAGGAAGTGGCATTAGAACAGGTCAATAGCTTCAAATATTTTTGTTCAGTTATATGCACAAAAACGGAAACTGAAAATATAGATAAATATCAGAGAGGTACGGTCTTCGGGATATATTTTACACATAATTCAGTTAGTAGCGTCGAATCTTAGAGGGAATAAGAAAAAAAGTTGCCTTCATAAAGGATACAATAGAAACTGTATTATCGACAAATACGGTAACTATCGAATAAATAAGACTTTGTAATTATTAACAATCTAGATACCAAGATATTTGAATAAATCCTCAGTCTAAAATTTCAAGTTATACATTTTATAGCTAGAGATTTAATCAAGGATTTACAAACTATGAAATATTATCCTAAAAGCTTTTCGGTTTGGTATAATAAAATCAGTGCTAATAAATTCATCTCTAACTTGATATTCCCTACTACTATTGTATACAAAAGCAGCTATGACCGTGGAATTACAAACTAGAATAAGGGCATTTTAAAGGGATTACGTGAAAATGTGGCGTAAGCAAAGTTAGAGGCCGTAGAACAATGAAATATATGGGGATGCAAACTGGGGAATTTTCGTAGATTAAACCCGAAATTTTGAAGGGTTTTCCTAAAAACTTAACCCATTAATATATTGTAGTTTATAAAAACCCTTTGAGGGTCATAAGACAATAATAATTTTTTTTATTTAGAAAATTATTTGTGATACATACAGACATTTTTCTGGCTTATAAATTATTAGAACAACGAACTGACACATTAAAAATATCCTCGGTATATTCAGCTGAATAAAACTGACCCTAAAAATGACCTCAAAAGACACAAATGAAATTTCCAAGCTTTCAACCGCCCATGAAGGTTTGTTTTAGGAAATATTTTTCATCTTGTTCTTCATTCGATTTGTTGGGGGAAGCTTGCAGATCAGAGTGAGCCAAGTTAGGGGAAGTACTGAAGAATTTCAGGTCAGTGATAAAACTTGTAAATCGTAGGTGAAAGAAATTGATTTGATTTTTTTTCAAACTTTGTCTAAGACTGATCTCATATGCTAGGTCAGATCGATGAAATTTTCGAAGAAAATCTGTGGAAGGGACCGTACAACAAAATGATTTAAAAATAATAAAAGTCGGCATCATTTAAAAACCATTAAAATAAAAAAAGGAACATTCCTGAAATTTTTTATTGTTGATTTGAAAGCTTTTATGAAACAAATATTTACACCTCTAAAAGTGTTATATGGTATTTCCGGCCCTTTTTTTGCTTTACATTTTAATGTTTCCCTTTACCCAGTAAATCGTTTCAGACTGAAAAAATGAAAATATAAACAAAATGAAATTAAGTCGTTGAGTATGATACAAGCAACAAACATTTATTTGCATAAAAAACAACAAACTCTCCGGTTCCGCTATACATACACGGTGGAAAATTTATACCCAAAGAAGCTTCTGCATATGCCTGTATATTCGCGTCTACACTTTTATAAAGGACGCAAAGTAATATCCTGCATCATAACTCATAACATATGTAAATGTTATGAAAATTTTCGCGGCTAAGAAGACGTATTTGTTATATACGTGAAACGTGAAGTGTTACCAAAATTCAATATTCGTTTCCGTTTCTATTCAAATAGAAAACGTTAAAACCGCATTGTGTGGTTTAAATTCGCTCCATAAACAGAAACTAGTAATTTTCATCAATGACAGAACAATCCTAGCTTTCTAAAGTTGGTTGGAATTGTCGATCCAGTTGGCTGCTCTCCAATAAAACCCCTTTTCCCTAATAATAGAAACCCATAAAATTTCTCCAATAGAATATTAAGTATTAACACCTAAAGTTAAATATTTCAATCGATTTCGGTGTAAAATAGGAACCTTAGACAATACTGAAATTACTTCTGCACGGAAAACAGTTTTATTCAGGATTTTAGTATCACAGGTGGTGTAACACCCTAAACACGTTCAATTTGTGTAGAATTGTATGCTTTGTATCTTTAGAGCTTATTGCCCGCTATATGGGCTCTAACACGGAACATTTATATGAAGGATATGATCAGAATATATTTAGATACCACTTTATCTGCTTTAGAACTGAAAGAGATTTGGATATTATATATAGCTTTGAATATAACTTGAACCCATCCCTTAAAATTTATTCAATTGTAAAATATTCCTTTCTTTTTTTGCAAAAGGATTATAATTTATAATAATGATATTAAACTAATAGGTAAAAAATAATAGCATCGGTGACGCGCTGGGTCAAGAGGTGTTACAGCGACGCCTTGGGCAGAGCACACTTCTGTGGAACGGGGTTCGAAACCGGATTGCTACTAATTTTTTTTTTTTTGTAATTTTTATTCTCAAGTCGAGTACGGTTCGTAAAGAAGAAGCTACGTATAATTTTTAATTTTAATTAAATTAGACATACTAGTCATACTATACTACATATTATATTTATTTATCTTGTCATACTTTTTTCACTAGCAGGCTAAAAATTTTAAAAATGTCTGGCGATCAAAATTCTGACAAAGACACACTGTGACGGTGTTAGGCGCCATCTGATACTTAAACTAAACCGCCACAGAATCTCCGGGTGTTAGCAAGAATGAATTTGGTACCTTTCAGAAGTACCACCACGAAAACCACAACCACAACCGCAATTTCACCGCCGGCATCGTAAAACATATGTGCTATTCCAATAGTTCCTTGTTGCAATCCATTAGAGCTGTAAAAGTTTAATACAAAGTTTCGCCTCATTTATACTTTGCACGCGATGATTTTCCTGCTAACTGCAGGAGTTTATGTTTTACGAGTTGTACAAGCTATTACCGTTAGGAATTCTGTATACGAGACTAAATGAATTGCTTGTGATGGGATTCCTAATTGCCTTCGCTAACTCTAAGGGCTAATCCTAGAATAAGTGTCAAATCACCCTCATCTATTTTCACTTCCTTGGCTTCAGACCTGACTCTTTTAATACGAAAGATAAGAGAAATGTCACAAACTTCTGTGTTTGTATCAGAAATCGCCATTAGAGTATCTAAATCGATGTGGGGAGTGCGATGGAGAATATAGATTTTTTCCTTCGAACTCGGGGTTTGATAGATATGTAACAGCGAGACGAAGAAGATGAAGGTAATTTAAATAAAGAAAAGAATGTAAATTATAATGTTGACTGATAAGTTAAAAAACTTTTCGTATTTCCTACGCTCATTAAGTGGTGATTTAGTCCCGAAGAACCAATAAGTTTCTAAGAGTAATTTAACCAAGAGAAGGAGAGAGAGTTTGCTGAAAAAATGCCAAGTTTAATTGGATTGTGGAAAACGAGGATTCTCTTTCGCATTTTTGTCACGAAACGTTTTCTCTGATCTCTTCAATTGCTATATTCTAGGAAGAGCTAACTATGCCACAATTACATTGTTTTTTTTAACAAGAATGTAATAAAAATTTTATCTGATACTTAAATTAATACCGACAATCTGAGGAGACTTTGCAATTTCAAACATTAAACTTCTACCATTCGCTGATGAATGTTTATTATAAAAATTCTAGGGCTTTATTTGATTTTGAGATATTCGCTTGCACAAACGACTTGCCTACGTTCCTACATAATTATTTCCCAGTATAACATCTTGAGATTGCGATGATGCCGTTGAACAATAGGACACTTCATTAGTTTGACATTTTGAAGATGCCAAGCAAGATGATTTAATATTTGAACACAGAATACGGATTTGCAAGCAGACGCTAATATTTCAGTATTTAACATCAAAATACGATATGGAAATTTCCATAAGACGGAAACAGAACTTTACACATAAATATTACAACCAATATGAACTAATGGACCTTCGTGTTCTTAACGGTAGAAGATGCTGAATAAAAACACGAGGCAAGGAAAAAACCGTTCCAAAATTTTATTGCCTAAGTACTAAAACAAACGAATCCTCTTCGGTGTACGTTCCTGTCTTATTACCTGTCTAAAAAATTGATGGCTACAGAACGAACAAGAATTGAGAACAGTTAAAAGACAAACAGTTACAGTTGTTGACATTTAAATAAAAGGGGGAAATCTGGGAATCCTCGCGCTCTGTAAACACGATCTGCTTCGGATTTCATCTAAGCTGGCAAAAATTACGAACCACTAATTTCAAACTCGAATTGCGCTACTGACAGGAAGGGTGGTTTTACGTGGTTAATGAATTTATTGCGTCAGGAGGTGATTTACCAATTGCGATTAAAATTGAACAGTTAGTCAATTACACCAATTTCATTTTAATTAAGTTGGCACGATTTCGTGCTGTGCACGCAAATTTTCTGAATTGACACCAATTTTGTTAAATTACCAAGTACTATACATATTTTAGCACAAAATAGTAAATTCCCGTTAAATATTATTGGAATAGTAAAACGGTGGAAACTACACCCTATCGTATTCTAATTTGACCTGCAATGCCATTGGTAGGGGTATAATAATAAAATTGGTAATGGCAATAAATAATAATTATTATTATATCAAAATGAAGTGAAATGAAGTGATGGAAAGGCCAATTGCATTTAAGACAAGCTTTTTAACGTAAATATTGAATATAAAAAGCAGAGCAGTTTAAATCTCTACTGCCCCACCAAATTGGTTAATAAATTTACATAGCTTTGCCACCCCCGCCGTTTCAGGTGGAGGCAACAGGAAATGGGTCTTAACTTAACAGATTCATTGTTAAAATAACTAACAACGATAAACACCGTCTCCATGAAGTAACAGGACGTGATAAAGGCCAAAGAGTTGCCAAAAATAATTTAAAAGTCAGTATCAGATATTTGTTATTGTAAGACTTGCAGAGTCGGTTAAATTAGAAAAGTTGGGTAGAATTACTAGACAAATCTAACACCCTTCTCGATTTTAATCAATGCTGCTAACTTTCTGAAATAATCTGAAAAAAGTGAAAAGCACTTAAATTTACAATCCAGAATATTATCGTAATCGATGCAGATAGAAAATAATTATTTACAAACCAAATGCGGGAAGATGAATTTCCTGCATGAGCGAGCTTGCGAGCGAATTCTTCATTGCGCGAATGTACGGATGGAACTTTCTTGCATAAGGTTTGTACAACATTTTTTGTAACGAACAAAAATACTATTGACAAATTAAAAACTCAGTTTTCATACCTTTGAAATTACAAGGGTAAATAAAAAAGTAAGGTTATAGCAGTTTTTGACTTTGACATTCCCGCTTCCAATAGATGGCGCTCACAAATATTTTTAACATATAATAGGCGATTTTTCTTCTATTTATAAATATTATTGAATGAAAATCGCGGAAATAGCACTTTATAAATTAAACTTAATTTCTATTACAACGATTTTCTTGTAATATGTTTGAGAGGGCCAGTGCTTTTTGCTATTTTTCCCTGTTGGGTAGCCCGGGAAATTGACGTTTCGGTTCATCGGTAGCGTTCGTGGAATACCGTTTCCCAAGCAGTGAGTACAAAACTTTTTTTCAGATTATTTCAGAATGTTCAATCAAAAAACGAAAACGACGTTAGATTTGTCTTGTAATTCTTTGCATAGTTAACAAATTCGTCAGTCTTGTCATCTGAGTTTGGTTTAAGTACAGGCCAACAAAAATGATAAGAACACTCCATTCTAAACCACTTGAAATTATTCTATTTCTTGTGGTACAGGACGCAACATAAGTGAGTAAATTTGTCTTAGTGAAAAATGATAGTGGCAGTTAATAACACATTCTGGCAGTTTCCCCGTGTATTAATCCTGTGGGCGGCATGCGCGCCGGCTAAATCGTCGTTGTTCTTGCAGCTGTAAGGAATGGACACGGATATGATTTACGAGAAGATTATCCTTTATCTGCAGACTGCTCTTTTATCTCCTTCTTCCGAGTCCTTAAAATAAATTTATTACCCAGTTATATATGCAACCACTATGAGCCATAAACTCTTTATTGTTCAGTTTGAGCTCTAAATATCCGCCTTCGCGTTTGTCTCTGCTTAATAAAATAATTAGCGAAAAGGAAATTTCCGTTTAATGAACCTGATTTATTAGTTTATTACTTCAGAGAAGACATAAACAGATAACTAGAACCTTATTTTAGATATTTTTCTTTCAATAAAAAAAAGTACTAATTCATTAATGGCTGTCCCTAGAAACGTACTTGCTTTTAGAGAGAAGCTGAAAACCGTGTTCTTTAGCGATCAGCTTTTCTTTTCACTTTCAGCTTAAAAGAATCTTCTTTTCAAACACAGAACACATTTATCCCATACACTCAAAACTGTTTTCTTAATATCTAATAAGGGATAATAAACAAACAGAAGAAAATACTACTACGCTTCTTCCCCTATATTACGCATGACATGTATTATGTTAGGCCTCGGAGCAAGTGATATCAATTGAGATGATATAAACAGGCTTAGTTTAAATTATGTAACTTGTCTGTCATACTCTTTACATAACTAATCAACATAATCTTCCTGCTTGAGTTTAATCCCTAGTGCGTGCCTCATTATCGCTTAATAACAGTAGTTCGGAGTAAACAGCAAATTTAATTACTGCACACTTCATATGCTTTTATATATCAAAAGAAAAATACTACAAAATATAATTCTATACGAATGTGAACGTTCCATTAAATTAAAATGCATCCTGTAAGGAATAGCTTCAGGTAACTCTTGAAAATACTTATATTCGCATCTCCAAGCAATAATCCTCAGTTGACATTGACACGAGTACAATGCAATAAAGCACTCCAAAACGCTTTATACAATTCAACGAATATGAAAAAAGAACGATATAAATAAAATATGAACACCATATTGAGAATATAAACAAACTAAATAAAACATTACTGAAGGTTTATTGGTTAGCCGCTATTCAAAATTGAGTTCCACGTTTGTCAATATCGCTCCATATAAAAGCTCACGATCCTGCTATGCGCTCCATTATTCGGATGAGCAGAGCAAAAAATAAACATTGACATTGTAATACGCAGGGATGAGAGCTTGTGACTGAAATCGTGATTATTTGTATTCAATACTGAATGTGCTCCTATATGAGCAAGGTTAATTGAAACAAAAATATTATGACTGCTGCTTTATTATTGCTAGCTTTTTGGAAGATATTATTGCACAACGAGAAATACCAGTTCATAAATGCTATGATAAGAAAAGTTATTAATTATTATGGAGTATAGTTGTAGCATAATTAAGGAAGCCTTGGAAAAATCAGGACGAATATGAAGGAAAAGAAACAGGAAGAATGGCAAGTGGAAGTAAATATAAATAAGTTTTGGCAAAAAATCAATGCTAATAGCATGCGTTAAGACCAAATTTTTCCACAGAGTTTAAAAATTTTATAAGATTGTTAAAACGCAAATAATAATGACAGTTCAATTCTTATGCTGTCAGCCAATGAAACGCGTCTATTTTTAAAAATTGAACCAATCAGAAGGCTATTTACTGACAATATTTTTATGACAACTGAAAAACAGTAGAGTCTTCCAGCGGCAATATTTATGTCACATAAACGTCAAACAAATGTCAACAAAATTATTATTGTGTATTATGTCAAACATTTGTTAAATAGTTGTCATATACAGAAATGCACTAATTTATGCCAACTAATTATTATCAAATTTTTTGACAAATGCGGTAAAATTTGAAAATCATGGCACGTCATATTTAAAAATCGTAAAATCTTAAATGGTTATTTTAAAATAAATATAACACATTTGATTTTATTATTAGCGCCATTTGAAGAGCAGTCATTTTACCTTTCAATTAATACCATTACCATTCCTGTAAGTTGAATTGGCGAGCAGGAATTCAAGCGGATAGCCCTCACAGTTCGGCTACAAACAGCTGAGCGTATGTATATACACAAGTCCACTGGGTTTTTGTAAAAATTAATTCTCAAACTGCAACTAACCTAAAGCTCGAGGGGCGCCCCACTAGTCTTCTTTGCAAAGTCTTTGCTTTAGGTTAGTTGCAGTTTGAGAATTATTTTTCACAAAAACCCAGTGGACTTGTGTATATAGTACATACGCTCAGCTGTTTGTAGCCGAACTGTGAAGGCTATCCGCTTGTAGCAGGAATCAGCAGAAACGTTCAATACAATGTTAAATCCCTATGTAGCCGCCAGTAGCCTACACTTTTGAGACAGGCCACCCGGTATATGAATATTAAAGAACTGCCAAGCACGCTTGATAGGTATATCTTATTCATGTATAAAAATGTTTGTTACACATATTATGTTACATTTTGATTTTCCCTACATTAAGCTACAATATACCAAAAAGAACCCAAGCGAGAAATTGGAAAAGGTAGTTTATGGAAAAGTGTGGCCCTAGATTTCTATAGACATGTTGTATTCCATCCCCAAAATCTGCCTATCCTACTTTAGAGTTGATGGATGACTATTGAAAAATTACAACACAACCTGCAGGTGGTTCGAGGTTCCGAACACACGACACAATGTTATGTGTACAAGGTGACTTTGAAACATTAAGCAATAATTTTAATGAATGATCGTGGATGAAAGACAGCCGCGGTTTTATTTTTGCAAAAACAATTTAGTTAAGGATTAAAAATTTTCATTGCATACAGATAAAAATATTCAGTGCAAAGGCCGTGAAAAATCAACGATTTCCTTGGAAAATGCAGAAATGTTACATCCATATGAGACACAGCCAAAATTGAGCAAACCTCTCATAGACGTGAGAAAACATTGAAAGGCAAGTAAAACCGTTTTGTGCTTCTATCATCACCTGCTTAGTAAAATAACCTCGGCACCATGTACACAAACAGCGGAAAGAAGAAATTTATTAAAACTGACTATACCAACATCTACATATTACGAGTATGACCGATGCAGAGAAAGAAAAAGTGGAAAAAGGTGTGTTTGTCAGAGAAATAGAGAGTGAGAGAGGCAAACATATACCCGGCTACTAGTGACTAGAGTATCGAACTTCCGTGTTACTTCTTTCCAGAAAAACATTTTTGTATTCAATCGCATTTTCCCGAAGAAACCTACTTCGAGCTGGTAACGGTCATGTTACTACTCGCTGAGTCGCTGGCGGCCAACTCGCCATGCAACATCAGGCGGGCCGTTGAATTTCCCGAAGCGCTTGTTGTGGTGCCATCCCCTCGAAGATGTCATTCTCAAGCTGTTCGTGGTGCTCAAGGCCTTGCTGGGGGTACCGTCGGGGTGCATTTGCTTGAATAGATGTAAATGACTTAGCTCTCCTCTCTCCTGCCTTTCTTCTGCTTATCCGTCTTCAAAATGTACTTCTGGGCCTTTCCTGGGTCTTCTTGGTTGCTTTACCCCTCATCTTGAGCGGCATATCGTCGCTCGCTTTTTCTCTTTGACATGACCTGACCTTATGTGGTCATAAACAACTAAATAATCTACTATTTCAATTAGTAGATGGTAATTAACGCATCCACCCCAGAATATAAATCTATTCTATCCTGACAGTTGCGTCAATGACTTCATTCTAAATCCCTGCTCGCTGCTACTGACCGGTTACCGATTTTGATCCATTCGTATACCAGATTAACTTTAGTGATAGTCCAAGCTGTCACATGTAACACTAATATGTTGGAAAAGTTTATACGTGAAATATTCTAACAGTTTGTATAACACCGTAATATAAGTTTATAAAAGGAGGTACAGTTAATAGCCAGTTTTCTTTGTGTACAGTTGTACAACTTACCCTTATAGAATATAAAAGAAATGTTTGCAAGTTAGCTGGGCCACCTAAATTTATTTACAACGAACAAAGTGAGGTAAGTTCTAGGGGTTGAATTCAAAGAAGGTGATGGAAAAGGCACAATTTAACTCTTAAATTGCTTCGTGGATTTCTTTTTAAGACTCTATCTTGCAACGGGGAAAGCAGTTCTATAGAATCTCATTAGAGAGCAAATTTACGGTTACCGCGAAGTTACTTGTTTACTGGAAACCGTGACCCCATGAATTTTAAACGTTTAAAATTTTATGAATAATTCTTTTAACCTTTAAAATCTTACAGTAGTTGTACGATTGCTTTAATTCGAAATAAATGAAATTCTGACTGTCAAAGTACTCAAAGTTTAATAATATAACATGAAATGAAATTTAAATCAATAGAGAAACTTGCGTAATTAATGCCTTCGAAGAATTCCGTTATTAATCGAATTTATGGAAAATTAATGACCTTCAAGTTTCCCTTAAATGAACTAAGCTCGTTTTAAATTTCCGCTGGTGGTTTTCTGGAAAGAGAATAATTGTGCTTCCTTAAACTGCGGAAGATTACGAATTTTAAGGCGTTTAACTTCCCGGGAATAGTAAATTGATAAATATCTGTGAAAACTTCAGGGACAAATTCTCTCATCAGAACCGTTACGCGGTGTTAGCTGATGAGGTCTGAACGACGGAAGTTAAATTGAGGGGCGAGATGACACTTGGCCTTTCCGATCTCGCCCTTACCGCATTCAAGATGTAATCAAGGATCCTTACTAGCTCCCACGATTGGTTTGCTAATGCTAACAGTCGTTAGAATTACTCCCTCAAGAAAAGCCATAGTATAATATATGCACATAAATGTCTTATTAAATAAAACTTTGAAATAAATTCCGAAAATGTATGTTCGTTAAAATTATGTTAGGTTACTGGTGTAAGTTACTTAGCTGCATATTACCATCAGAGTTGCTAATACAATCGAATTATTTCAAGTGCGGTTGCATTAGCTTAGACTAACATTCCGAAGTTCAAAATATCCAGCACACAGACTACATAAACATGGGAATTCCTGTTATATGAACTCTGACTGTATAGAACTTCCGCAGCTACAGCTGCCAGCCCCTAATTATCACAATTAACTATAATCATGTATTTCTTACATTTACTAATGTTTCATTAGCAGTCTCAAGGAAATTCTTCCACTTGGATCTAAAAAGTTAAATCTCTTTATCGAACCGCGTAGTAGACCAACATCCAATTTACCATTTAAAACACCATAGACACGTTCCTGAATTAAAAGACAATGTTCAAACACACAAACGAGATCGGGGCTAGCTAAAATTTCGTGCAAAGTTAAATGGAAGAATTGTTTCATCTACACTAGTTGTGGTTCCGAAATAGACAGATCTTGGACAGTGTTGCCAACTCGTGGGAATATTCCCTTTTCGTGGGAAAATTCAAGCTAAAAGGGAACGAGGGAATTTTCTTATCAAAAGTCATTATTCGTGGGAATTTTTCCCATATTTAAGCTTAATTCATGTAGACGCGATTTTTTTGGCAATTGAAAAAATCTTCAAACAAATCGCGTTCATGTGAATTACGCTTTACCCGCATTTCAGCTGAATTGACAAATTTATTTTCTATTTTGCTTGTACTTCCCCATATGAGTTCTATATAGGTAGGTACATATACATACCCTCATTTCAGCTTATTGATGAATTTAATTTGTATTTATTATTAGCTATTTATTAGTTTGCTTGTACTTCCCCGTATATAAGATCTGCATTTTTGCTGTATTGACGAATCTATAATAGATTTTTAACTACAATATAGGTAATACCCGGATAAATTTTGAGTTTGAATATAATGTACTTCCATTTTCATTTGAAGAAGAAAAGAAAAATCAGCTACTTTTGTTAGACACGGAAGAACTTTTGGAAAGAAGTTGAACTGTGCAAAAATACTGCAGGTGAAAAAATGTTTCCCGAATTATCAAAATTGGTTAATTTGATACTGATTCTTTCCGCATTCAAACGCTGAAGCGGAGCGGGTGTTTTCAGTAGTAACCGACACAAAAACAAAAAATCGTAATTAATTGTCAGCAGAATGCCTTAAATGCAATCTGTGTTTTTCGAAGTGCCCTAAAATCTAAAAATAAAATTTGCAGTAATGTTGAAATTACTCAAGATCATATTAAATTGCACTCCCAAAATATGTATAAATTTAAAAACTAAAATAATTAGTACCTATAAAAGTAAAATAGGTACGATTGTAACGTTTGATATTTATATTTTTTTAATCATATATAAAGCCTATAATATACATGTATTTTTAAATATGTTTTTTTTGAATGTGTGTTGTACTAATTTTAGTACACATATTTTCATACAATTTAAACACTCGTACAATTTGTCCATTTTCAGTATCAAAATGGGATTTTATTGCGTGTTGTGGGAATTTTGCATCCGAAAAATTACAGTTTCATGGGAATTTTGAGCCTCAAAAGGGAATTTTATTAAACTATTGTGGGAATTTTAACTCTGACGAGTTGGCAACACTGATCTTGGATACAAAATTGAAAGCTCCCAATCAGTGAGGTTTTATACTTAGTTGATTGAAACCTGTATCAGGACTACTAACTAGGAAGAGAAATATTTCAATTGCGATTTCAGGTTTGGCACTAACGATGATCACGTAGTGAAGTAAATTTCCGGAAAAATAAATAATCACCTTTTGTATTGAGTTCCAAGATGAATTAATACCCCAATATTATTTGACAAGCTCATCTATTAAACAATGTAAGATAACATAGATAAATGTGAAATTAATTTCGGACCAGAAAAGCCATAGAACAATGTTTCGTGAAATCTGAGTTACCCAAGTTCAGGAAACCGGAAATTACTGTAAGAATTTCATCATTTTCAATTAACTGAAGCGTTTAAATTAAATGCTACACATAAAAGGAAAATTAAAGTACAAGGGATGGAATATTTTGATGAGTAAAATAAATGATCACTGTTTTTATAAAATGAATCCTAGAAAACTGATTTATACAAAAACGTAAGCGTTCCAGGACAACAAAAATATTTAGATATAGTGTTCTATATGGTATTACTATTCGAAGCAAATAAAATTTATTGGCTGAGACTTATTATAGCCTCTAATAGTATATTAATATATTATACACCAAGGTACCTACAGAAGACATTTTTCTCAGCCGAGCATTATTATTTCCTGAGATGCGGAGCATCGAAGGAAATAACCTGCGAGGCTGAGAAGTCTTCTCTACCGTGGTTTATATACTATTTTTTCCACTACTAGACTACTAGCACCTTTATTCCTTTTATAATTAATCGTTTTTACTACGTTAATAAAAAATAAAGTTACATTTCTAAATATTCACAAAAATCAAGTAGCCTTTGCCTGAAAACATTTCAAGTGACATTTGTGTAAAATTTGACGTTTATCTAATAGTATATTTATTTCTCATTTTTAACAAATAGTTATAATTAAAATTAATACGAAACAATACTAGATTGAAATAAATGAGCTTTAGAAAGTGGTTGTTGTATTATGAAGGTGAATAATATTCGATATTTGACATAATTTTAAAGGCTAGCCTGCTAGATCAATTGTTTCTATTATTCACCAGTGGTCAATAATAAAAAATTAGTAACCACTAGCTGAGAAAATCAACTTCTTGCCCTGAAAACAAACTAAATAATGGTACCTTCTAAATCTAGGAGTGGAAAAAATATTTAAATTTTGGTTGAGCAACCTGGGCTTTTCTAATAAAAATACCTGAAAAATCATGCATGACAAACTCGAGATACGAATTTTGACCCGTTATATTTTTATGTCCATTCTGATTTTAAAAACCAATTCACAATGTAATAGAATGTCAGTTTTATTTTATATAAAAAAAATAAATAGGGCACATCGTAGAATATTGATTATTTAAAAGTCGTTAAAAATAAATAAGAGGCTTTATGCGGAAAAGAAAACTGGAGAAATAAAATTAGGTGGAGCGTGTGCTACTCTTTTTAGAAGGATGGAAAGATCTTAGCGTTTGTGGTTCATTAGTTTTTGAAGAGAACAGCGGAGCTTTTTTAGTATTTCATCATTACAACATAACCCAAGAACATGCTTTTTATGAGTTTATTTTGTTCGTCTGCTTTTTCAGGTTACTTATTCTACTACTAAATGTACTTTATTCATCTAGAAAAGAACAAGAAAATAATATATAAAAGACTCCCTTTTAGCTCACCTTTATTTAATTTCCGCACGTGCTATAGAACTCGGGAATAATTTGTGATTGTGACACCTCACGAAGAGATTATTTAAAAAATATTACTTTATAAAAATGTAAGTTATAATTAATTCACTTCTAAGCAATTCTGAGAATGTATCTTATTACTGATTACAAAAATAAATAAAAAAATGGTGACGTCATCAAGTTTAAGACAATAATAAAATATTAAAGTATTAAAGGAATTTCATATTATCAACAAATATGTTATGTTTCCCAAATATGATCACGATCAGCGTCCCCAGGAATTTCAGTGGAATAACTATAATCTGTTGTAATTCAGTGGTACAATACAGACATGTTGGGGTTGACATAATGTCAATACAACACGAAACGGCAGCAAAATTGGATCTCAAATAACTATAGACTGAATTTTCAAACCACATTTTACAAACACAAAATTTATTGTAAATACAAACTTCATTGGGGAATTTATTTTAAAATGCTTGTGGTGGTAATGAAAGGCAAACAATACTGTTGCAATTAACAAAAAAAGATTTAAATGGTTCTACAAACAGTTAAACCGAATAATTACTTATGCTTCTCTTTACAAAAAAAAACATGTAACACGAAAAATAGGGTAAAATATTTCCCAGTCTAGTAAAAGCCTCACCCTAGATTTACACTTTCAGTTTAGCACTTAATCCTCAGATACGTGCGAGAAGATTAGAGTGGGTTTAAGAATATCAGCACTGAAAATCAGTGAACTATACTTTTCACCCTGACAACTAAAATACAGATGGATATAATATTAAAAAAATGTTTGGATGAGTAAAGTATTATCAAAATTTACTTACGTCTAGTTGGCTTTGAGAAAGCCTTAAAATTACCTCACAGATAAATGTGTATTACAGTTGTCAACAATTATTCTGATGTAAATATGTGAGCTAATTTTGAAGGCACCAATTTGTTTTAATATTCTAAAGCTCCGCCTACTACCTATCATCAATTCATCGTTCAGTAAAAAGACATTTCGTTTACCGTGTTTCTTATAAATTTCGACTCAGCTGAATCTGCGTATTAACTGAATCGCGCTTCTCACATTAAACAAGTCGATACCTACTATGTTTGTCTGTTTAACTCCACAATGCCTATAACATCTGGAACAATTAAATCAACATCCTCTCAATGGCTTCAAGCACTAGGTCACATTTCACCCCTATCCCTTCGACGATCATAATCCAACAATACTATTCCCACAGAATCACACACCCTTTCGATTAAGACGGCAAAGAATCTATTCTGGTTCAATTTTAACATATTGGAAGAACAGAGAAGCGACTGGACCCTGAATATATCCCTAGCTTAATAAAATCTGCTGGATCTTAAAGGTAAACCGAGGGGCTTTGATCTTGCTCACCGAACATGGATAGTATGGAATAGAGTCCGCACAAGTCCATGATTGGAGTTTTTCTAGAAATACATTTGATTTTTATTTTTTTTAAGTTTATTTAATATTTGGAATGTTATGGAATTTTTTGTTTCAAAATGCATCAGATATGGGAGAATTTTTTGTTACCTCTTCGTTATTTCATATTCTTCCCGTTTTCTTTATGTATTATAACTTTCCTAGAATAATCAAGTTTCTTGTTTAATATAGACTACAAAACCAACATTTAAAACCGAGACTGTTGAATAATTTAACTTATATACCCTGTTCTAAAAACGCGTATTCTACAACTTCCCTCTCCTTCTTCCCAATTTCTCCTTGACTTTAGTATTTCTACATGGCATTCAAAAATGATGCATTGAAATTAAATTCTACTGACATATTGATTCATTTGAAGACGTAAGCAGTTTTGGTTACCAATTTCAAAATAGTTTTCAATTCGGTTTTTTTATTTTCTCATTTTGCTTGAATTATTATTTGGAAGCGTGGTTTTCGTTTGTCAAAAAAGAAAATAGAAAGCAGATCAAGTGCACGACTATGTTTTCGCTTCATTTGATATGCATTCGAAGGAAAAACCGGCGGCAACAGCATCAAACTGGGAAAATTTCAAATATCTTGGTATCATTGACTGCATTTCCAATATAAACCCGTCGTTTCAACATTTTCAATTTCCTGTTTGACTGCTGTATCTTTCCTTCATTGTCCTACTCATATACCAGAGTCCTAATGCATCATGTTCTGTCCAAAAAATAAACCGTCAAATCCTAAAACTTTCCAGACGTCAGCACCTAATATTATGAAATACAAATTGCAGTTTTACGTTTCTAGAACAATTTTAGCTTAGTTTAAAGCACTTAAACTGCACGAGTATTTTTCGGAGTCGCATATAACTTCGCTAATGCAATCAAGGGAAAAACAAACAAACGGAAAACTTCCACTACTGAATGTAATATAATTTCAGGACGGAGAGCTGAATTACATAATCTCGTTTTTACCGGAAAACTAGTCTTAGTCGTAATCAAGGAAATGGTTGAGGATCGGAAAATTAATTCCGGTTTTATAAAAACGCAACTCCTTCAGTATAAAAACGTAAGCCTGAGAGAAAATATCATTTTTCTCGTAGGCTCCTATTTTAAGACCGTGTATGCTTTATCCACGGCTGACATTTGACATTTATCGAACGGTTTCCAGAACATTTATGGGTATTTGCAAAGTATGATGACTGCGGCATTCTTTTCATAAATTTTTACACGGCCTAATAAAAACAGAAAAGCGATTAAGCGTAAATGCGAGAGAAGCTAGCATATTGCGTATTGAATTTTCAAGCTTCGAAAATATGAATAGTATTACTCTGGATCTACGTTGTATTATTTACTGAACAAATTTATAAGTCAATATACAGGATATTTCAAAATGTTCGATATTCTTTTATTAACGAGTTCAATTTGAAAAAACAATAACATTTCTAAATTAAAATATAGAGTCGAAAATTGACTGAAAAATCCTCGATATTATACCGGGTAACTGCAGGATGTCTTTGCCATTAAAATATTAAAAACTGATTAAACTACAGAAAATATTCTATTTACGGAGCTTGCGATAAAGATATCGAACACAAAATAGATCCGGGACACTGTGGAAAGTAAAAATGGCAATCCCTTGCTGATAAAAAAGAGAGGTAGGTATACTAGCAATGACCTGGAGGGAACCATGCCAGCAAAAAATAATAATAATTCCTTTATTTAACTCCAAACCTAGAATTTACCAAAATAAAAAAAAAGCATTACATCCAACAAATAGTGGAAGATATGTAAGTAAGGCTAATGGGAGACGAAAAGAGAGGAACCATGGCTGGAACAATACAAAATGGTAGAAAGCAATAACAGAATACTTGTACTGGGGAGAGCAAAAGAGGTAGACCAGCAATGACGTCAGGGCTTATACGGAGTGAGTTACCCAAACAATACTTCAAGCCATAACTTCGGTATTTTAAATTTTGGGCCCCACAAACTATACCGGGTTGTCAGTCTCAAAGGATTTAACATTGTATTGAACGTTTCTACTGATTCCTGCTCGCCAATTCAACTTCCAGAAATGGTAATGGTATTAATTGAAAGGTAACATGATTGCGCTTCAAATGGCGCTAATAATAAAATTAAATGTGCTATATTTATTTTAAAATAACGATTTAAAATTTTGGGATTTTTAAATATGACGTGCCATGATTTTCAAATTTTGGAGCATTTGTCAAAAAATTTGATAATTATTAGTTGGCATAAATTAGTGAATTTTTGTAAATGACAACTTTAACAAATTGTTGAACTCTAGATGCGAAAAGAGAGAGGGGGGGGGGGAAGAGATCCTAGCAATTACGTGGAAAAACTTGAAGACTGTGGAAAGAAACAACTCGGAGAAAGAACAAATTATAAATTTGCCTGTTGCCTATAAGGTATAGTCGAATCGGTATGAACCCGACCCTTTCCCCAATAGCAGAGCTAGTCCTCTCTGAGTGAGTTGTTTTGCAGCGTGTTTAACATGTATTTAAGGATTAGACCTGCTACGGGAGATTTAAAAAGAGTCGGGTTCACACCGATTCGACTATACCTGGCAAATACTTTTCGCTTATGAAAATAAAAAAAAAGTATCTAAAACAATAAAAAAAACTGGATAACGTTGTTAACAGTTTTCATTCATAACTTTATTTAAAAAAAAGGGAGTGAGCAAGCATATTTGTTTTTCCAAGTTTTACATACTTTTTTTACAAATGGCTTGTGTTGGAATTTTTTTATTAAATATTTTCACCAAAAATAAAAACTGAATTTGATACTTTTTGTTTTAAAAAAGCCGCTTGTTGATGGTATACCTCAATAAAAAAAAACAAAAAAATATAGTTATGTTTCTTCCAGTTTCAAATATCCCAGGCAAGATGAGACAAGCTATTCTATGTTCTATTTATCGACTGTATTTGTGTGCAACGTATTCCTTGATATATTAAACCAGACTATAATGGTGTAGGTAAATAAAGTTGTTTTCCTTGTAAACTGCTGTTGATAAAAACATGGTTATCTAGTAAATTGTTACAGTGATGTATATAAATCAGCAGTAAAGCTAGATTGTTGAAACTAAATTTGCTTGAGGCTTTCGTCACAATGGAACAGCTTGATTAAATTATCCAATTTTCCTAATTTCTTCATCTTCATGATCTTTATTTCTCTTAAAGAAGACCCAAATCTGGTTAGTTTAATAGAAATTAAATTGAGCGTCAAGAAAACAGAAGACTCGTTGATTTCCTCTGAGTCTTATAAGTAGGAGCCAGTTGCAGTTTACGTATTCCCGAGTGGATAAAAACTAGAACCGATGATTACTACAGAAATTGCGGAAGACGTGTTGTCGATCGATGGAGATGTGGATACGGGATGAATGGAGTCGGGAAAAGCACGTCTGTAACTGGTGCAAACCCTAAAACCGACCATCACAAGAGAGCGTCGCGCGTCTTATTGTGCTTTATTGTTCATCATTCACTACTTCCAACGTCAACCGTTTGAACAGATCGGTGAACCTTTTCAACTGCTTTTCACAAATACTGATCGCTCGCTGAACGCCCACGTAACTCACATAAATTTCAGGACTGACATTGCCATCATTTTTTTCACATAACCGAAGTACTGCCTGAGTGGTGACGGCGACAGCGTTGGCGTCCTCTCCACATACGATAATGGACGATTTCTTTACGTTTCCAGGCAAATGTTTTCTTTTCATTATGTGTACAATCTTAGAAGGAAGTTAGAACGCCATTAGTTAGATTGAAACGAGACAAGTGGATCGTTGCTCCGCCTATTTGAGTTTTATCAACCAACCATAAACTTCTTTCTGATTCAATAGTGGCTGGCTTTGAAGTATTTAGAAACTGTATTGTGTGTTGCATAACCTTTTATTTTTGTCCATTACTGTACATACATATCGTAAAATATCGGTAACTGTTTAAAAGTGTTTTTACTTGTGATTTTTTTCATCGCAAATGCGGAATTGTTATGGTTGCGAGAAAAAAAAGGTGGGATAATAAATAGAAAAGTTTTAGCTTGATGACAGTATCCGTTTTAAAAAAAACGTTAACAATTGCGTTATCATCGGTTAAAAACGTCAGTGTAATAATTCTGTGCTTCTTTTCAAGTAAACTTTTTATTTCCGAAACGTAAGTCTTCTTGCATAATTTATGGATCTTGTCTACTACCGCAGCGAAAAAATAATAAATTATAATTTCAAGCTCTTATTCTCATCATAAAAAAGGGTCTATCAAATACGTATTTTTGCATAAATGCGGAACTGATTAAGTGGAAAAGTTGTGGCCAAAGACTTTAATATATTCTTGAAAATGTGATAAATGGAGGCATTTCATATATTTTCCACCCCGGTATATAACTTTATCGCTGGTCAGCTTCAAGCTTGAAATAATTTTGCAAACTAGAAGTGCTATCACCACAAACCAATCAAAATTATTATTTAATAGAATTCATGTCCGTTCCTCTCTCAGAAGTAGTCATTAATTCTAACCCTTGTTCTATCCCTTGTAATACGTGAACACATGCAACAATCATGAGCAAATCGATGACAACATCGAACATTAAAGAAGCTTGATAGCATGGAACAGGATTGTCTAAAAAACAATTACTCACCCTTATCTCAACCAACCCTAACCAGCTACGTGAAAATAAAATAAAACTAACGTATCCATTATCATGTTAAGTGCTTGAAATTAAAAATTATTATCAAACAAAGCAATAATTTTTGGTTTTTTAAGAATGGTTATAGTTTTAAATGTTTGCTATCAAAAGATCTAAACGAAAAAAACAATTATTTTCATGCTTAGTGCAGATGATGACAAGGTTTTACAAGCAAAGACAAGTTAATTACAGATTTATATCTAAAATTAATTACATTTCTATTTGAAATAAGAGCTCTGTTGTTAGTCTTGAGTTTCTGATTTTCTAAATTGTACTTGATAGGGTTACATTTCCGAAATAGGTACAGTTATATTCGACTGTAATTATTATGAAATATACAACAATCGTTTACCAAGAGAGCTTAGATTGCCGTATCTTTTTATTTGTTATGTAATTTCTAAGATATTTTTATTTCAATGGTGGTCGTCAGTTTCTCGTAAAACATTTTTGACTTTAATGCCCCACAACTCAAAAACCAATTATCTGATCAGGTTCAGCAACAACGTGTTTAAAAGCCCTATGGCGGTATTATACCATGAAGAAAAATCTATTTAGTAAATCCAAAAACGGTGGTAACGGCACTTTTCTAAATATTTTGAAATTTTTAAAAAATTATTACAAAAAACCTGGCCACACGATTTTGTTTAAATTTTCTACACTTATACAGCTTGGTGTTAAGTACATTTTCGTTTTTTGATTAATGCAAGAATTTCACTGTGGCGCCCTCTACAAGGTTTTGAAAATCGAAATTTGATGCTCCTATTGCTCCTTTATTAATCAAAATATGAAAGAAATTTAAATATGAAAGTTGTTCAGTATAGTATTCTGCATTCTCCTAAATTTATATCATGGATACAGGGTGTTTACTTTCCATAGTACAATAAGCAACTTTGTTATTTTAAATGAAACACCCTGTATATTATTATATAATTGAATGCAAAATTGAATTGTCTATCACATAGTATAAGGTAGTCATATAGCTAAAATGTACGGTTGATGAGAAAATCGCGAACTTCCGCTGCGTTAGTAAATTAGATGCCTGTATCTCTTCTGTACGTATCGAGCCCGTATAGTCTCGTGTTTCTCGCTACGCATTCAAGTGATTTCCAATGCTGCATCGCGAATTACTGTTGACTACCAAAAACGAAATGTTTATTTTTAGTAGGGGATGTTTGCACCTCCACTTTTTAATTTTTTTTTAATTCATAAACCGATCGTTTCTTATGTATTTTATTCACAGTTCCTTACAAACATTCCACACCCTCTTTTTTTGTCTGCTACATCAATTAATGTTCTGGACATCCCAATTTTTCGAGACTCTAAAGTGTTTCCTGTTAGACTTCCTAAAGTCTTAACTTTTGTAATCTGAACAACATGTGCTTTTTGTAGTCCTAATAACGCACCTTTATTTCTTCTGTCTGCAATGGTCGTTATCGAAAAGACATAATGTTTTATATATTAATGCTACAGTAAGCATATATTTTTTGTTTCTTTAATAAATCTTCATATTATTATGTAATCAGGCCCGTTTGTGTAAAATACTAAAAATACTATGACGTGTGAAAATATTTTGTGATACTCCAACTCATTGATAAAATCGTACATGTACCCACAAAAATAATGTGAGACCACAGAATAACGGATAAAGAAGAAAATTACATTCGGAAGGCTTATCAACGCAGTTGAGAAGAATGAACAAAAAATAAAGTTGCTAGTAAACTATAAACGTAGACTAAAGATTCTTGGAGTGATGCGCGATTTAATCTAAAATGGCGATAATACTCCATCACACATTTTAAAGGTCACTGAATTCTTGCAGCGAAGAAAATAACGAAATCGAAAATCACATTTGGTTATACGTCCCATGTAACTTCATATATTTTAATTTAAAATATCGCTAGGGGAAATGAGGTGATAATGACCTTTTTCATGGTTCTCGCAGAAAACGTGCTTTTTAAAAGCTCATAATAAATAATTATAGTCCTGCTAAAAGGGAATTTTCAACACAATTAAAACAAAAGTTTCAAGCAGTCTTTTTGTGTCTTAAAACAATCGGAATGACCCTTGAAATTGTTGAATGGCCTTACATTTATATTGTCTAGAGTTTTAGCTACTGCATGCTTACCAAACCGAGTGTATAATAGCGTCGCTTGTCAAACATAAATTTAATTTTGAGTAAGCTTCTTATAATCTTATAACGCTTCAAGGAACTTTTCGTAAATCTCATTTCGGTTATCTTCACCATGTTGGAAAATCCAAACAATTTATTATTTCTTAATACTTCGATTTCCATAAGTTTCTATGTTTTAAAATTTGTATATTACTTTATTAGTGGCGTAAACTTTTGATAAGCGTCCTTTTAATGCTGGTTCTGCAATAAAATTACTCATACTCACTGTATCCTCCATAATTGCCTAGTCAATATTTACAGAAAAACGTTGCGTGGGAGTGAATTAAATTTTCCAACGTTTCATCAGACTCACGAATATTGTTGTTAATTTGAAAATTTCTTCTTATGAAAATAAACCAAATTAAATCTTGTTAATATATTTTAGGAAAGGATTGAGTACTTCATTCAACGCCATTAAGTTCTTTGTAAACAGTGTAAAGTGAATTAAGAGTAAAAATTATTAAGAGTATTTAGGGATCAGACTGCTAAATAAACATCAGCTAGATGGAAAATCCACACCCAATTTGCGCCGTCACGTTCCGGAAATTGCTCCTTTTAGTATTAACTAGATCAACTATGCATTTGAAACAGGCCTCTAAAGTTTACATACACAACAACGCTTTATCCTTTACCGGATGTCATTAGTAGTAGCTCTAGATCTAACCCATGTTCTAGGAATATTTTCTACTAATTTCATTGAATGATGAAAGCAAAATTCTTGCCTTTCGCTTTCTATACTTTTGCATGTTATGAGTAAATATAAAAAACAATTTTATATATTTTCCTTGTATTGTTTGTACATACAGTGCTTCCCGAAAGTAACGGATAAATTCAATAAAATCGTTGAGAAAAATATTTCAAATAAATGCTCGGACACCTCGATTTTTATTTTTAAATTATTATTTAGAGATGTAATTTTCAACCCCCCACCCCCCCAATCCGTAAGCGCTGCCGACTACAACTTTAAAAATTTAAATAACAAAGAACCCGTTCTGATACCTCATCTGATAGCTTTTTTAATGCTGAATACAACAGAAAAAGTTTTTCAAAATCGGTTGATAAATAACGGAGATATTTACCAAAATGTATTCAAATGAAAGTGCCAATATTCGAGCAGGCGTTGGTACAGCTCTAGCAATGGGTGGTAAAAAACAATTGCAAGTTGTTTGTAATTGAATGTAAACAAAATGTATCTATCTATTTCCAACCCCAACCATCATTAAAACTTCGATACTTTCGGCTTTAGTAAATCTCATTTTTGTTATCACTTTTCAATCGTTAATAATAAGTAACACACACTCCACTAAGTAATGTCAATACATTTTGTTTACATTCAATTACAAACAAATTGCAATTGTTTTTTACCACCCAATGCTAGAGCAGTACCAACGCCTGCTCGAATATTGGCACTTTCATTTGAATACATGTTGGTAAATATCTCCGTTATTTATCAACCGATTTTGAAAAACTTTTTTTTATTGTATTCAGCATAACAAAAGTTATCAGATGAGGTATCAGACAGGGTTCTTTGCTATTTGAATTTTTAAAGTTGGACTTGGCAGCGCTTAGGGGTTGGGGGATGGGTGGTTGAAAATTACATCTCTAAATGATAATTTAAAAATAAAAATCGACGTGTCCGAGCATTTATTTGAAATATTTTTCTCAACGATTTTATTGAATTTATCCGTTACTTTCGGGAAGCACTGTATATCTGTATAGTAGTACATGGTGACATTTTCTTTACCTTTTCCTACTATGTTTTACTTATTCTTCGGAGACACATTCGTTCTTTTTCACAGCGAAGACAAGTATGAATTTCTTGTCACAAGTTCGTTTACAGCAAATTGTTACTGTTACCGTAAGGCGTATAAAATATGATCTTTCAGGGCAACCAGCTGAAAAATGTAATAGTTCACACTGAAAGTGCCGGAGTGCTTCAAAAAATACGAAAAATTATTAAATTTTGAATTTTTTTGTGTAAATGTTAACCCACTTCTTAAAAACTTGAACAGCTTCTGGATCATACCATTTAATATAATTTTACAGACACTTTTACAGAAACTTAATAAAACTGGTTACGACTCGCCGTTTTATTATACCATAATAAAAACCGAAGATAAATAAGTACCTACTGTAAAATATTCAGCAAATTACAGTTCCTAATATACTGAAGTAATTCTATTGCGCAATATGCTAAGAAATATGAGGAAAAACAAAAACCTAACAGCAAAGAGTAGGTATATAGGATGCTCTTTGCTGTAACACATGAGGAAGCTAAAACCCTCTGAAAGGAAGACTGTGCTTATGTAAATATGGCTCTGTTGATTATAATACGAAAACATGAAAGAAATAGAAAAAAAGTGGAGAGACCTCCCCTGGACTTTCCCATAGTACCTAATACTAAATCTTCAAACTTTACACAACGCAGCGGAACTTCGTGAAATTCTTGTCAACCGTACATTTTAGCTATAAGACTACCTTATAATATATGATAGACAATTAAATTTTGAATTCAATTATATAATAATATACAGGGTGTTTCATTTAAAATAACAAAGTTGCTTATTGTACTGTGAAAAGCAAACACCCTGTATACGTGATATAAATTTAGGAGAATGTAAATTTATATACTGAACAACTTTTATATTTAAACTTTTTTCAGATTTCGACTAATAAAGGAGCTGTAGGAGGTTCAATTTTCTATTTTCAAAACCTCGTAGAAGGCGCCACAGTGAAATTCTAGCATTCATCAAAAAAAAGGAAAATGTATCTAATACCAAGCCGCATAAATGTAGAAAATTTAAGCAAAATCGTTTAGCCAGTTTTTTTGCAATAATTTTTCAAAAATTTTAAAAGTTTATCTAAACCACTTTTTTGGGTTGCTGGAGGTCCAAAACACGTATTTCCGCGAAAATCTCAATTTCGAAAATTTTCATGATATCAACACTTCGAACAAACCCTAAGTATTTTAATATTCAAATAGAAATATGACTATGAGGGCTATAAGTACTAAAGGGCTGTCGAAGCTATTAAGTATCCCAGGTAAAGTCTATAAAAGCGTGTTGCAAACTACAAAGAAGTTTAAGAACACACTCGAATGAACAAAATTGATAGATCCTGGAAAAGTTAATATTTGATGTTCATATGTTTTCAGATCACTAGGATGTTTCATCATAGAACATTGCTATAAGGTCAGTGTTATCAGTTTATTTCCTAATTAAATCAATTTATTAAGAGTAGGAACTGCAGTTACGGAAAATGTTACGTTGGTGTTATAGATTTGTTTTCATGTCAGCAGAAGTTGTAGTTGTAATCATGAGTGTACTACACTTTCAGTAAAGGAACTGTATGGGTAACTTTGTTATTATAAGACTTACAGAGTCGGTTAAATTTTACAAAGTTGGGCAGAATTACAAAGCAAATCTAACATCGTTCTTGTTTTTGATCAATGCCTTTCTGAAATAATCTGAAAAAAACTGAAAAACGCTGAAGTCTTTATTTACACGTGACCCAGCCCTTCACAGCTTGTACATTTCTTACGCACTCAAATTGGTCTCTCAAACTGCCCCCAACCACCCTTGCCACTTGTATTGTGTATTGTATTATACAACAAAAATGTCATTAAATTTTTCTTGTAATTCTGCCCAACTTTGTTAATTTACCTGATTCTGTAAGTCTTAGGATAACAACGTGGTAGATTGTTACCCTGTTACATGAAAAATAGCAGATACTCCCAACAAACACGCAGTGAAAGGGATTAGCAATAAGCTACCGAAAAACTGTGAACGTATTCATCTGCCATGGGGAGAGAAGACAAAGCAGAAGATCACGGATACGGGATAACTCAGAACGCAGTAATTCCAGAAAGTTTATCAGCAAAAGATATGTACAAAAGACAAGAAGAAAGAACGAGATAAAATGGAATAGAATTTACTAAACCCTTTACACTAAAATAAGTTGAGTTGGGTTAGATTAGTAAATATTTACGATTACTTATGAAACATTCGTCTTGCCCCCCTATTTTAACAACAGGAATTTATTTATAGCTCATTTTCAATTAAGGGTGATAGAAAATTAGCAGTTTTGATTTTTATTTAACTATCCTACAATTTTTCAGTAACGTTTCTAATGTGTGTTGGATGAAACATAATAACCATATAATTGCTAATGTTCCCTTAACAACGATTAAATCAAGCTTTTCTGTTAAAACTATAACACATTTTCATTTTTCACCAGAATCTTAATTATTCAATAAAATCCCCTAATTTCACAATTTATTAAAGACCCGATTTCTTTGTTCTTCATGGTTTTACTAATGCACACAGTCTTTCAATTATGGTATAAAATATATTTGCAGAAAGTTATGAATTTTAAAACATGAAACGCAACAAAAATATCCCTTTCCAATTCCCTTTCAAAATGTAATTAGAAATTCAAAATTAAACAGTAATTATAACGTTGGCGTTCAAGAGTATTGGGCGAATTTTATAGCAGTTGCTTTTCGAAATTTCGCACGATTACTTCGCTTGCGCAATTTTGATTATACACCAATTCCCTTTTGATCATGAATACAGGGAGTAGGCGCTTGAAACAATTTTATGTCATTCAATTAAGCACGCATATATCACTAGAGTAGATAGGGAACAATCACTCACCCCATCTGGATTTTGTTTGGTTGGACCACCGGATCCACAGAATTCTTCTAACACCTCTTCTAATTTCTTTGTGGAATCTGAAATACACAAAATATGATTGATATTAAACAATAAAAATTATTGATAAAAAAAAGTTTCTAATTATTATAATAATTTCTCAAGCTTTCCCAAGAAATCCTTTCTGTGTTTGTTACTAACAAGTTACCAATAATAATTTCAAAACTAACTTGCATGGAGTCATAGAAATGTAAAACAAACTCATCAATTTTAAACAATGCTTTCAGTGAAGCATTTTACATGACGATTATTGGCAAGCATCAAACCCTTTTCCAAATCCTGATTAACGTAGGTATACAAATATTATTTGTTCCTTCTCCCAATGACTAATAAAACTGTTCAATAATTTTCTTGTTGATTTAATGGAACTGATGCTGAGCATGGTAAATTTTTGAAGCAGAAAATCAAAATGTAACATAAGGTTAGTACACAAATTTACATTTGCACACACACCCGCAGTTGAATCAATAGCAAACAATGCAGGTTGCTTGTATTATATGTGCACATGACACACTGTTGCATTGTGGGCCACTAAAGGGAATTTCTGAAATAAATTTTCTATTCGTGATTTTTATTAATCTATTATTTGAATATATTATGACGAACAATGAATATTATCTAATAAAAAGTGCGGCATGTAGGAATTGAAGATATTAGAAGCAAATTCAGATTAATTCATTGTGGGACTAAAAATGTTTGCCGAATTATTTCTGCAAACAGAAATTTGGAAAAAAATAGAAAGGATACGCATTACACAATCAACATAAAAGAAAATATAAATAATAGGTGAACATCAAATTGAAGAATATAAATTATAAACATACAACGAAATGCGAAGTCAGTACAGGAAAACCTTGGAAAAAGAGATAGAAAAATGGCTCAGGTATAAAAAAGCAAGAAATTAATACCGAAGTGAAAGATAGAATAAGTGAAGATACAGATAAATACAAAAGATTTAAATGCATGGCAAAGTAAATTTTGCTTCTTTATCAGGAGTAAAAAAATCTACTAATTGGTTGTCGTTCCATATAAAAAAATCAAAATGTTTTTTTGTTGAACTCCCTTTATAAGGTCGCGGATTGCGCAGTTGAGTTGCAGCTTCCCGTACGATCAAGAGTTCAAAAATTACAGACAATATTATTATTCTGACAAGGATTGATCTGACATTCTAATGGTCCGTTTCCATACCCTATGGCACGACTGCGACTGCGCAACCGTACAAGGTAGAGGTGTTTTATTACCTTACGATCCCGGAAGTGCTCGGGGAAATCGCAGAAATGCGCGTAAAAAGTAGAGTTTGGTACCTAAAAACATCGGGCATTCGGGATTCATTTTGAAATCTTAGGTTAAAATTCTGTAAATAAGGAAATTATGAAAGAAATTAGAAAAAACGTATGGCGGATGAACAATACAAACGAGCGAGGTGAAGAACCTAGGAAGTCCAAACGCAAATGTTCCGTCAAAACGCAGGCAATGTCAAACGTGAAAACCGTGAAAGCTAATGTTTTTAGGTTAGGTTAGTATCACGGTTCTCAGCCAATTTATTACTACACCATCCGGGACCGTAAGATAATACAACACCTCTATCAACCAATCAACATTCGCGGTTTTTATTTTTTTTTAATACGACGTCATTCTGTGATTGGTTAATACCTCGCGCATTTAAAGTCCTACCGTATGGCATGGAAACGCACTATAAGGAATCTTAAAGAAATTGAGAAAGGATACATTAAGGCCTCTTGTTTCTAACTGTTCAGAAAAACGTGTCAAGTTGGCTTGGCAGTGATACCTGTACGCTACGCTTCGAACAACCTGTACACGAAGACCTAATTTTTTTTTCTGGTTTCTTTTTAATTTTGTTTGATAAACTCCTATTTTTATATCTAAAATATTTTAAAAATTATAACCAAATTTTCCCTGCCTGTAATATTTGTTCATTGGGCCGAATAATAACATTCGTAATTAAATTAATATTAACTAAAAGCTAAAGTTGTTGAAAGTTACTATCTTATTACGACTTTGAAGTTTGGAAACTTAGCTCTTGGTAGTTTAGTATACACAACATGTTGAAAACTTATAAGGGTATAATCCACCCTGTAACGAGATACAGTTTAAGACTGCATTTCCAGCACTTAGGTACCAGAATTCGATTACATAAACAGAAAAGCAATCTCTGAACGGAATATGAATTTAATTCTACCAATAATATTGTTATTATAGTTTTAATCTCCTCTATCTTTGAAATAATACAGAAACCACAAGCTATCATTTGATTACGGTAAAGTAAAGCATTACACTTCTCGCTTCCATTGTTTTTGTTCAATTTACAAAATGCATAGAATGCATTTCCACGAGCTCAAGACACGTAAGCAGTTCGACAGAAAACCCGAAGTAGGGCACACTATGAAAGCACCACTGAAATATCAAAGTTCAGACATTGTTACAACCGACAGAATTTTATGACCCTTCAAGATGCAGACTTTATGGTGGTCTCTCTTACAAATATTTAAAGAAAAGAAGAAAACGTATAGTTGGCTTGTTGAATTCTATTTCCCCGTCACGTGTATTTTATTACATTAGAACGCTGTCACTGGAATGTTCCAAAGTTTGATATTTAAAGAAAAGGAAATGATTTTTTAAGTAAACGATAAGACATCAGAAATTTATATTACATAAAAGAAGACAAATTGACGTAACGTTCGGGACCTCATTTTTTTTATACAAAAACCCTACTAAATGAAACATTTCCCTAGGTGTTCAAATTTAATGAAGAAGAAAAGATAAGGCTTGCTTTATTACCGAAATAAATTTTATAACAGTACCTACTTCAAGAAAATTTTGCATTATAGGACAGAGGAAGGTATTAATGTGGCCGTAAATTACATAATTCGAATAAGAAATAATTTATTTTCTTTTAGTTTAATCAGTCGTTTACCTTGAAACAAATTTCCTTCCTGTAAAATCGTAAATTTCGATTTATACTTTTAGATGCTTACGCTTTAATTGAAAGTTGATTAAGTGTATGTTTTGACGTTTAACTATCACAGAACTGGCTCACCAAACGCATGTTATTTATATACAGTTTTCTATTTTTAACATATTGAGATCTTTTTATATCTCTCATCAAACGTAAAAATATCTTGGATCATGCATAATCCCAATAATAATAGACAAAGTTTTTGAAACAATTCGTATTTTCTATTATCAAATGTTTATAGAGAAATAAAATATAGCTGGATGATAAACAACCAACATTGTTGAAATATAAGCTAAAAAAATCTACTTGCTGAACATTTTTCTTTAATCCTGTAGATGTGTTAACCTTGTCTAGTTTTTGATAAACAACGGAATAGGTGTGTTCCAGATGATAAGAAATTTTTTCCTTACATAACATGTCTTTGAACCCCAATTTTGATTATTATATCGCGATACTCAAATTATATTAGGACAAAACTACGACTTTAAGGCCAAACAACTGTTTTTTTTCAAGCGTGTCATAATATCCGTATTGTTGTACAGAACTGGCTATGTAGAAGGAAGTCATTTTGTTAGTAGTCAAAAAATGAAAATAATGTTACTAGTACAATAATGTGTTTACGTATCCATGGCAACGGCAGTATTTTGCCCATAGCTCCGCCCCCAAGGTTGGTAGAGGGGAGAGCGTTGTCCTGTCGAAATGACTTTTTAGGAAATATTTATTTACAGCAACAGAATATTTTTACACTTGAAGAAAAAATAGTATATATTATTCGGAGTAGAACGTCTTATTTGTGTTTCGCTCACTTGGGGCCTCGGCGCGTGCGCCTCGGCCGCAATAAGAGCTCAACACAAAAAGAACTATTTCTACTCCTAATAATATAATATACTATTTTCTGATTAGTAAATACTGTCTTATTATAATTTTTTTTTCAGTCGTATAATATATGTCATGGCACAGATTTTAATATTTGTACTTTTTTATGATACACCCTGTATTATGAATTATTTGAACCCACATAAACATTATTAGAATGTATTGAACATCTCAATTATTTTATCTGCTCTATAACCACACCTTCCGAAAATTACATCATTTCACAAAGTCAAATGTTTATTAGAATTTTTTTATTGAGATGTAAATTATTCTCTAAACGCGAATTACTTGGATAAAGGAAAAGGATAATTTGAGGCATTTTGTAAAGGATTAGAAGGATAAATACTGCTTTTCAAGTAAGCAATTAAATTGTAGGAAGATTACACAACCAATCCAATTAGAGAAAACCACATAAGATTAGGGGGTTTTACTAAAACGGATACGGAAAACTACTAAATGAAAATAGGTAAATACTTATTCATTGGAAAAGTGTTGAAAAGCTCTTTCCTTTTACCCATCGCTGACAAAATTTTATCCAACAATAAATCTTGATCAAGATTGAAGTTGCAAAAAGAAAAACGTTTCGTAGTGAAATATTTGCATATTTACTTGAGTTTTAAATAATGGAACGTTTTTAAAATATTAATAACATTCCATGTTTGTGAAATATGCCGCAAAAAGATTAATTATGTGTTTAAAAAATACAAAAACTATTATTATCAAACTATTCTAAAGATCAACACCTTAACTCTTCTAATGCTAATGGGTAAAAAATGCCTTGGCTAACTGCCAGTAAATAAATAAATCACGTCGTTGTTTTAATAATTTACTGTTCAGTGTTATATTTCAAAGAGCAAAAAACTCTAAACGTTCTTGGAAGTTTGCGCATAAATTTGCTGTTAACAATTTTTTTTATATTTTTCTCATACTTACGGAAGGACCTACCATTTGTCTCGGTTCCTACATCAAACACGACCAAACATTTATATGGAGATTCGAAGCCTAAAACTCCAGCCTAAATCTAGTCTTCCGAGGCTGTTTCATTAACGTTTGCGAAAAAAAAATTAACTGTACTTTGGACAAACCTAATTAATATTTTTCGGATAATCCCTTTCCCTTGATGAATATATTTTGAACATGCATTATGGGATCAATGCAAATCGAGTTCATACCCAACACGTTGTATAATGGAAATTATTGTTAAACTAAATGGTCACAGTGGCTGGGAGATTAAATTTTCGAACCACATAAGGGACAGATTTATAATTTATTAATTCAAAACGTGAACCTATACCGCTGCAGCGTATTCTGCGCCAAATTCAAACTTCCTTTTGTATGTTGCAGTTGCTGCAGTCAGAGCTGTTACATCCGGCTTTTAATGCATAATATTTAATAGTATGTTCTTTGAAATGCGTTACATTTGTAGCCTTGATAATAATTTTCGTTTTGTATTGATCTAAGATTATGAAACAAATATTTTTTTACGTAACATGTCAATACATTTAGGGCCAGTTCGGGTTTAAGCCTTGGTTTAGCTAAACCAAGAATAATTGTCAAGGATACAATATTGTTCCAAGAATTGTATCCACAACAATTGGTCTTGGATTACCTCAACTGGGAGTTAAATCCGAACTGAACAGAAATTTTCTATGGAATTCAGTTTAAGATAAAATTAAAACATTTTTTTCCTACAACGCACA
The DNA here is from genome assembly GCA_963082805.1 of Hemicrepidius hirtus. Taxonomy (NCBI): domain Eukaryota; kingdom Metazoa; phylum Arthropoda; class Insecta; order Coleoptera; family Elateridae; genus Hemicrepidius; species Hemicrepidius hirtus. The sequence goes on along the minus strand of OY720160.1, from coordinate 38,753,485 downwards.
GAGGAAGTAGTGTTTGATGCAATAATTTTGATTGGAAAGTTTGTTTTACGATGGCCGTTTCCATTGTTGTTGTCCATAGCAGCGCAGGGTGCGACCAAACGTTTGCCGCATCGTTTCCATTGTCGTTGCCCATAGCAACGTGCACCAGTTTTAATACTTAATGGCCATTTCCTTGGTTACCAAACAAACACTTTGTTTTAAAATCGAATTTAGGAATTTTCGTGCTCTTTTCGAATGACAATATACCGAATCTTTGTGCCGCTTCGGCTTAATACCGAATATTCAACAAATTGAACGAATCCATCGAATCTGCTGAATACCGAAGCTTCGGTACATCACTTTTTATTTATTGCAACCCTCCTAACACTGCTTAAAGCCACATGTTTTTTATATGTATCTAAGAAATACACGCAATATCTAAAATTTATATAACCCTGTATATACACTGTTCCAAGCCTTTTCTCTAAAACTATTCATTACATTCCAAATTTTGTAGGGAGCATGTACGCTTTAATTGAGTTCAACTGTAATTGCGACGATGTATGTCCAAAGGGGAAATATAAGGAGAAGAAATTCTGCAGGAAACAATTTCCAGATTGTAAGAGACTTGGTAATTAGAGGCTTTAACATAAAAACGTGGAATACACAAAGAGCTTAAAGCTCAGAAAATTTCGTTATAACCCAGTGACACTCCTTTTGTGCGGGTTGATCATGTCCCCCAAGATGACTCGGTCTTTTAAAGCGTATAAATTCAACCCCGGGCCAGATTATTAAATATCAACCAAAATAGTGGTAAGGTCATAAATCATGACGTAAATTCACATTCAAAATGAAACTACTATAAGGAACTGTTCTAATAAGAAACATTAATCACTTGCAGTTGTATGAAGAAGATGGTAACGGACACTGTGGGTGGGTTACAAAAAAATCAGCGCTTCTCTCTGTGTGTATATAAATGTATGTATAAAATTTCAGGCCCATTTCATCATAGTTTCCGCTTAATTTGTTTAATATAGGGTACGGTTACGCAGTTGACAAAGTATATAAACAGGATGGCTCCCGCCCGTCGTCCTCGCCACGTAATTTCCACTTTGTAATCTACAAACGTATGACCCCCGACATTCTCTTTAAAATATACCAACCCGCTATGCTATACAGCGGAATTCCACTTATTTGGCATACCGTGTGTTAAATATTTTCGTTGAACATTTGCATATTCATACTTCAAAGCTCCAAGGTACGCTTCAACAGTAACCTAAATTTAAAAAAAAAGAGCTTACTCATCTTAAACATTCAAACAAGAAGTTTGCAAATGTAATTGACTTGAAGGAGTTTAACATAATGCGTAAGTTATGTCAACAAAGAGAAAATGAATATTAAAGTTCCTTGAAACTGTTTTAGTTGCCCGAATATTTTGGGTAAATATCCAAATTTGTAAAAGCACTTGAACAGAAAGTTTATTCTGAATTTAGTTTGAAATTTCTATAAGCGTTCTCGTTAAGTAATTACCTAACTTACAAAAAGTTTATTTTACAAAATTTTACGGATTTTACCCTAAACTGTCTCTACGATATTTAACATAGTCAAAATTAAAATCAAAAGCCATATAATTGTAGCAACTTGGAAAGGGCGGTGCCAAGGATTCGATTGCTTCAGGCACCAGGCACCAAGTCAAAGGGATTCCGGTCGACTTTATCATGTAAAATGTTTTTTTAATTATTTAACTGAACCTGAAGAGTAAATTTGGAGAAAAATGATGTCTGATGATACGAGAGTTACATAAGTAACTCAAATGGTACCTGTACGCATGAGGCTTTAATTTGTATAATAATATACAAATTAAAGCCTCATGCGTACAGGTACCATTTGCGATTATGCGATTTTTACATAATTTTTGTTTTCATTTGAATTTGTCGCCAAATTTAATCAATGAAAACAAATAACATACAAACATGTACATACACGAGGTTTATCCCAATTTGTTTTTTAAACACAACTATAATTTAAAAAAAGGGCGACATTTTACAGTCAATTAGTGCAGTTTCTGAAATTCAAAATATACAGTGTGTCCACGGATTGAGTGCATATAAGGTGTAAATGACAAATTTTTTCAGAGTTGGATCTTCATGTTCTGAGGATCGCTCCTGCTTAGTCTCAATTAAACTAGGATATTGAAAAAATTAATCAAATCAATTAATATACAGGGCGTTTTTTTGGCCGAAATCTAACAATTAGTCAAGAGTAAACTGTCTTTATTTTAACAGATATAACAAAAATGTATTAGAAAAAGTTGTTTAGAATTAAAAGCTATTGAAGATTTTCAATTTTCATACAAATCAGCCTACTTTGATTTTTTACATCAACATGAAATTTTTTATTTGTGGTTTTAATGACCCATGCATGAAGAGTAATTCAACAAAGTACTTGAAAAACAAATAATTATTTATTAAAAATATACTACACCTTATTTGTTACAAACATGAGTTCAAAAGTATTGGATTAGATGAAACAAAACAAAGTAGGCTGATTTGTATAAAAGTTGAAAATCTTCAATAACTTTTAATTCTAAATAACTTTTTCTAACACATTTTTGTTATATTTGCTAATATAAAGACAGTTTACTCTTGACAAATTTTTAGATTTCGGCCAAAAAACACCCTGTATATTAATTGATTTGGCTCATTATTTAGAATATCTTAGTTTGAGACTAAGCAGGAGCGATCCTCAGAACATGAAGATCCAACTCTAAAAAAAAATTGTCATTTACACCTTATATGCACTCAACCCGTGGACACACTGTATATTAATATTTTATAAATTGCTATGTCAATAATAAACACGGGGCTTGTAACCCTTCCGCCAGCACAGAATAATTAATTCTGCAAACTAAATTAATTAAAGTATTTACGAGAGTAATACTCACAAGAAGCAAAATCTTGAAGCTGTTGAAACTCAGCGGGGGAAAGTTTATCCCACTGCAACGCCATATTCAACAAAACACCTTCCTCATCTGAAAATAGAAAAAAAAACACTTTAGCACAAATAGATATTTCCTTTTCTTGTTATTACACAAAATAGAGTTCACCCCTTATTTTTATTTACTGAATCAAATAAATGATATTTGGGGTAATAGATACAGCAGCGCCAGAAATATTCTGCGATTTATTATTTTTTTTCTGTTGCGAACTCTATGTTATACTGAAATAAGGAGAATGATATTCTTTACGGTTTTTACATAAGGCAACAATGATTTATAATAGCATGCATGATACAAAACCAAATCGATATAGGTTCATTATTAAAGTTTTCTTTGTTGTTTGGTTGCATTTATGTGCGTGACGGTAATTGACCAATTAATCAACGTATGTATGTTGTAGTAAAGTGCTTTATTTGCAATCAGTCTATTCTACTTGAGATTATATTTAGAGATAAATGTTATACTCTAAAGCACGGAGAGATTTCAACAAGACTACGATTTTCAGTTCTGCAAGGTATTTCAGTGCTTTCACACAACAAACAAAGAACAATAAAACTATTAATAGGAAAGTAGTACAGAGTGATCTAAAATAAGCTTGGTCAAGTTGGCCGTGATTCCATATAAATTAAATCTAAGCACAGCCAACCTGACCTTGTATAGGTAAAGTAGTACCAACTTTCACTGCTTTTCAAAAAAGAAGCCTTTTCAACTTGTTCGTTAGTAAGCACCAAAAAACTGCCACGTTGACTGCAGATATACGTACGGAATTTCCCATTTAAACAAAAAAAAAAGGGGGCGACATACTAGAGAAACTTTGAATCAATAACAATGGTAAAAGATGAAACATTTTAAAATATGCAGACGACATAATAAGAACGCATACAAAATCTTTACAAAGTTAAGGAGGTTAAGGAGTTTCCAAGATTTAGAATTCTGAAATTTTTCGAGTTAATATCCAAGAAGTTGTCGTGGTTTCTCTTGTAAGAAACTCGTGGTGGAAAAGACTAGGACACACTATAAAAAACCTCAACTTTTCACAAGCATCTAAAAGTCTCCCCCCGCCCAAACTTCATTTTTGGCATCAAATACAGTTGCGTAAACATTATTTTTCAGGTATCCCCAAACCAAGAAATTCAAGGGTGTTAAAGCTGGAGATCTGGGTGGTCATGTAACAGACCCCCCCCCATGCTTAATATATCGGCTTCCGAGCCGTTGATTAAATTTTTAGAAAGGATTCACCACTCAAACGATTTGGTATGAAATGGTTCAATAAAATAATCGTCTGCAATCCCACCCACGCGCTCATCGAATTTTTAAAATCACCAGTGCTAAATGAATTTATTAATAAGTGCTTTGGTACTTTCAACAAATATGACAAGACATTTATTTCCTGGTATTCCGACTTGGGTACACAGTTGAAGTAGGATTAGAGGTCCACCCAAGACGGTTCGAGTTCAAAATTCTAGACCTTAAAAACCATTATCTTTATCCCCATGAAGAATCTAAGAAAACAGATTTAAGGGTTGACCCAGTAGGCGCACTTCTTCTTGGATTACCTTGCTCGAATAGTGCTGGTGACAAGCATGCACCAAGGGGAAGCGGGATATCATCTCAGAACACTACCAAACAAAATTAGGAACCAACTACAAAAACCACAACGAGCAATAAAGAAACGAGTGCCTAAGACACAGTGGTATAAGAACCGATAACCAATGGCAAAAGGTACAGGGGTTGACCGATGAGTTTTAACAAAAACATCCTGGGATGTTAGGGCGCAGTCAAATAAAAGAAGTTGGTGAGATATTGTCCTGCTTTGTTGATGTATTGGCTTTCATTGATGCTGGTTCTCGGCTTTGTTTAGTTATCCTCAACAGAATATAAAAAACAGTCTAATAATGATCTCCGTATTTATTTTCTCTATAGTTTTGTTACTTCAAGTTTTTACATTGAGGGCACTGTCGATATGGTAGGTATTATTTATCTTGCAGATAACTCATCCGTTGGGACAGTACCATAGGAATTAATGGAGGTAGGAAATTTGCGGGGTTTGGGGATGAACATTGAAAACAATTTGGAATTCTTTCTCTGGTGGTTGTTTTAACCGACGACACCTGTTATGCGAGCTTTATTCAAGTACTATTTTATTGCGCATACCTATTACAGGAGATGATATTATAGTAGAAACTGTTCTGCAAAAACTGTGACCCAAAACTTACGGGTGGCCCCAAATAGTGAGATTACGTATAGGTTTGGAAAATTGTATTTGATCGGATTATTTTTAGCTTATGTCTCAGTTTGAGCGTTTGAGTGTATGTACCTTAAAAACTGCTCTGTTTTGAACTTCTTATAATAAAAATTATTTTATTTTTGTTACCTTTAATTAACAGAAAAAGCATACAAAAATGTTGAATTTTAAAATTTCCATTTTAATTTAAAAGAAATTGCTTTTGGTTTAAATATTTGTACAGCTCCATTTAAATATTGAATTTTAATTTTGGAATTTTAACATTTAACAAATTTATTTACCTACCCAATTTTAATTAAGATTTTGATGTAATTTTCGTGCCGATTTTAATCGGCGCCTCGTATTTTCATTATCTAACACAGGCATCATCTGCTAGCCAATAATCATGCGGTTTATGTAAATATACCCGTCAAAATAAACTACTCCTGATTGGGCTTCCAATAAAGAGGATCAAAACGTTGATGTATTCACATCGTATCAATCACAATCAGTGTCAAACAAAATTAAAAGTTAACTTCAACCCTTAAACGTGATACAAGCAATTTTTATAACAGCTTGTCAATCGTTGACCTATACAGGTTTTATTTTTAATTACAAACTCGCGGATTATGTTTGATATAGGTTACATGAAATTATGAAAAATTATATCAGTTTACATTCTCTTGTAGGTGCAGCGACAAATTGATGTCGGGGTGAAGTGAAGGGAGAAGTTTTTCACTTTAAACTGAGTTTATAATTTTTTACTTCAACTTTCCGAGTTTAGGATTGTTATCTTGTCTAATTGAAATTCTTGTCGAACCAAAGCTACATTGTGTAACTTCCAACAACTTTTGTTTTATCTTCCACATCCAAAAGAATCGGTACTACACCTACATTGTTTACTAAGCCGGTGACGCTTGAACAATAAACTTGAAAAACTTTTATTGTATCCTGATTTTCTAGAAACATTTTCACAGCATCGCTTGCAATAAATTGTTTAAGTTATAGGACAAATAGGTTAATGGTAATCTCGGAAGCATTTAACTCGTAATGAAGAAGAGTACAGTTCGAATCCCTAGCGCGACCATGCATTTTTCTGATGGTGTTGGATGGTGGTGTTCGTTAGCTAACTAACACGGTCCCTGTGGAGATTCGAACCATAATCCATGGCATTCCAAGCTTTCAAACATTATCTGTGCTAATTTAAACAAAAACAAAATAATTTGGGAATTAATTGATTCTTGCAAAAAATATTCTACAATAATGCTGCAAGCGACACGTAACAAATGATGTTATAAAAATTATAAACATAACAACTAATTTTAGACTACAAAATAAAAGAGCGTATTTTTTAAATACATTTCGCCCCCTTGTATAAATTATTCCTCTCGACTTCTGAAAAATTAAAAGAAACAAAATTAACGTCTTCCTTAATTAACAGTCTGAAAATGAACGCTCAAGTGACGAACAAAACTCGATATATCCGTAATTAATGACCCCATCGTTTAGTCTTACCACCTAATTACGTCTCTTATTTAAATTTGCGCCACCCGAAACTCATTTATTTGTCAAATTCGTTGTTCATTTTAGTTGAAACAAAGGCCGCAACATCGATTCCGGAAGATTTTTTCACAGACGGGTTGAAAAACATCTCGGCTTACTGTCAACTTGATTAAAGTTTAGTTTACAATTTGAGGCTGAATGTCGCTTTTTCCAAGATGAATCCTTTGGAAGAATCACGAAAAGTGGACTTATTTAACTTTTTCAACTTTGTATGTTAGTTGAGAACGTTTCTCACACAACTTTTAATTTTCTCATAAGCTTAGATTACTTTAGCGCTCTTAAAAATTCTGTCATCTTGCTTCGTGAGGATTTTGGCTTTTGGTAAAATTTTAAGCAAAATTCCAAATTACTAAACTTTAATAATTAACCGAGAACATATTTAGGGGTGCATGTGAAAAATAGTTCTTCATATCGTGGTCTTTTATATTTAAAGTCTTCTAGTTCCCATAACAAATTTGTCTGCATTCGTCCAGTTTAACATACGAAATAATTCTTAAGTATTAACTTTTTATTTAAATGCTTTATACGTACGATCACGTATTGTACAAGTACATGTTCACGTTTATTTTTATTAAAATATTATTAACGGTGGGTTTACAAACATGGATTTGGCTAACAGCCAAGCTATCGGAACCAGTTTAACAAATTTAGAAAGCAACACTTCCAAATCACCGTTGATCAAACGCAAGTGCTTTTATTCCAGTGTTTATGCAATCGAAGTAATTTTTTCCTTCTCTAACCCTTTATTTTTGTCTTGCAAGATTTGCAGTAAAAAATGTTAATATAACAAGGCTGGCCTTGTAAGAATATTCTGAGCAAACCATACAACCTGGGAATAAAATTAACAAAAAAAATTTATGAACCCTCTCTTTAAATCATTCCTCAAGATGTAAACTTTTTGCTTCTTCCTTATCTTTCTCCCATTGCGTTTTACGTGCTCCCGTTACATACGGGGGAGGATATGTATAGCGGCTATGGAGTAGTAGTACAATCCCCCAAAGCAATTGTCACTGTTACGCCACGAACTTATCTTCGTAGTTACTTTGTGCAACTGTATTAGCTAAGCTTCGTTTTTATCCGAAGTATTCACGAAATGATTAGCCTGATATGACGGATAATTATGCTGTTACACCACTGTGAGATGAGGGTTTAGCCCTCTTCTATTTCCATTGCATTTTTCTGCAAGAAACATCATTGCGCATAAATTCTGATAAGACGGAGAAATATTTATTTCCCTGGGCTATAATAGATAGAACAACAAATAAGTTTATAGTCACGGTAAATGATAAGGATGCGAAATAAAAGCACCCCTGTTAGGAAACATCAGAAGGTAGCTGGATTTGCAAGGAAGTCCATTGTTCCAAATGTTTACATAATTTGAAAGAGGGGGTTTCTTTATTACAATAAGAATAATTGTGCGTTCCAGTAAAATTATGTGCTTTTTGTATTTATCCCGAAATACTGTGTTTCAATTTCGGCACACCCTTTAAATATATCCTGTATTGTATTGAAGATTAGGCAAAGGACACAGAAAAGATTTTATGTGACAGAAATTTGTTTAAATTTTCGTTGAATTTAGATTACTTATTAATCTCGAGTCGTCATAGCCCTTAACCCGCAAAATTTCCATGTTACCACCAAGGTGGAAGTAATACGAAGTTGATGGATCACATTTGCCAGCATCCTTTTGACAGCGTCAGCATCGTGCTGAACGACATCACGAGAGAATCACATATTTTATACTTATACTTTCGCTTTCTAACAAAAGAACGGAAAAATATATTCAAAACTATTAAAACGTCAGGAAACCCTGACTAAATAATTTATCGTCCACACATAAAATTAAATATCAAAAGTTAAAATATAATTGGGAAATTAATTTGCTAAAAGGAAAAGTGCTTGCAGGAGAAGGGAAGGGATTGTGTTTAATCTGGTATTTAAACGCAAAGCGGTAGATAATTGTTTCTCCTAAACACGAGAAAATTAAAATATATTTTTAACCAACAACTTCATTATTAAAGTGCTCCCCGAAATTTAATCCCACTTTAAGCTCAAGTCAATAGTCCTCGAGCTGCCAAAACCAGCTAGGTGGGTGGAAATTTTAAGCGAGTTCTGAATAAAATCAGAACAAACAAAACAAACCTCTAAGTGGCAGTAAAATTAGTAATTCACAAAAAAAAACGTATTAGGTGTGCATTTTTTCTTTTTCGAATTCCTTAAACCCCACAACAAAGTACTTTTCCATCACTCCTCCACAAATCCAGATGGCACTGAACAAAGAGGGGAATCAGAGGGGAATCAACTTCTAGTGATAGAATTTTAACGAAAAAAGTATTGTCCACCTGACAGAATTTCTGGAAAGATAATTTTGATTTGAATTATAATAATGATAAAATTTTGTGACAAATTTTTTAATTAAATCGACTGAACTGAGAGATATAAAATCTACAGAGGGTTCAAAAATTTTACACAAAGTATTAAATGGAAAAATGTTAATAATTGTAATCTTATTCGATAATTTTGGAAAAAAGATATTCTGGAAATTATATCAATAATTATTTTCCACGAAATATTTAAAAAATCTTTGGATCCAGCAACCACAATTTTCAAAACTGCATTTTTTTGTACGAACACGATGGTGCACCTTCACAATTTTCAGGAATTTCTCCGACTTATTTTTACCAAATCTTTCCCAAAAGGTGGATTATTAAAAGCGGAAGCTATTGTGTGACCTGCAGGATCCCCCGATTTTATTCAACGCGTGGAAAAACAAAACACGATCAAAAAATTGTCATAATTGTTTTAACCAGGAAAGAGAAAAAACAGTTTTAATAAATAAGTTTGACGTATCCGACGATATTTTTAAACCAATCGAGATTTAGTTTCAGATTTTCTACCCACCCAGAATGAAACCTCTTTTCCTAAAATTTTCTGGAAACTAGATAAACTACGGTGTAAGAATTTGCTTTTACTTTCATGTCCCAAAAGTATGGAAATTAAAAGTGACTATACATAATTTGATGGAAAATTTTCTAACTAAACAACTATATTGCAGTTTTAAAATGTAAAACAAGAAATAAATATCAGAAGGACATAAATAATACAAAGGTTAGTCTGAAAGGAATTTTCAGGAACTGAAAGACTCTGTAAAGGAAAATCTCTTATGAGCAAAAAATAATACATTCTGCTGCAAGAAAAATGAGTTTAGTACTCCCCTAAGGACTAAAAGTATTTTGCCAAAATTTGTGTGTTTTTCTAATCACAACAGTCTATTTCTAAAAACATATCCAACCATTTATATTTTCAGTAAACATACAAAACACAATTATGAAAAAGTAGTAAGGGCCTCTTAAGGTTGTTACTTAGGGCCTAAGCACACCGAATATAAAAATTACACCAAAAACACAAAACTACCTAAAAAACACACCAAGAAAATTAGAGTTGAACAAATTGTCTTTGTAGGTCCCATGCTACTGACGATTTACATTTATATCTATTGTACTATTAATACGTGTGACATAAAAAGTACTAGATAATCTAAAAAAACGTGCTATTATAAAATACCAAAAACTACCCAGAAATTACCTACACCATCACACAACTTACTCGATAAAGTTGTATTGTTAGGTAAACTCAACAGTTGATTTTCAACTTCTTGCTCCATCTTGGATGTTTTAATGGTGCCTGAAAGTTTTTTTAATATTAAGTACATATTAACTTTACATTTTGGGTAAGTATATGTAGTATACGAATGTAAATATAAAAAACAACTTGTAGAATAATAAACACAAATCTATTTAACTATAAATACTCAGAAATTGGAGTAAATAGCATCCTAAAGGCAACAGAACTTATAAAAAGTTCTACCATTAACGTCAGAAGTTAAAAATAGATCTTATCTTAGGTGCCACCTTTTACTTCTACCGATCTGAAGATGTTTTCCAGAACATTTCGTATTATTCACTATTTTCCATAACGAACGTTTTATTAAACCTCCCTATTAGATATTATAATACACGTTAATGACTGTTTTGATCAAACTGTTACAAATAATTTCTGTTCGAGTTCCATAATATTATGAAGAATAATTATTAAGGGAGGCGGTCGGGGTTTTAACATTGCGTAACCTCCTCCTGTCAGTTAGCAGTTTGCAGGACGCTAATTTTCCAAACTTAAGCAAGCCTAGATAAATCTAAGAACTCTAGAAGCCGATTTTAAGCTAAACTTGCAATCAACAAAGTAGCCGTCTGAAATATCCGACCCAGCGCTCAGAAAGAAGCGGGTGTCTAGATGCAACATAAAACAATTATTTAAAAAAAATCTGCGTATCAAAAAAACAATTGAAACACAGTACTATATGCAGAATTTCACCCTGAATCCAAATATGTAGAAATATACAGGGTGTTCCACATAACAAAAAAAGTTGAACATCGTAGTTTAAAACAGTTGATAGATATTTACGAAAGGGTGACGTCAAAAGATAGCTTTGGTCTTACTATTTAAAATTATATACAGTGCTTCCCGAAAGTAACGGATAAATTCAATAAAATCGTTGAGAAAAATATTTCAAATAAATGCTCGGACACGACGATTTTTATTTTTAAATTATCATTTAGAGAGGTAATTTTCAGCCCCCCACCCTTCCACCCTTACGCGCTGCCAATTCCAACTTTAAAAATTCAAATAGCACAGATCCCTTTCTGATACCTCATCTGATAGCTTTTTTTATGCTGAATACAATAAAAAAAAGTTTTTCTAAATCGGTTGATAAATAACGGAGATATTTACCAAAATGTATTCAAGCGAAAGTGCCAATATTCGAGCAGGCGTTGGTACGGCTCTAACAATGGAAGGTAAAAAACAATTGCAACCCATTTGTAATTGAATATTAACAAAATGTATTGACATTACTTAGTGGAGTGTGTGTTACTCATTATTAACGATTGAAAAATAAGATAACAAAAATGAGATTTACTGAAGCCGAAGGAATTGAAGTTTTAATGATGATTGGGGTTGGATAGATAGATACATTTTGTTTACATTCAATTACAAACAAGTTGCAATTGTTTTTTACCACCCATTGCTAGAGCCGTACCAACGCCTGCTCGAATATTGGCACTTTCATTTGTTTACATTTTGGTAAATATCTCCGTTATTTATCAACCGATTTTGAAAAACCTTTTTTTATTGTATTCAGTATAAAAAAAGCTATCAGATGAGATATCAGAAAGGGTTCTTTGCTATTTGAATTTTTAAAGTTGGAGTTGGCAGCGCTTAGGGGTTGGGGGGTGGGGGGCTGAAAATTACATCTCTAAATGATAATTTAAAAATAAAAATCGACGTATCCGAGCATTTATTTGAAATATTTTTCTCAACGATTTTATTGAATTTATCCGTTACTGTCGGGAAGCACTGTATAGTTTGTGTGGTCTAAAATTTAAAATAACGAAGTTATAGCTTTAGGTAACAGCCTGTATGTTGAACACCACGAAATAAATTTTTTACACCTTGAATTTCCGATCTAATCTTAAATACCTTCTATTCTTATATTTTTTAATATACTTTTAGCATTACACAGACTTCCTACTGGAAAGAAAGGAAAGCGAAATAATAAAAGGAAAAATTGTGTATTGGAAAAGGAAATTTGGTTTATTACAGGAAAACCTGGAAATTGATCACGAGGTCGCGACTTTCATAAACCTTGCTCTTTGAAAGTTAATAGCTGATTACTTTTAATAGGTATGGTGTGTCCCCGGACAGACGAAAATTTTTAAAATAATCCACGAATGCTTAGAATCAGTTGTTTAGTAACAATTACGAAAGTATCACCAAACGTTAACTATTTTCGTGCCGACCATGTATCTCCACTCAACTCATACTCTCGTAAATCTCATTGGATATTTAAAGTTCTGCAGAATCATTTTTTTCTAGTTACGTACCTAGGTAAAATGTGTAGGTACTCAGTTCAACAATGCTAACAATTCCTCATTACCTTTATCGAATTCTTCTAATGTGATAATCAATCTCCCTAATTGAATTAAAATACTGTGTACATTTACACGAACTAATTTGGGCCCATAATTAATAATATTATTATTAATTGTATTTCAGGCACGACAACTGCCATTTGTAATGTAAATAATTGTTGGTTTCTGAATGGTCATTTGCATCAGCCAACAGCGTTGACAATTATTGATATAACAACCTCGATGCTTCCTCCAAACATAGAAATACGAAACATTCGTTGATCAGTTTGAAAAATTACCACCAAAAAATTCCTATAATCCATGTTTTGAAGGACACATAGTATATGTTATAGAGAAGATTCCTTAACTAACGGAAAAATGCCCACTAGTACAACTAAAAATCTTAGTCAAAAATTTACATTTACTTTCCTAATCCTTTGGAAAAGACTAGAAAAATGATCAATTTAATCAAGAAACTAAATATAGAAGACCAAAATTATATTAAAAATAATCAATCCGTTTCTATTTCTTTCTACCAATTTACGGACGCCCTGTATACATACGTTATACCTTTCCTATTAATTTCGATGATTCTGAAATTGAATCATCACAAAAAAAAACCATTTCGTAACATTGAATCCGTATCGACATTACAGAAAACACACGCAAACGCAATCGAACGTCCCCGTTTGCTGATTTATTCAAATGGTCCAAAGAAATCTAAAAAAAATAATCGCTGGAACCTCTTCGGCGCTTCCCTTACTTTAACGAGCACGAAGATCTCGTAAAAACCTCCCCTGTATAACAAAATAAGATTTGTTTTGAAAAGAAATGTGATTGTCGATTTGAACGTCAACGATCGCATCGGACATCCCATTTGGATATCGAATAAAGTACAACCCCCACACATGCTTTACTGAGCTTCCACTTGGCAACCCCTGTGCCTTACTGAATTCAATTCCGCCTCCGCAAGGATTATTCGCGTGTCCATCCTACGTGAAGTCCTCGGGCTTGAGGACACCATATTTCAGGGGTCCCGTAAACTCATTTGTGACGTACCGTCGTGTTATTATTTTGTTGCCCGGTTTGTTTCACTTAAATGACGAGGAAACGGGAAACGACAGCACACTATGTCGTGTGTAAGGGGTTGAGAGAGTTAATGGTGGTGTTTCTACTAATTTTCAACTGTGGCACAACGTAATTAAGTCCGTGGAGGATTTGAAAGCGACTCGAGCCAATTTAGATGCGTTATTTATTTCATAAATTGCTGGTGTAAAGTTCGGCCGTATTTGATTTATACGATTAATGTTCTAATTAAACTTTGGTTTTATGGAGGATGAGAGATCGACGCATATGCCATAACCTTCTATCATGTGGAGATCGATCAATATATAGTAATAAAAGGAGTTACGTCACGCGATAGAATTTTGCGGGAGTTAGTTAGTCTAATATGTCCCCAGGGGTTTCCTACTTGAGTACAGTACAAACCACCGGGTCTTGTCGATGGTGAAAATTTGTACTTGAGGTTGTTCTGATGTCAAGTTCTGGAACTCGGCAAGGGTGTAAGCAAAAATCTTTACAAGCAAAATTTCATAATTAAAATATGACACCCTTAACATGAACAACCTATATCTCTATCATTAACCTACAAGGGAGGAACCGTATTTTAAGACTCGAACCGACCCTGAACTTAAAAATAGAAGAAATATAGAAATTATTAAAAAAATATGGAAATTACTTCAATATTTTCAAGCACGTTTATCTTTCCGAAAATTTTCTCTAGTTAAAAAATATTAATCAACATATGCCTGAAAACGCTTCCAAATCAAGTTAACAGTTCCCTAGGGAAAGGATGCTGAAATAATTTATTAACGAATACCTATCTCGAAAGTAAATTAAGATAATTGGTTAGAATATTGTACGAGCACAATTTTATTTACTAGCGTACATGTTTAAAACTGAACTTTTGAGACATTAAAAGTAAAAGCCTTGGGATTTCACTTATGAGACTGATATATATTTTAAAATCAATACTTTAGTCCCAAGCAGTTTATTCTTTTGCTTTTACCTACAGTACCCGTAACGAAAGAAAATATTCCTCAAGAAGTAATTCACAATCTGCATGCTTTACCGCTTCATCTACCATCGCTAATCCAGTTGCACAAATAAACTACGAAGATAAAGTCGCGGTGTGACAGCGATTACTGCTTTGGGGGATTGCACTACAACTCCATACGCGTTAAAATTATTTTATGCATTTCATTAAATTATTTACAAAGGTAAACTAGACGCAGCAAGAAAATGTTTGCCTCTTACAAAAGGTTGCCACTTCACCCGAAATAATATAAAAGAAGATTTACAGCATTACAAAGGACGAAGCTTACTAGATGTTTAAATACGATTTGAAAGATCCACATATTATATCAAGCAACACAAAGAAAAAAGAAAAAAAAACAATGGTGAGATCAATGTTATACTGCAGACAGTTAAGCTTAAGCTGTCAGGACGTTGGTCAGATACGGCCGCTCTACAAATCCCAAATTCCGCCTTGTTATCTATTTATTTTATGGTATATTTGTTTTAAGCACTCAACGGAATTGGCAGGTAACGAAAAGGTTACAGATTTGGAGACATATCCCTCGCGCAGTTTTTGTTCTTGTCAAATCAACATCAGTAATCTTTATCACAGTGAGCTAGGTATAAACAATTTTTTGCTTTAATGTCTCAATAGGACTAATAATTTTTCTTTTATAAGAATATTTTAAGTACTAAGTAAATCATTTTTCGAGATTCTTCAAGAGTACTTTGAAACCACGCCATACTTATACGAAGTTATTTATGCCAACTGCTGTTGTTCACCGTGTTACGTGTAGAACTTTAAGACAACTGTTACAACCTTACCATTTAAGCAAAGTAAACGACCCATTACCAAAAGACATAAATTTTCCTATTTTACAGTGACTAATATTTCAGTGTACAAGTGTTAAAAGGAAAGCCCGCGATTTTAAACTAAACTTCAGTTAACTAGAAAACTAAATATTATTGGGTATGTACGAATAACAACGGTCCACGTCTATTTATTTATCATGGGGCACCATCTAAGACGTAAACTTAACAATTATTGACATTTAATGTAGTCTTACAGATAAATTAAATAAAAACGCTATCTCCGCCCTATACGTAGTTCTATAACGTTTGCATTTGCAGATATGTCCCTTAGGTGTCTGGAGATTCAGACTTATCCGTCAAACTCTTGTATAAAAACTTAATAGTAGATTGTTTTATTAGGATGAAAAGTGTCACTTTTTTTGACGAGCAAATTTTGCATTTGTGAGGCGAAGCGTAGCGTAGCCGAACGGATGCAAAATTGCGAGTCAAAAGAAGTCACTTTTCATCCGAATGAAACATACTATTTTTTCCGCAACCGGAACAACCGGATTCAAAATAATAAAATTAAGATGCGAGGAATTAGAGAACACTACTACTACTAAAATCAAGTCTTCTTAGCTTTTGTTTTCAATTTAATTTATTCTGTCAAACCCAGCCAAACCATCTAAAATGTTTGAACAAGATAATGGTAACGAAGATACACCACCAGAAATTTTAGACCGTGCAAAAGAAGTTGTATCAAATCTTCTGCCGAATAAATCTCGAGAAGTATACGAAGGTGCCTACAACAAATTTTTAAATTGGTGTAACGAGAAAACCGTAAAATCGTACACGGAAAGCGTAGGTACCTACTATTAGCGTACTTTTCCGAATTGTCCACTAAAATGAAGGCTTCTACTCTTTGGGCGCAATATTCAATGTTGAAGGCAACATTAAGTTTAAAAAAAGGGGTAAATATCGAAAAATTTTCAAAACTCCGTGCCTATTTAAAAAAAGAAAATAATGACTACACACCGAAGAAATCGAGAATTCTTAGTAAAGAACAGGTGGATCGATTCTTGAAGTGTGCTCCTGATAACCAATACTTGATGATGAAGGTGTGTTTTCGTTTTAAAATCGAATATTTTACGATAATTAAATTTTGACGTTTGTAGGTTATATTAATTTTGGGTGTTGCTGGAGCTTGTCCCTGCGACGAGTTACTACATTTAAAGATTAATGATATTGAAGATCTTAAATCAGCCTTACTGATTAAAATTCCTAAGATCCTAACACTAAAATTAATAAGGCTAGATCATTTACTGTGATGGGAGATAGCTATTTAAATATTTACAGAAAATTCTTTGTCTAATATCTTTGTAGTGTTTTTCTTAAATAAATGTTATTCACATAACAAACCAAAATCTTAACCAAAAAAGTTAAAAGTAAAAGTTCCTAGGAAGTAAAAGTACTTTTACTTCCTAGGAACTAAAAGTGTTGCCTAGCAACACACACATTTTTTTACTAATAACAAAAACATCAACTTCACTGTCCGTTTTTGGTATCAAAAGTGATCACTTTTGAGTCGGTTGCGGAAAAAATATGTTAATTTTCGTATACAATTTAATAGTTCTTCATGCAATAAGTGCAATAATTGGCATTTTATTGAATGCGATGTGTGCGAGGCCGTAGGGCGAGTTGGTCATACATACATGAAGTACAATAACACCTTCTGCACGACTTAGTATACAATATTCTACGATTGTCTATCAGAAACGATTCATTTATGTTATGATTTATGTCTTATTGTCAGGTTCAATAAAAAACAGTAACATCCGGTGTCCTAAATTACAGTAGCCGTGGTTACCATAGAAAATTACAAAATTTAGACGTCATTCAGCCCACTTTTATTGCATTAGTGCAATTAGTGTCACTTTTGCAGTGAAAATTAGTAAATAGTGGCCTACTTTTTGCACGATCGCGATCGTAGAAAAACTTAGCCTGCAGATTTAGTTCCTCTCCCCGTGGCTCGTTCACGCGTGTTATAAACTTTAATCTAATCAATAGCAGGGCTGAAGTTGATATTCAGTATTTAATTTAAAGTGTAAGGTTTCGACATCTTGAAACCTATATTTTCAATTTAAAAAAGAAATGAAACAATTTCGATTTCTGGAAATTACTTTTCTTGGAAGTGGAAATCAGACATTTATACAGGCTGTTTCCTAACAAACGCCTCGACTCATTACTTTATTTTATTTTAAATATTAGAAACTACAAATATGTATAATTTTAAATGGTAAAACAAAAGCTCTTTTGACACCACCCTTTCCTAAACGTCTATCAACCGTTTTTTAAGCTATACGATGTTCAACAAACAAACCAAATATAAAATTTTGTAATAAAAAAAATTAATCTCAATGTTGGTCATAAGGTCATGACTATTCCGTAAATAAAATATTTACTTATTTTTCATTGACATTGATTTTGTTTATTGCGTCAGCAAGGCATTCATACTATAAGAATGTCAATTTTTTCCAAACAAAACTGGGTGGGTGTGGGGTGACCCAATCCTACGTTTTCATTGGTTTAGAAAGTACGGTAAAGGTTAACATGTCAAATTTTGTCTTCAAAAATATGTTATTTCTCGAAACCTTATTTTGATTGGTTACAAATTCAATGAGAGGTACAGTCAAATAAGAAGATTAAAGGCGACAGTATACAGGGTGGATGATGAAATCCGCCCTCAGCTATACAGCTTTTAATTGAGATCGGATTATTACTGTCGACATGCCAATCGAAATGGGTTACTAAATACCAAACTAAATACTACGTTTTGATGTAGTTAGAACATTTTCAGGCCTACTA
This sequence comes from Hemicrepidius hirtus, assembly GCA_963082805.1. Taxonomy (NCBI): domain Eukaryota; kingdom Metazoa; phylum Arthropoda; class Insecta; order Coleoptera; family Elateridae; genus Hemicrepidius; species Hemicrepidius hirtus. Next base: position 38,735,022 of record OY720160.1, on the reverse strand, counting down.
GATTTTAGCTGCGACAGTCCACTTTTTAATTTTAAATGACCACCTATGTATATTTTTTGTAATTCTAAATAAACGTTTTTTTTTTCGAGTTCAACGATGTATAATAAATCACCTTACCATCACCAAAAAGTAGTACAAAAAATTGTTTAAAATTACTCTCGTGACTACAAATTTCGCAATTAGTTTTCAATAGTAGGCTTTGACTAACAAAATATTACTGGTACTGACAGTTTATATCAAAATTTCATTAGAAAATTGTTTTGACAGTTATCAATATTTTGTTAGTCAAAGCCTACTACTGAAAACTAATTGCGAAATTGTAGTCACGAGAGTAATTTTAAATATTTTTTTTACTACTTTTTGGTGATGGTAAGGTGACTTATTATACATCGTTGAACTCGGAAAAAAACTCTTATTCAGAATTACAAAAAATATACATAGGTGCCCATTTAAAAATAAAAAGTTGACTATCGCAGTTAAAATCTAGTAGACCCTGAAAATGTTCTATCTACTTAAAAACGTAGTATTTAATGAATAATGGCCCATTTCGATTGGCATGTCGACCGTAACAATCCGATCACAATTAAAAGTTGTATAGCTCGGGGCGGATTTCATCATCCACCCTGTATATCATTAAATAAGCAGTATAGACGCAAATGTTATCTTTCGGAAATCAGAAGAGATTGTGGGTTACATGTGTTACACCACGTCAATGCACGATAAAAATCCCTCCGAAAATATTTAAAAGTTACATGGGCACAACCCCTCAAAATTTTAAATTTTCAAAGCAGTCTTTGATGTACGAAACAAATCCTAACGTGTGACTTTGTTCATCGCTTTTTGCCACAATTAGATTTTTGCTGCGTCCTTTCAATATTTCATAAAAACCTGTTGGTTATAGGCTTGAAAAGGGAGCGTAATCGATTTTATCTTTCCTCTCAGGCATTTTTTGTCGGTAGCTATCTTCCCATAAGGAAGTGATCTAAGGTGACAAGGTTTGAAATAAAATGTGTGACATATGAGGATATCACAAACGTAATTTGTAGGGTTGGTGTGTGATATCCAGAAGGGCCTATAAAATTTATCGGCTCGTTTAACGATGCAAGTGTAGCCCTTCGAAATGTTCGTTCACTTTATAAATGAAACATAAAACGATACCCTCGATAGACCTACTCGCCCATTCGGTTTTGTTTCATTAACTTAAATTTTTTAGCCAAACCCGAAAAAACGGAATTGCTTTAAAACAAATACATGCGAACATTTTTATGACGTGATAGATATTTATTTTAGTAGTGACGCCATCTTCTACGTTTCCAATTACATTTACAAAACAAATAAGCTAACGCCTCTTTCGCATTTCCCATCCCATTCGTACTGTTTATTAAGTTTGGATTACAGTCTGAAGTTTCGTATTTAAAAAAAACGGGGAAATTAAAACGCAAAAATACGTTTTATTTTTTAACCGACGACGCCCAATAAAAATTAAAATACAAATCTTATTAGAAATTATATATTCAGAAGAATTTTATGAGTTTCCACATAAATTCTTCTTCTATAGATTTAAATTTCTAATTTGTAGAGCGTTTTCTGAGGATGTATATTCGAAATGGTTGAAAATTAAACAAAACCTTGAATGTCAACCATTACAACACACGCAAAATGGTGTCCCGATTTTATCACAGCTTTGATTCTCAATACAAATCTTGCATGAATCTACAATTTATTAACGTTCCAGAAGAAGAAATTTTGTTTGCAAAGACGGAGGGAAGAGATTTATCCGTTGACACCTCTTTCCAGGATGCAAACACAAACACTAAGTAAAGCTTAATGTTAATTAAACCGAAACCACATACTACTAGTATTTAGTAGATACTGGAACAAGACTTAATCATCACATCAGGCGGTCAGTAACCGCATCAACCACCCCCGTCCACCCTACTTGCAAATCCTGATGCTGAATACCAAATTATTGCACTCCATATTTTATTTTCTGCATAAAGCATCATTTTTTTGTAAGTACGACATCAAAATTGTGTGAAAGACAAACAGTTATTGTTGGTCTTCTCTATGCAAAGCAATAAAGAAGATTTTATACGCTTTATAGGAGACAGGCGTTGTCTGGTGCATAATAGAAAGGCGGATTCCAGTATTAATTCCGTAATAGACATGGGTTCGTATGTAATGATGTTAACTTTCCCAAATACTGGGGAACTTGTAAACCAGCAATACCAACGCCTTTATGATTGTCTAATAGGTATAGTAATACATAATTATTATAGGTGTACGACATTTAACCCCCTTGGTGCCTTTGTGCAGATAAATCATAATATTACTCTACAAGAAGGTTTTCACGAAAAATCGGTTCTATTTCCATCTTTGTACTAGGGGTGCGCCCGTGTGGGGTGACAAAGTAAACGGTTAGCAATTATCCTATAAAGGGTGTCCCGGGACACAATAGTAATAAGCATTAGATCACATAAAGATCGGAAGGTTTTAATTCCTCCAGGTAAAAAAATCTCATTTAGGTTGTACAAATAGAATGAGGTTCAAGGATCCGCATTCCGAGACCTAGACCCATTACGCTCAAGTTACACCGGCATAATCTTTGACATCTGTCTGACAGATTTTTAACAACCCTAAGAACTCAAATCTAAATAAACATTGTTTATAAACTTAAAAGTTGTTCCATTATTTCAGTTGTTGGTTGAATGATTCATGTCTACCATTACTTTTATGTTGAAAAGTTTTTGAAGAACTTGAAGAAACATTTTGTAGAAAATCGAGGAAGTCTTAAAAAAAGTTTGCGACGAACAAACGTGAGAACTGGATGATGTCCTAACAAGAAATGATTGAAATTTATTGAGGAACTTCTCTCAATATTCCTCTAGGGAAGTGTAAAGGAAAAATTTAATACACGCTTAAAATCTATTGAAGTTTAATTACGGTTTTGTAATTTCAAACGGAAACGTGTTGTATTCTCCTCGCCTGGTTGCTCTAGTACGATGTTCGTGCTGTTACTTCTATAAATTTCCTAGTTTGAAACTTGATATTAACAGCTGCCAAAAGGGAAGGATACAATCGAAATTAAACGGAAATATCACTAGCGGTTCTTTAAAGCGACAATAAAAATAGAATGCAAGATAATTGAGGGTAACCTACTGCAAAATTGAAAACTGTAAAATATTGAAGAAAAATCAAAGATAAAAATTTATCACTTTAGGGGTACAAAAGAAAACTAAATCTAATCTTTAAAAAAAAATTCAATACCGATTGAAAACAATAAAAAAGTTTAAGTAGATTCACTTTTAAGATAACGGTAAAGCCACAAGAAAAATATTCAATGAAGATTAATTTTCTAAAAATAAAACGTCTTAAAACATCAAGTCATCAAAGTCCATTTAACAGAAACAATATAAATTCAAAGTAAATTTTAAAATATTATCTCTAAATGAAATTATATGAACCCCTAAACTACTTAAAAGGAAAATTGGGGGTTAAATTTTAACAAGGATCAACCACAAATTAAGAGACCCAACTTTAAAGGGGAAATATTGGACAGATGTGCTCTCGAAGTAATCGCAGAGTTGGTTGAGCTCGAAGAAAGGGACAAGCAGGCATTCCTGCGTTTGTATTGAGACAAGGGAGTGAAACTTTTGTCAATTCTTGGCTGGTATATAGTTTCTACACGGAAAGCAATTAAGATGAACAACTATTTTAAATTAGCTTTGCTCCTAAATTTGTTAGGCCGTTGATTCATTATCCTGAACCTAACTTCTCTTGCCTCTGGTTCAATTTCGAACCTGTGCAGGGTAATGGAATTTAATTATGTCTGCGTTTTATCTTTATATCACACATTTCTAGGCTTGAAACATTTTAAAGACACAGAAAGAAAATTCAGCATCAAGGTATAGCTCAGAATTATTATTTTAAAACTATTTTATCTACCCCCTTAGTAAGTTAATATCAATTCGGCTGAAAATATTGAAATTTCAGAATTAATTTCAAAAATCCAATTTCCTTGTTCTTTATGAAACTTTAAATCGAATTTTCGTTAGAATCAACCTTTTGATGTAATCGCTGTAGGAAATAACTTTATAAATATTACGTAAACTAATTAGTACCAACATCACGTCTGGTCAACTTCTATTTTGGTTCAAACTTGATTATATTCGCGGTTTCTAAAAAAAGAAGAAATTGAATTTCCTGCTAGGTCACCAGACTGGATACCTTAAGGTTTATTTGTGGAAATATTCACCAAAACAATATTTACATACGATTCTTGCAAAAACATAAAATTAAATTGTTAGAAGATTTTGACGCTATAGACAGCACAGTCATATTAATACGTAAATAGTAATATAATATATAATAATAGTAAATTTCTGAAGAAAAAAAAAAGTCTAGGTAGGCGGATTTCATTTTTTGTGTTTGTTGTTTTTGATAATAATAATAATTGTTAGTAAGTTTGCATACATTATTGATGAAAAAATGAAATCCGCCTACCTAGACTTTTTTTCAGAAATTTACTACAACTTCTCACGAAACTGAGGCGCACATTACAATCGATTTTAATTTTTTACTCGAAAACTATTTGTCTCACGATAAAAATAAAAGAGACAAATAATTTTCTAAATGAATAAGGCTTTCTCATGCCTATTTTTTAAATTAAAAATTCCGATGCATTAAAAAGTTCTAATAAAAAAATGAACAGGGGTTGTAAGTTTCATCCCCTTCTAACAATACAGGTGAATAAAGAAAATATCCATAAAGGGCCTTCCTGTTAGTAGAACACGTCCATTTATTTTTATTTTTCTATCTTTGTCCAAATTTGAGATAAAAATTAAAAACCAAATTTTTCCTCCATTTTTGAAGAGGGGTAACTCTTCAGGGAAGCATATTAGGATACACGTTTATAGGAAAAAGTAGCCTTAATTTTCGCCCAGGAATAACCCCCTTCATTTTCTACACGTACTTAGGAATCACCCTGTATATTTTTTAATAATCTAAGCAGCTGCGTTTAATGCATGTCATGCTCTATAGTTTTATTCGTACCTACTACCTAAAACCATTAGTTTCAACTATATTATTGCATTTTCAGGGAATGCTGAAGGTAACATTACTAACTTTAGTGTCTAGTAATATCAACTGCATTCCCGAATCTAAATTTCAATTTATCTGCATCAAGTTTGAATTTCTTGGCCGAACGCCAACAGGAATCTGACTGTTCGATTTAAGTTTAAGTACGAGTCTAAAGCAGGAGACCTGCATACTAAAGTATGGCACAATGGACCAACAAAAAGTTCCATTTATGCTTTTTTAAAGTATTCCGCCCAGGCAGTAATGCAGCTTCAATGGAGAATTTAGTTTAAGGAAATCACCTTTTGGAAAGTTCTACTAGGACATAAAATGGGAAGGGATTTTAAATTCCGTTTAACAGAAACAAGAGTGAAAAGTCCTTCTCGGCTTACCAATAAAGTTATGTTTCTGACAGTGACACAAAGTTGTCTTGATGACGTACAAAGCTAGATTTAGGGAATAGTTGGATAGATGATAAACTTTCTAGATGGCACACTTAATTTCCTGAATAAATATTACATAGCATTACCAAGTTCTGCAATGTTCAGTTTCTCGCAAATTTATAGGCTAAAAACAATTCGAATTATTCACGTTGCTTTAATTTTTCGAGTCCGGTAAAGTCACTTTCTCGATGTGTTTAGTATAGGTACTAATTTTCCTGCAAAACCTATAATTAACAAAAAAGTTAAGACTCAACGATACCCCTAATTTCTACTTTGACGGTGAAAAAAGATAAATAAATAAATTGAGTATGAAAACTTTCTTATTTAATTTTATTAAATAAGCGCTTGCTTTTACGGAGTACATTATAGGAAGTTCTTTTTACCTTAAAATATGTGGAACAATTTCAAATTTACATCTAAACCGTTTTAACAGGAGACCCGTCATACCATCTTTAATAACCAGCCTTTCTATGCCAACAGTGAATGCATAACGCTAGAACTTTAAAACTTCGTTTTATACGGACACATTTAATAGATTCTCTCTCTGTATAACTTTTTGAAGAGGAAAAAGAGTGTGGTATCGGAAACTGAATATCCTACATATATTTAACTATGTAACTTTATTGTGTTAGGAAAAAGACGTTTTAAAGGGGAAAAGCTTGAGAATACGAATAACCACAAAAATTTACAGTTATTGCTATGCTTGATCACGATTCAAAAGCTTTTTATTTGGCACAGCCTCCGCATACTAATATAGAAATAAAGTATATTAGATTATTATTTGACAAAAACAGACTTTTCAAACTACTGTTTTAGTTTCACATTTGGGTTAGTACCTACTCTACTAACGGATAGAATAAAATAGAATATTCTCATTCACATTTACCTGACATTACCAGCAAATATATTATGTACATTTGGTGCTACTAGGGAGTACACTGTATTGTACTGTATGTTATCGATTAATAATTAATTTGTAGTAAGAAAATCGAATGCTACTGTATTAACCAGCTTAATTGCGCATGCGCACGAAATCTTGAGCGCTATAATTGGCTGAGAGGGATGATGTCCATAGGACCACGCCCATTGCTGTTTTCTTTTGCGCATGCGCTCTGTACATTAGTTCCTATTATCCGTTTATCCTTGTTGCATTTTCTGAATGGAATGGTACAAGAAAAAATTACAGTATACTACTCACTAAAGTCTTTTAAAGGACCATATTAAGCACTCTAGATGATTTTAAAAAAAATTCATTACAGATAGATACTGAAAATTAACTGAGAATGTGGGGCGATGTGGTTAAGGTTTGATAAAAAATTGAACCCTCTTTAAACAATTACATGGAACTTCTATTATGATATTTCATTAAAGTTTCAGCTGAGTAGGTGATGTCTAAATGAGCTATAATCGAAGCCGAATTGTCCTGGCGCCGAATCGCCAGCGTCGAGTTGTTCTATACCGTAGATTGCGAGATTTAGTACAAAACATTGACGACACTTATAAAATCATAAAATAAAGAAAAACTGAGGCTACTGAATAAGGTCCTTATCGTTTTGAAACCAAAACAATGCAGAAAAGCCAACTTGATTAGATGTTGATACCGCTCTGTAGCTTTATTAATCAATATGGAATACAAAAGAAATTTCCTACTGTTTGAGACCCAAACAAAGTTTGAAAACTATTCAGAGTTTGATGGAAAGTTAAGCAACTGTACGAGATGAAGTTCTAATAAAGGTCAAATTACTATTGTAACCGCGAAATCGAAGAAATAAACCGCTTTGTGGAGGTCCATTTAAGAACTGAAACCAATGTGTGTGGTCGATCCAGCAAAAATGAATTAAAAATAAAAACAACGCTATAGTGCTTGTATGTGACTTCTCCTAAGAAGGAAATATCTTCCCCTAAATAATACTGGGATCATGTACTACTCGGCACTATTTTTCATGTATACAGGGTGAAACACAACTTATCCGAAAAAAATTAACCATATATGCATTTTAAATAAGAAATCGATTTGTTAAAATTTTTTTTAATAAAAGTCCAACAGAAAACGAGATAAAAATTGTTAAAGTTACAAATTAATGAAAATGTTAAAATAACATTTTCTACAATTTTTATCTCGTTTTGTGTTGGACTTTTATTAAAAAAAAATTTAACAAATCGATTTCTTATTTAAAAGTGCATATACGGTTAAATTTTTTCGGCTAAGTTGTGTTTCACCCTGTATAATAAATTCTGTATTATACTGTGGCGTCATATTCCTATGAAAAGCACCAAATTTCAGTAGTCTACATGAGCGATGTAATTGGAATTCTAATTAACTGCATTCTGGCGAATATTAAAGGATTATTCAGCAAATGCATTCAAATTTATGCATGTTCATTATATGGATCTAACTTATCCCCTCGATCGGTTAAAAAAATAAAAACATTAATGAAAAAAAAGGGAAACAAAAAAAACAAAAATTAATTAAAATAGTTTTATTAATTATGGATAGTTTAGGTCTTGCAGGGTGTGTGATAATAAAAATATAACCCAGGATTTAAAAAATTCTATGTTTTGTAAAGAGCATCAAAATCTCTTTGTAAACACTTTTTAATGATCACATACCTTATTGTTTCAGCAAATTATGATCTAATTAAACCGAATCTTAAGTGCACTTCTATAAATTAACCGCAATCATAAACAAGTCAGTTGTAGCTTGGCCAAGATCCAAGTTTATTTTGCAAAAAGACGTAAACTTGTATGACAGATTCATTTTAGATGAGAAGGGAAAAATGTGTGATACGTTGAATGGGCGTTTACAGGCTGTAAAAACGCTTACGAACATGAATCTATTAATAATGAGCCAAAAGTTATTTGTACTTTTCAGATTTAGCTCCTTAAAAATTTACACTGGACTTAAAAGAAAAACGAACAACCATTTAGGTGTTATTTTCGGACACAATCTAAACCACGCTTTTATTATATCCGCTTTAAAATCGTTTCAGCATTAAAATTATAAGCGCAACGCGCAGTTGCGCTACTCGAAAGGTCAAAGTGCATCTCGAAATGTTTTGGCAAAATAAGTAGGGCAAACGTTTGAATCTTCACACCCCTTAAATTTTCTTATTAATTCACTGAATCTTGTAATAAATAAAATTTACAATAAAGGGTATGTTTAATTATTGAGTCGCTCAAGGATTTTGTTGTAAATTAAACGTTTTCTTTGAGACTGCATTAAAAGTTCATTAAAATTGCAAAATAGGTTTCATCCACAGTAGCAAATGATATTTAAATTGAAAAGGAAAGTTTTATGAGAAAAAAAGGAAATTAATTTTCGTAGTAATTATTCTATTAAAAAATTCTGAAAGAAGAATTTAATATTTTTAGTGCATCACAATAGGAAAATTTAGCTTTATTTTAAATGCATTAAAATACATTTTCTTTTGACGCTTTCAGTCGTTGCCCCTGAATTTCTTTTGCGACTAAATCTCTCGGTAAATGAACATTTAGCAAGTATTCATTTAGTCGGGATAAACTTGGATGAAAATAAAAGCCAGGAGGAAGCCTGACTTCGGTCTACAAAGACTGCAGAAAGCTGCCTTACAGACCTTTCAGATTCTCACTAAAACCAAAAGATGCGGACATTCTGCTTTGACAAATAAACAAATCAAACGAATACAGTTCCGTTAAAAAGTCCTGCATCAACTTAGGCAATAAATAATAAGTGGTAATAATTAAAATTATGAGATATAAGTGACTATAGGTGCTTTCCATTTACCAACAATTTCAGGTAATCTCACCTCACTTCAGATAATCTCACTTGGACAACGCGTTCTATTTAGAATATGACATCTGAGTTAAAGCGTTGATTGAGGTATTATACCTCAATCAACGGTTAAAGTGAGTTTTTGTTTTCCCCCCGCACCGATCAAGCTGTACCTACGAAGCAAGTGCAGTGGTAATATTTTTTGCTCACTTAGTGCTGTAAGGCAACACACGTAAAAGTAGTTCTATTTAGGTTGGCAAAGTGAGGTGAGATTCTCATCTCACTAAAGTGAAGTGATATTCTCATGTTGAGTGTAAAAAGAAAGCACCTATTATTTGATACTTTTTTTTATGACGATATTTCTGGTTATTTTATTTAAATGCAGTACCCATTGACTATTATAGACAGTAAACAGTTGAAAAATATTTAAAAGTGCCTATAAACCTCATTTTTAGTACTACTTTATTACACATTTAACAGTAAGTATCATTCCCAAATATTCTGACAGCAGTTCAAGCATAAAATGGATAAACAGCTCACATTAGATCTGGATTCAGCTAATGGCTAAAATAAATCAGGATTTTGTCGATAGGATTACCTCTGCACATGGGAAAGTCCTTCCAGAAAAAGGTTTGGGGAAACAAATTTGCAAGCTCGGGTAACACGGAGAAAAGCGAATGGAAACCCGCATTAGCTTGTTTATAACCAAATAGCTGAATATAGTCGTTATAAATATTACTCATGTCAGCTTTCCCAGGTGATTCAATTTATCATAAAGGAATTCCAACCGGAAGAGATATAATATTTTTTCCACTACTAGATTTAGAAGGTGCAATTATTTAGTTTATGTTCAGGGCAAGAAGTTGATTTTTTCAGCTAGTGGTTACTAATTTTTTTTATTATTGACCACTGGTCAATAATAGAAACAATTTATCTAGCAGGCTAGCCTGATGCCTTTAAAATTATGTCAAATATCGAAAATTATTCACCTTCATAATACAACAACCACTTTCTAAAGCTTATTTATTTCAATCTAGTATTGTTTCTAATTAATTTTAATTATAATTATTTGTTAAAAATTAGAAATAAATATGTTTTAGATAAACGTCAAATTTTACACAAATGTCAGTTGAAATGTTTTCAGGCAAGGCTACTTGATTTTTGTGGATATTTAGAAATGTAACTTTATTTTAAATTAACGTAAAAACGATTAATTATAAAAGGAATAAAGGTGCTAGTAGTGGAAAAAACAGTATATAAACCACGATAGAGAAGATTTATCTGCCTCGCAGCTTATTTTCTTCGATGCTCCGCATCTGACGAAATAATAATGCTCGGGTGAGAAAAATGTCTTCTCTACCTTAGTGTATAATATATTATTATTTGATCCGTTTTAAAAAAAATTCAAGGTGTTAATTCACAACAGTAGGCGAAAAGTGTATAGGTAGGTATATTATTTGGGTAGGTAAGTATTTAAAATGTTGTAAAATCGCTGCTTGCGGACAATTTAAACCTGGGTTTTTAAAACACCCCAAAACTGGATTTAAATTTAATTTAGAAGCTACATTTTTATGGAGGGAGATAGAACTTCCAAACATATTCGCGTTAACTTAGTTTCGTTTTGTAGGGTTACATTTAATGAATGTAATAAACAAATATAAAGCCAATGAGAAAATTCGTTTCACCTCAACATTCTCATCAAGTAAACTTCTAAACGTGGCCCATTAACTCACATTTACTCACTCAAATTGAGATAAATTAGTTTTAACTGCGTTTACACGATTACAAAACTTTTTTACTTCCAAAGAGGGATAATCGCCTTAAATTGAATTACAAGCGCGTGTAAATGTCACTGAAAAGTCGTTTATCATCATCACTTTTCGCAACATGTGCATTACAAACGAAGTGTATCAACTAGCAATTGCTTTAGATTTTTCAATGAAAAATAAATCAAGAAAAATGATGAACATTTTTTCCTGCAACTATAAATATGAATGTTAAAAATAAATCTACTAATCAACGTAATAATAGTACGAGTACATTTTGTGAATTAGTGGTAACAGCGAGATACATCATGTTATGACAGGGAACCATTGAAAACAAAAACATTCACAGCTATATTCAGCTGCATTATAAACTATAGCTGTCATTTACAGGTACAAAATAATCTCTTTGTGAAAATTTGTAATGCGAGGACAATGCCACGAGGTAATGAATATGTTTTGGACGAATCTAATTTTGAAATATTGTAAATTGCAAAACGTAACAATAGAAATGGTAATAAATATTCTAGTTGTCCTTTAGATGTTTAAAAAATGAATAAAATAGGGGGGGACATGGTTAAGGGAAGTTTAATTAGAAATTAAGAAAGTTAAAGTAATGTTAAAAAAAAGAAGATACGAAACAGAATTAAACAGAAAGAGAGGAAGGAGTAGGGAAATAACGATAGGGGAAAATAGAGTAGGGGGGGGGAGAACAGGAGCAAGTTGGCAGAGAAGCAGAGACCGATATACAGAGTTTCCTGTTCCTTTCTTTCCATAAAGACACAGGAGCACCTATCCCACCAAAAACACCAAAGAAACCTCCTTTTAGTACTGAATAGGTCACCATCGGCACATACCCGGGGCACTCAAGATATGTCACCCATGTACCTTCTTTTCTAACTATGCGCATTAGAAAGAGATCGTTGTTAGCATCTGATATACACCACGATAGTAACATTCGTCATAGCAGGGGTATAGTCCTACTTGGACGTGTCTAGCAAAGGAAAACGTTATATACTAATGTCGCTAGTTTAAGAGATACAGGGTGTTCAAATTAGAATTGTATTTTGAAATTTTTCAAAAAATTTATATTTTACAATAAGTTTTCAGAATATCAACTTGAATATTTTTTATTTGTTTTTTTTTGCATTATAAACAAGAATTTTAGCGGACGCTATTCTTACCCCACTGCTTTGGTAAACTGAGGTATTTCTTTTTTATCCGTAAAATTATGAGCAAAACAAAGATCTTCCTTAAATTATTTTCTCGATTCCTCATTACAAAGTTAATTAATATTTAATTAATTCCAAGAAACTGAAAAATAAATAATATTATAGCCACTCTTGGATGTATGTTTAAATTGCTGATGAAGCTACTACGGTAAGGTAGTTCTTTCAGTGGCATGCAAATTAGTGGGAAGCTCGGGATAACATTAGTCCCAAGGGAACTGCATAATAAGCGCACTTAAAGTAAGTTTAAACTACACTACACCCCGGAGAATCCTGGTAATAGTTGCATCGTGTTCTTTACTTAATGGAAAATTGTAGGAATTTTTCACAATTAAAGACTTCACATTACGGCGTGTGCATGTTGTAAATAAATTTATGAATTATAGTCGTATGATTAAATTTTAGCTGTGATGTGATTACTACCACTGCGAATAATATTTACTGATGTATATAAGTTTTGGAAGAGAAATAAAAGAAAAAGGAATTTCATAATAGCTGACAGCTGAAGTGAACATACGGACAGATTGGTTTTCCAACGTGCCAACCCACGTGAAGCAATAACAAAAATACAAGTATAAGATTTAATGATTGGAAATTATTTGAATTCAATAGAAAATAAAATATTACATAATAGTACGTCGGTCTATAACGAAAATTCTATATTAGGTTGAAAATTTATTTATTTATCTAATCATACTTTCTTGACTTTCAGTCAAAATTATAAATATTGATGTACCTATTAAATATTATTGTAAGTTAAAGAACTTGCAGAAACACATCACGTGTTTTTACGGGATTTTGTAACAAACCCCCTCGCCTTGAATATACAGTGCGTCCACGGATTGAGAGCATATAAGGTATAAATGACAAATTTTTTTAGAGTTGGATCTTCATGTTCTGAGGATCGCTCCTGCTTAGTCGCAAACTAAGATATTGAAAAAATGAGCCAAATCAATTAATATACACGGTGTTTTTTTGGCCGAAATCTAAAAATTAGTCAAGAGTAAACTGTCTTTATTTTAGCAGATATAACAAAAATGTATTAGAAAAAGTTGTTTAGAATTAAAAGTTATTGCAGATTTTCAACTTTTATACAAATCAGCCTACTTTGATTTTTTTCATCAACATGAGATTTTTTATTTGTGGTTTTAATGACCCATGCATGAAGAGTAATTAAACAAAGTACTTGAAAAACAAATAATTATTTATTAAAAAAATACTAAACCTTATTTGTTACAAACATGAGTTCAAAAGTATTGGATTTTGATGAAAAAAATCAAAGTAGGCTGATTTGTATAAAAGTTGAAAACCTTCAATAACTTTTAATTCTAAACAACTTTTTCTAATACATTTTTGTTATATCTGCTAAAATAAAGACAGTTTACTCTTGACTAATTTTTAGGTTTCGGCCAAGAAAACACCCTGTATATTAATTGATTTGGCTCATTTTTTCAATATCTTAGTTTGAGACTAAACAGGAGCGATCCTCAGAACATGAAGATCAAACTCTAAAAAAATTTGTCATTTACACCTTATATGCACTCAATCCGTGGACACACTGTATATTAAAAGAATAATTTTAATTTGTGTCGTAATTACTCTAAACACAAAACGCATAAATTTTCATTTCAAATTCAAGACAAAGATAAATTATCTTCTTATCATTTCATGGCGTAATGTATTTTCTGTAATATTTTTCCGAGGACAATCGTCCGTAAAGTAAAAGTATCCGACAGGTGAGAACGGCGCAGCAGTGTTAATCCTAGCGCATTTTCTGCTCCGCTGGTCGTCTAGAAACAACCCCCCTGCAAATTAGTACCACAAATTTAGCTACAAAGGGAAAACTGATTCTCTGTTATAAATAAGGGTTTTTGTGCCTTCCTAGCTTGCGCGTTATTTAGTCTGACAAACTCGGTCGACGCGCTGGTTTTCTATGTAAGGAAAATCTTTTATACCCTCAGGTTACGAAAAGAAATTATGGGATGTCTTTGCAAATTCCAAAATTACCTTCTGTAATAATTATATCCAGCATGATGGTTTAAAATTTCCGAACAGCTAATAAAGCGAATTGACAGTAATATATACAGTAAATTAATCAAACGAGCTTTGTTATTTCCCAATCTCGTTAAGGGAATATTGGGGAGAGAAGGCGTACTAGCCATATTTTTCGTATCAAGAATATTTGATATATTATACTATACAGCCCTAAAAAATAGAATATTTTTATGACACCTTTAGCAACTCTTCTAACTTTAAAGCAAAATATCACCCTCAATAACCCCAACTTAAATCTAACTCACCCATGCTTAGTGTATTAGAAAAACAAACATTTCTCTGACAGTGATCAAAGTTATCTCACGAATTAATTTTAGATTAATCATTTAAATCTAATTACCATCACTAGTCATGCTAGCGTCTGTCGGTTTGTAAACATGAGTTTCCTATATGTATATAAACTTTCTCATAGTCATTAACCAAGTTATATCATTAAATGTTGCAAATAGCAGAGACCTTAATCACATTAAAATCAATTAGATCAGGATGCAGATATTGATATAAACATCAACGAATTAATCGTTTGCGCCTTGCTAAACCCTTCCAATGTATATAGACTAATACAATTTATACGAGAACTATGTTCAATTAATTTAATTTTTAATATAAAATAATTGATAATTTAATTGGCATTTATTAGACAAATGAAAATAAAATAAACCCTGGATAAATGAAATTGTAATAAAGTTTTCCCTTCAATTAAGGTTGGTTCAGATTTTACCCAAACTGAGTGAACTTTGAGACCGAAAATTCTAACTAAAAAGGACAAACGACAAATTCGCTTGCTCATATTTTATACGTTTCCACGACCTACTTTTTTGGAAAGGTGCCAGAAAAAATCTAAATCATGTTTCCAGATCAAACCGCAAATAATGTAAACTTACAACACTGTAAATTTGATTTACGAATTCATTTGCAACTTGTTTTTGCGGCTTGACTGCGGACTAATTTAAACGTTCTGTATACAAACTTTAACTGACGTCATGAGCTTTTAACTACATACATTAGTTTGTTATTGTTTACTGAAAATACGGTCAATGACTGAAAACCACAGTAAAAGTTTAAAAAATTAACTGCAAGGCATAATATACAAAATTAAGATAATTTTATTTTTAGAAAGAAATTCTCTTTCCGTCCTTAATTTTAGAATTAAGACGTAATTTGTTTAAAAAAAGCTTAGAATAGGAGCGGATTTCGCAATTTTTCAACAAATAAAAATGGGGATGTGATGCAATTTTTCACATCTACCGCTTTTATTTTCTTAAAAATTTCAAAATCCGCCCTTTTTATACAGGGTGATCATTTGAAAACAATCCACCGTTAATATCTCGCGAATCATACAAAATATCAAAAAAATGTAAAACTACTTTTTTATAGAGGATGGGGGACACTCCATAGCGTAATCCGCGTCGCGCTAATATTTACCCCGCTGCCCCTCCTATCAACCTTGAAAAGTTTAAATGGCACTATGCCCATTGTGATACCTCAAATTAAAGGTCTTTTAAAATGCAATCTTTTTACGCAAAGAAAATTAAAATCGATTGATTCGTTTTGGAAAAATTTAAAAAAGCATGAAAAAAGTGTGTGTGCTTGACATCTGCACGTCAAAATCAAATGACAGCTGTCAGATTATTATTCGCCGATAAAAGTAAAAAAAAGTGCCATCTACAGGGTCAGAACGACCGAATAATAATCTCACATCTGTCATTCTGACGTAAGCACTGCACACACTTTTTTTTTTTTAATATCTCCAAAATGAATTTACCGATTTGAATTTTCTTTGCGTAAAAAGATAGCATTTTAAAAATCTTTTAATATGAGGTATCACAAAGGGCACAGTGCCATTTAAACTTTTCAAGGTTGGATATGTGGGGGGGGGGGTAAGTATTAGCTCTATAGAAACGTATTTTTACATTTTTTTTATATTTGGTATGGTTCGCGAGATATTAAGGATGAATCGTTTTAGGCAATACCAGGTGTACAATTGGTTAAATAATCGTAGAGAAAAATGTCATTTAATATCGAGCATATGCGAATACCACAAGCTCCACGAGCTTAGATTTTACTGTTATAGGTATTGCTGCAATAAATATTATAAAAGAAAATTTTCTGAATTACGAAAACGGTATCCACTTGAAAGGTAATTTGATAAGATACCAGTTTGGTTAATAAATTGTCCATATAGTAAAAAATTATTGCTAGTTGGATTCAGAAGTTTAGATTAAATCACGAGAAGAAATTTCGTAAATTGACGAAAAATAAACAAAAACAACTAATAAGTTATGAAATGGAGCCCTTCAGAATATCCGAAAAGGAACAAGATGTGCACACATAATGGGACATCACTTGCGTTCATCTTTCAGGAATCAAAATAGACCGATTAAATAAAAGTGATTCCTTAAGAAACCTTAAGACCTTAAAGACAAAAGTTTCTTTTTTTTGAAAAAATTTCAAAAACTGTTAAAGAGCGATGAATATGAAATTTTGTATGGATATGTATGAGATCTCGAATAGCTTACCTATTTTTTGCTGCATGTAGCGGGCGCTAGTTACACACGACAGCGACGTCTGCTTGATGTTTTTGTTTTTTTTCTTTGTAAGCATTTTGTACATTTTGATCAAAAATTGTAAACTTCAAATTATAAGTTAAAAAAAGGTCAGCAAAACAAATGCATCGTTTCTGATGGTACTGATATAATTCAAAAGAGATCAGAAAATATGTTCAACTTTTTCCGACGTTTTATCAAGTAAGCATGTATCATTTTAAAAAAACAAAAGATTTTATTTATAGGCAAGAGAAATTAAATGAGGAAAACGAGAAGGAAATCGATATCGAATTAAAATTTGTTTAGTAGCAATTTCTTATGTTTTCTTAAAAAAACTTAATTTGACAAACAGTTTTTTCAAATTTTTAGCAAAAATAGGAAAAAAAGAAAGTGTTTGCTGTCTTGGTTCAATCGGTCTATTTTGAGCTGTACTTTAACTGTGTCCCATTACTTGCGGGAGGCCCTGCATAGGACAAAGAGATTATAAAAATAGTAAATAATAATAATAATAATAATAAATAATAATAATAATAATAAATAATAATAATAACAATAAAACTTATATTTAAATTTAGTAAAATCATCAGTCAATGTAGCCCTACAAAATATTATTCAATATTATTGTGAACTCGCATTAAAATTAGCTTCCTTTGCTCTTCACGCTTATACAAGAATAATAATGCGCAACGGGAGAACATACAGCGTGTCCTACGTATAGCAAAGAAATAAAAACATGCGCAAAAACTTCAAAAACAAAATGTATAACACGCAATCAAAAAACCCCAAGCAACCACGGACGAGACTTCAATTCTTCATAAAAAGTCTGCCCAATGTAAGTCTTGAACTCGAACTAAACTCTACCCTCGGTAATTCTAAATATCTCAAGAATCAAGACAACCCCAATTTCAATTAACATTCAATATACCGGGATGAGATATTTAAACGAAATTATATTGTAACAGTTATGATAAAGTTCGAATGCATTGTTTCAGCAATTTCAATTTAATTAAAAAAAAGTAATTCAAGGTTTATTCTGTTTTGCTCTGCTTCATTAGTGATAATGTATTCAAATGAAGAGAAATTATTGCGTTGTCGAGCTAAATTAAGTTTGCTTCGATTGATTTAGGACTATAACTCTAAATGGAAAAATGTAGAAAAAAACTTTACGCCATTAACTGGAAATGTTAATAAAATAACATTATACGAACATTTTTAAATTTTTTTTAAATTACCTATATATTATTTGAAACCAATTTTAAAAGTATAATTGACAAACTAGGTACCTTCAGAATGACAGTAGGTACATAGACACACACGAATTATCATGTACCTATGGTACCCCTAACATCTAAGTCTAGAAAATCGGATCGCACGTAGATGTCCCAGGTTCGAACCTTATCACCAAATAAAGACGTTAATAAAAATTGAGGCGCATATAACGAGAGATCAATAAAAAAACCAATTAGGGCAGGCTGTGAAATTGAATTATTTTAAATTGGTACTGTAGTCACATCCACAGAATGACATTTCTGACATGAAAATTTAAAATTGAACGCTCTTGTCTAAGTTTTTTATTTGATTATCAAATTATTAAAATATTATTATCAAATAAAAAACTTAAAAACTTACACAAGAGCGTTCAGTTTTAAATTTCCATGTCAGAAATGTCATTCTGTGGATGTGGCTACAGTACCAATTTAATATAATTCAATTTCACAGCCTGCCCTAATTGGTTTTTTTATTGATCTCTCGTTACAATTTCCAAGTCATATAGTCTTATTCCTTTAGCATCGATGTTAAGCCATAGTAACCGAAACAAACTAATGTTTAATAAACAATATTTTTTTGCCCTTCCGGGACTGAAGTGACTTGTTTAATCGATCTCCATAGGGACTGAAGTAACCTATTTGATCCTTAGGGAATAAATGTAAAACTTTAATCCCTAGGGCTTAAATTTGAAGAAATTAATAAATTGCGTTACCACGTTACCAGATTGTTTTTTGTTATTTTAGATAGTAGGCTTTATGGATAATTTTGTAGTTGTCGACAAGAATAAATTTAAAATAATTTAATATTCAAATAAATTATCCGGAAATACAAACAATAGCGTAGGGGACTGAGGTATCTTTAATCCTTCGGGTGATTATTTATTTCACGAGCGAGCGGAGCGAACGAGTTCACCCTGAGATTAGAAGATGTATTATTGTATTAACATCAGTCTCTTGATATTATAATAATATATTATTAATAACAAAAAGTATAATATAAACTAGTAATAGTCATGCAAAAAATACAGTCACAACATCAATCACTTACAGGTAAATTGAAGTATGTATAAATTACAGGCCCCTCATCATCCACAGCTAGTGGCAATTCTTCCGAAGTACCTATAAAAAGAAAATTTCAGTGTAAAAACTATTAAAAGACAAAGTTACACTCATTGACGTACATAATGCAGCTTAATGTGCGACCTCAATATCCTCCGTTCATTTAATGCGAAGTAAAGTTGCGTGTTTGCGTTTAATACCTATCATTGTTTTAGGTTTATGATGTCGTACGTAACATATAACTTGATTAATACATTTACACGTGCTTTTAACACGTTCGGTGCACGTGAGTGACAAAAGCTCGTTTTACCCAACTTCATTAACAAAGCTGCCCGCCCTTTGAAATTACAGAGAAATAAAAACGGAAAATTAAAAATTTTATTCTTAAAATAAGAAGAGATTTTTTTTTTTATTTTACGCCGTGAAAACAGTTGAACGCTGTAAATATTACGCCGCCAATAAAACAATAAAACCGGAAAAATCTATAAGTCCTTTGGAAGCAAACACTGCAGTGCGATTTTTCAAGTAGATTTTGCACGATATTGAAAAGTACCTTTGACATGTCTACGGATTTATCCCAAGATTTGTTATAATTCCGAAAGATTTACTGCTAGAAGCATGCAAGCATATTCTTGGGTTCTTTAATATTTTTTCGCTTTTATTTGTGGATGGAATATCCAGTAACGCACTACAAACACTTCACATATTTTCAATAACACTACCGAGTCAATAAATACCCTCACCGCTTCACGATAGCCGTGTAACTAGTTTAACAAAGAGACAAAAACATTATCAATTTATTCTCTGATGAGTCGGTGCAGGTATTTATGATAGCCGTGTTATCTCACGTTACAGAGACATCTGGCCAAAGCAGTTAATGCTGTTTTTATGAAAATGAATTACCAACTATTATTAAATCGACTCGCTTTATACACAGCAAATAGATAATACAATGTGTAGTATACAGGGTGTTTCCTAAGTACGTGTAGAAAATGCAGGAGGTGATTCCTGGGGGAAAATTAAGGCTACTTTTACCTAATATCCCTTCCTGAAGAGTTGGGCCTCTTCAAAAATGGAGTAAAAATTTGGTTTTTAATTTTTATCTCAAATTTGAACAAAGATAGAAAAATACAAATAAGTGAACGTATTCTACTAACAGGAAGGCTCATTATGGATATTTTCTTTATCCACCTGTATTGTTAGAAGGGGATGAAACTTACAATCCCTCTTAATTTTTTTCTAGAACTCTTTAATGCACCGGAATTTTTTATTTAAAAAATACGCACGAAAAAGCCTAATTCATTTAGAAAATTATTTGTCTCTTTTATTTTTACCGTGAGACTAATAGTTTTCGAGTAAAAAATTAAAATCAATTGTAATGTGCGACTCAGTTTTGTGAGAAGTTCTAATTTTTTTTAAAAATACAACCCCTAAAAGTAGGTTAATCATAGTAATACCAGAGTCAACACCAAATTATAAGCCGGTCTAGGACAAATAAGCGTAGTCATCTGGACGCGGCCAAGTGGTCCGAGACAACTGGACGCAGAGACAACTGGACCATGTTTACGCTGTCCGATTTACGAATTACATACTACGAAACAATAATTGGATCAACCAATCAATTTGTTACCACTAAAAATGCGCATCTTGGTTCTCCGTTTCAAATTATAAAAATATGCTGTATAACACATACAACTACCCCTTTTTCAGCTTATCTGTCTGCAAAATATTATATTAAGCCTCCCTGTAGGAAACGTACAGGAAACACTCAACGAAATTTCCACGGAAACGGAATAAGTATTACCGGTAGTAGTTGCCTTTCTATTCTCCTTACTTTAATCTTTGTAATGTTCTTTGAACGACAATCTTCAAAATCACAAATAACCCTTTCTTGACAACACCAGAAATTTTAAACACTCCTTACTATTACATAATTTTCCTTATTTAATGGAAATTACATTTTAATTTGTAAAACAGCAAATATTTTAATTATGAACACGAAATGACTTAATCTGAGGGGTAAAAGTGGCTTTTGTCCTCTTCTTCGGTTACTCGGCCAATTTAAGTTTGCGGTTTCTTAAAGCACCCTGGCACTCAACATAATCAAATTAAGGTGGCGCAGTGATTGACAATATTCATAACTTTACATGATTTTACTAACGACCTTCGAAATTGGAGTCTCTTATATTTTAATTTCAGTGTTTTAAGTTAAGTATGTATTAAAATATACTTGGTCGAGTTGGATGTAATTTCAGTTAAATGGAGCTACAGCAACTTGAGGAAGTCCAGAGGACATTTGTGAGTTGGTAAGAATCTTCGAACATACACTGCACTGCACAACCGATATGGTTCAAAGAAGATTGACAGAAACGACAATACAAATTGTTAGAAAGTGCAACAAGGATAAACAGATAACAGGTACTAAATAAATAAAAGCAACCAGCTGTGGGCGTGGCGCTATGGACGTCATCACTTCACACCCAAATACCGCGTTCTAAATTATCTCACACATGCGCAGAAAATACTGGTACCTATTATAGGTCTATCCTTGTCAATCTTATTTGAATCAATTTTAAAGCGGTATGCTCTTTCCATAAAGGAGCAGTGTATGTTCGAAGAATCTACCACCTGGGTTGCCGCCCCTTCTCTACTATGGTCCTTCCTTATTCTCCTCCCCAGTATCTCAGGAACAAAAAGCTAGTCCAATACTAAATCCTAGAATAGGCAAACCAAATATTTTCACTTTTGAAATGTCTGAAAATAATTTATAGTAAAGCAGGCTTCTCTGATTTTTTATTGTTTTCATATTAAAATATCAATCCAGGTAGCGATTTAATTTGCTATTTGGGTTGCCTATCCTAGTACAAGTACCTTCTCCCAATTTAATTTTGATGACGTCCCTATGATGTGGGATGTGTGACTATTTCACCCCAATTCAACCAAATAAACGGTACTTAAGATATCCTGACATAACCCAAATTAACCGAAATCGCGAATGACGAATACATTCATGTGTCAGCTCTGAAACGTTATGAATATGAAACGCCAAGAGCAGGCAATAATTTTTAACTACAAAAGATGTTGTAGTGGTGTTGACTACAAGCACGAGCACCCTATATATAACATAATACGATAAGTAATGCAATTTACACAACCAACTCAAGATAATGAAACCTCCCTAGTCTCATCAGCAGGAGTTTAGAGTGTATGTGATTATCGTTAGAAGGAGACTTGCAGGACGAAATATTTTGAGCACTGCAAACCTTGAGAGACCCATCGCGTCTTTCATCATCGCTCGCATAATTTCCCTTTTTCTGCATCTCTGTGCTTTATAGGCATTTTGCGAGGAATTTTTAATAAGCCCGACACGCGTTTTCTTCGCTTTTTGCCTTGCTAGCTGAAAAATGCCATTACGGTCTATTATTAATTGTGCTCCGCGCTTTCTCTCCATAGTTCTTTTTATATTTCTAAGTGAGATGTTTTTTTTTGTTATTTTTTTTTTCATCTTTAAAAAACCTCAACACAGAAGACGTTAATAATAATCTATATAGGAAATTAATTTTTCTCATGCGATAAATTTCGTTTCGTTTTCGAGAGGTGTACTATCGAAGACCGCCAATCAGTTGGGGGAAAACAAAACTTCACATAAAGAAGAAGGGAAAATTTTTTGGAGTATTATAAAGAAAAACCACATATAGCTCAATTAACCAAAGGGATAATTAAATAGCGGGGTAGGAAAGTCTTATCAACCCACGTAGTGCCTAGCAACATTCTAAAACCCACATGTTTACCCGATGACGAAGAGGGGTTGAATATGACGTGGAAATGTGGCTAAGACCAGAGAGCAGGTATACTGATAAACTTATGGGAGGGAGGAGGCTCGATGCTGAAAGAAAAGTAATTATGTAACGAAACATGGACGAAGAATACTTTAAAAGTTAAAACTACATAACTTACAAGTGGAAAGGTAAAAGCTACAGCAATCGCCTTGTATAATAATGACTTTCCATTATACCTCTATTATAAAAATAACTTCTTAAAAGTTTTATAAGAAATCGATAGTGAAAATTCCTAAATGATGAAAAACGAAGGGAAAACTTGTTTTGACGTAGTATTGAACTTCTTCAACCAACACATCATCAGATTTTCAACATGGCCTTTATGATCATAATTCGTATACCAACAAAAATATTTTTGTTGCAAAGGAAGCCTCGGGTGTATAAACATTACGCTAACTATACACGTAGAGGCAAAACTAAAGACAAACTCTCGTTTGCTATTTTGCCAAGAGTTTGCGAACTTGTTACGTGGTTGTAACATGGTTCGTTATCTCTTATTCTTGAATGGGTTTCAATGAAACGGCGTTTAGCGAATAAATTACAGGATTTTGTAGGCGCGACGACGTAGCAAAAATCGGTTTCCTATTTTCGAGGATTCTTTCAGATTTGTGTTTCAACCTGATTTGTTTGAGGATGTTGAAAGCGTGGTAATTCAAAAGGGAAAATAACCAACCTCTTACACTGATAAGGTAATGGATATTGCTTTTGGAGATATTTCCTTATTTATTGATGAAAGGAAATTCCTAATGCATCTACTAATTCAGTTACCTTTTATAAAATCTACTGGAAATGGATATAGTATACAGAAGTATAGTCAGTAAACGAACACCAAATTTTAACATTTTTTTTAAGCTCTAAAAAACTTTATATTGATTAGTCTATTATATTTCATGGTGTGCAAGAGGATATGGAAAATTATAAGAGATAGAGAAAGTAAAATTAGTAGAGATTTTAAAGATGATGGGGCGGGCGACACGGGTTCGATCCCTCGTGTCAATGTCTGTGACACGACATTCTAAAAACCTTGCGAATCACACGGTATATAGTATCACTGTATTTTGTAATTGCGAGAACGTTTAATTAAACAGCCGTAATAAATATTTCAAAAACACGTGTAGATACCTACTCTTCTTACATGCTTTCAGCATAGAGGAGTGAACTTTTTTATTATGTGTTATTTTATGCAAAAGATACGCCCTTATTACCAGCGTACTTTTTCAAGTTCAAGCGTAAAATGAAAATGTTATCTGATGCATAAATATATCAAATTTAAATACCTTGTTTTTAAAATATGCCTGAACTGTTAACAGATATACAGGCTGCTCCAAAGTAAGTATGCACTATTGTTAACTTTGTTATTATAGGAGCTACGATGTCGGTTAAATGGGCAAACTGGAAGAATTTTTTATGCTAATTATGATAATGAAATCAAAAAAACAATTGAGCATCGCACTTCTGAGATATTTGCAAAAACATCATTTTTTTTAATGAAACACCCTGTATGTTTTTGCAAAAATGAATAGAAACTTAAATTCTCAACAAAAATGCCCATATGACTTTTTTTGATAACATTTAAAATTAGCGAGTTATTTGGATATAACTGTTTTAAACCTTAAAATCAAATAAGCCATGAAACAAAAAACATTCGTTGTCAATTATCCTATGTCTCAAAATAATAATTATTGAGCTTTTTATTTTTGAGACATTGGGATAATTGACAACAACGAATGTTTTTTGTTTCATGGCTTATTTGATTTTAAAGTTTAAAACAGTTATATCCAAATAACTCGGATATTTTGAATGTTATCAGAAAAAGTTGTATGGGCATTTTTGTTCAGAATTCAGTTTTCTATCCATTTATGTAAAAACATACAGGGTATTCCATTTAAAAAAAACGATGTTTTGGTAAATATCTCGGAAACGCGATGCTCATTTTTTTCTTTTGATTTCACTATCATAATCAGCATAAAAAATTATACTAGTTTCCCCATTCAACCGACATCGTAGCTCCTATAATAACATTGACGTAACTTGGAACATCCTGTATTCCCGATTCTCTCTTTGTTGTGGTTCTATACTTTTTTGGCTTCCTCTTATCTACTAATACGACTCACTGATGTATTCACAGTAAACCGTAGGCGTCTTTTTCGAATATGTTTAATGAATGTGGTATCTATTGTGTGTTATTTATTTGTTTATATATTGTTTTGGTTAGATAAAATATTATCTGAACGTTTTCTTTTGTTTAAGTACAATTTTCTATATTTGAAAGTTAAACAGAAAGATTGACTAAAAAGAGCTGAAAGGCTGTAAACAGCAAAAACTTCATACCTGGAACTACAAGAAAAGGGGCATAGAAAAAAAGGATTTCATAATTTATTGGCGAGGGTGACTGTTTCATTAAAAATCCGTTTTTTTTTAAATTTAATTTTCACCCAAATCAAAACTAAACAGTTTATGGTTTTCTATTCTAATTTATTATTCGAACAGATTTATTCGATAACATAACAATAAAAATGTATTTTTCAGATACGTTGCCAACATTATAATTGGTATTTTAAATTCGAAATCAAGTACTAAATCATCGCTTTTAATATTGGACATTTTTGAGGGCATAAATCATCCTCCTGTTGCAAAACTATTTAATGATTTTAAGGGTCGTTCCTGTTTTCCGTATAACAAAGTGCTTGTGTTGGATTAATTGACGCAGCACCGAATCCGAGTGACGAAAATGTATGGGAAATACAAATACATCTCAAAGTACATCTGTATAACGTATTTGATATAATATAATTCTAAATATTAGTAAGAAAATATTTCCTGAAGCTCCATATCAGGTGTAGGTTTTCAGGGAAATAGGGCAAGGAGGAACGTTTCCTCCAGAGCCTGTGATAACCAGACCAGGGGGCACCAGGAAATCCCTTGAGAAAAGCAGAAACATTCTCAATACCGAAAAAAAAAATATCTGCTGATTCTAAAGGGCATAGTAAAAACTCTAGGGTGTCCCTCGAAGTGTCCTAAAAATCCGCATTGATTAAGAAATATTCTTTAGTTCTTCTAGCTCGCAGAAATGAAAACAGGAATTCAGTTAAAATTAGGGCGAGTAGGTACCTACTACTAAAGTAAATTCAGCAAAAAACTTCATATGGTTGTCGCAATTGCAATTTTTGTCACTTATAAAAACCGAACTCGTTAGCTAATTTGTGCTTGCGAGAGATTATTGTTCTGCACAAAAATGAATAAATTTTCCTCCATTTAATCAACCCTCTACTGAGCTTGAAATACCCCAAACATCAATGACTTGAATAATTTAAAAACACAAAAAAAGTAAATTTCTTTGTGGGAAATGTAAATTTATCAAAAATAGGACCACTGTTTACAAGATTCTTTCTTATCAGATTAAGATAAGCAATATCTGTTTTAAGGATTATTATAGTACTTCTATATACGACAAGGAACAATAATTGAAATGAAAATTAAAAAAGATAGTAATCTGAAATTTGGAATAATTTTTTTTTTACTTTTGCATAAAAAAAATTATTTAATGAAGTAATCATATCAATATTTGTAAAAAGTAATCATTTATTAGGTATATTGTCGCTGTAGAATCCAACGAAAATTAAACGAAGCAAGATAAAATGTCTAACAATAAATTAATTAAGTTGCTCAGTGTAAATAACATTTTTTTGTATTTGTACTTGGATTGAGTTACAAAACATGCCCTAAAAAGTTAAAATTAACATAATGGACTATAAAGAGTGTCTTATCATTTTTATAAATGTATAAGAACACGTGAGCAATAATTCATTCTTTGCAACTTCGATTATCTACCCCTACCCTAAGAATAAAAGTTTTAGATAAAATCAAACATCAGCTTAAAAACAAATAATTGCTGATAAGAAAAACAAAATCAATCTCAAAAATTACTCGTCGTATCAAAAACAAAAAAATGTCTCAAAAATGAAATGCGGCCTGAAAAACAAAACACCGCAAAAACAAGAAAAGTAAAAAGTATGTTGGAAAATTCTGAAAAGAAAATTGGAACATGAACTTGCACTTACTTCATGCTCATGTTTTCCATATGTGACACCTTAATGTAAACACAACCGAATTTAAAAATATCCTGGAGTATACTCAACGCGGACTTTAAAATAACTGAACACAAGCCCGTCTTGCACACTCTCGCAGGAAAAACGGAGCGCAACGCAGGAAAGGATGAAGCGAGGTCTGGTTACCGTGACAACAGCTGGGTCCTTGACGACCGCTATCTCGTGAGGCATCTGTTGGAAAAACGCCGAACCACATGTCTTTCAGGCTTTCAGGTTTCAGGATAACGCTTCAGGACGATACTTAATATACTCGGATTATTCATTTAATTTAAACGTGCGGTATTAATTTACCAAGTGCCTCCCACTTTCTCTCAGATTATAAATTTAATTTTCATTAAAGCCAAAGAAACGCGCAACGCTTAACTTGATTTAATTTAAAAGTTTCTAGCAAGAAAACAAACAAATTACAAACTTTTATTTCCTTGTGAATACTATTGCTCGGCTAATATTTCAAAACATTTACATCGAAGAACCTTAACCACTCTAATGGTAAAATAAAAAACAATTAACACTCATTATCTCCTCCTACCGTTTTAACGTATTGCGGGGAAAAATATACGATGAAGTTAGCCATTCAGGCATTTCAACGTGTCTTTTTAAACGTACCACACGTTCTATAAGTATTTTTTTATTAAAAATTAA
Source organism: Hemicrepidius hirtus (assembly GCA_963082805.1). NCBI lineage: Eukaryota > Metazoa > Arthropoda > Insecta > Coleoptera > Elateridae > Hemicrepidius > Hemicrepidius hirtus. The sequence goes on along the minus strand of OY720160.1, from coordinate 38,707,242 downwards.
AATCTCATACTTGGCTGATAACTCTACTATTAGGACAAGACTCTATGATTATGACTCTACACCAAAAACTATTTCAGGAAATAAAATACATTTTTTTTTGTGTTAATCAATGTTAGTGAATTTTAATAAACGTCCCACATTTAAATAATACAGCGATATACTGTAATAATACGACGAATAAAAATCGACGTTCCATCTGAAAAATCGATTTCCGATTGATTTTGTTGGCCAAACTTTTGTGGATTATAGTCCTACAATGTAGATCACTGCCCAATTTTATGAATTCTAGTACTACAACTACAAGGATTATCCGAATTTTTCTGTTCGTGTTTCTAGAATTTTTCTGCATTATACAAACAAATTATAATCATGACGACAAAATATTAATTTTACATCCTAATATTTTGTAAGAATAATTAAATTTCCCCTTGTTTTACTTTAAAACTAAAAATCATAAAGGATGAGAAAGTACTAGCGTAGTGTATGATTGGTTGCATACCTACGTAAACGTCAGACGTCATAATGTCATAATAATACCTAACCTTAAAATTTACATGTTGTAAAGCAAGATTGTAAAGATTTCAATTAAATAGCTTATTATAATTAAAATATGCCTTTAATTATTATAACTGGGGTCCCTTGCAGTGGAAAAACCACAAGAGCAAATGAAATTAAAAAACATTTCGAAGAACAAGATAAAGAAGTGCATATTATAAGCGAAGAAGAGCAAATCTTGAAAGCTGGGTTTGAGAAAAACCCCTTTTATTTAGGTAAATTAATTACTTTATATAATTAAAATTAAAACATTTACTAACAGTAACTTATATTACTTTAGATTCATCAAAAGAAAAACACATTCGTGGACTTCTAAAATCAGAAGTTTTAAGACTAATAGGATCCAAATCGCTTGTAATTTTGGATGCTTCAAATTATATCAAAGGTAAGTTTATCATAATTGCACGTATTCTGATTGTTTAATAATATTTCATTTTCATAGGATATCGCTATGAATTATACTGTGCTACAAAAGCTAATAAATGTACACAATGTACCGTTCATACATTAATAAATCAAGATGTAGCATGGACTTATAATGAAAACAGAACTATAGATTCAGAAAAATACAGCCGTGAAGTATTTGACGCTTTGTTGATGAGGTATGAAGAACCTGAAGCAAGAAATAGATGGGATTCACCTTTATTTATGATATTTCCTGAAAATGAACTTGATCTAGTAGCTATTTCTGATTGCCTATTTGAGAAAAAGCCACCACCTCCCAATATGTCTACACAGAATGTAAGTCTTCCCAATATAATTGTAATAACGCAACTAAAATAGGCGTAATGGAGATACACAACAGATTGTTGAAGTAACTGATTGACTATTTAATCCCACAAATTGTAGAGTAAACAAACTATCTCTCAATCTTATAAGCTATTAGGTGTTGCATTAAATTTAAATAACGATTCTAAATAACCTGTATGCATAATTGTAACTAAAATAACAATTTTAGGCACCATTGAGTTCGACAAACTATTTATATGAGTTGGATAAAGTGACTAAAGGAATTACAGATAGTTTACTGAGAGCTAAAAATAAGGGTGCTAGAGGAGAAATAGAAATTCCGGGTTATGAGAATTTAACCGTGAATATTTCCTCCATGACACCACAAAAAATAATAATGTTAAGAAGACAGTATCTTACTTATTCTAAAATGCATGCACCCGAAGTTAGTCAAATACCACAACTTTATATTCAGTATTTAAAAACTAGCTTAAAATAATTTTTAATTTCTGGCTGTGATATTTTATTGTATTATATTTTCTTTTAAAATACAATAAACTGAATTGAATAAACATTTATTAGATCTTTTCAACCTACTATGAAAATAATAATAACTCCTACAGGGCTTATTTGAAAATTAAATTGGGGTGCCCTCATAAATATAGGAGGCAAATATTTTAATTATTCTAAACTTTAGTCACAATCATAGATGACTGTATTATTTTTCAAGCGTTTTGTGTTGAAAACCAATTTGTAATATCAGCAGCCACATCATTTGTATAATACCTGTAGGAAATGGTACTCATCGTTGTATCCGATATTAGTCATGCTACATTAACTTTTGTATATTCATACTATGTCCTTCCATGTTGCTGGCTGATACCACATATCTATTTTATACTATTTTCAAGTTTGATTTGTGAACATTCAAAGCAACCTTGTTGCAGGTATTTTCATAATATTATTATATCTTTATCTATTTTTTCTTTTACACATCACTTCTTTTTGCAAAACTCTTCTTAAGTTCCTAACATAACAAATGCAGTAGCCACACTACAGTAGTAGATACAAACGTGTCGCAAGCACCGTTTTTTATTACCCCTAATAATTAAGTGGTTGTGACATGGAAAGGGTATAGGTATATGTTCGATACCTATACTTTACTTTACGGTAGAAACACCTTCCTATATAAAAGACCAACCTGTTTTATTTATCAATACTGTATTAATATAGTACCAGTACTTATCTTTAACTGTTAAGAGCTGGTAAGTCTATATTGATTATTTGTTTCTAAAATCATTGATTATGGAATAAATTATCGAAAGATCATTTGCATAACATTATAGTGCCCTATTATAAAGTAATTACTAGGAGACATCCTAACAAACATCATTAAATATGACTTTAGAAATCTAATTACGCCATTGATCATCTACCAATAAAAAGTGAATGATACTGATAACTTGTATTTGCCCCTTTTCTTTAACGTCACCACAGTATAATTAATTAGTTTTGATAGGTCACCCGATGATAACCCCTCAACCTCTAGTTGTAAATATAAATGGCTGCAGTTCCGTCCAGACATCCTGGTTTGAGATATAAAAATATTTAGCCTCAAGTTATCTTCAATGATACATTTTAGTGAAGCAATAGAAGACCTTTTTTTACAAAGTATTTTATCTATTTGTCAATGACTGTTTCTAATCTTGTAAAATACAGGATCTAGCAAAATACCTTACGGACTCTTGTTTTTAAAAGTTACAACCAAAGTTGGCGAAGGTTTTATTAATTTAATTCATAGTAGACCCGGCCATGATCTCTAGAAACATTTGGGATAATAGGTCATAAGTTTTAAGCAAATAATTGCTAAAATGTGGACTAAATTATTAATTTGTTTATAAATCGGTTCTTTTTATGTTAAACTATATATAAAGAAACCAGACTAAATAAGGTTTTTGTTTATTTTGGTCAAAATATGTCGCTGCAAGACATTTTTTTAATTATCTGATTGTGATCCATTTTACGTAATATCAATCTAGCATTAAATTTTACCAATTTCCAAATCCCTGATCCCCAGTTCAACTTACAGGATTGATAAGAAAAAAAATATTTCGTTATTTTGAGAAAATAGTCTGCACAAAGCGCTAGCACATATTTTTATTTAACCATCATAACTCTCAATTTGCACTATTTCGGCTTACCCCTCGGCCGCAATAGGTATCTTAGCTCAACATTAAAAATCTTTATTTTCCACTTGTTAATTGGTTATACCTCTCAAATAAAGTATATTAAGCAGTCCATAACGCCTTCGGGCGTTATTGGCGTATCATAACGCCCGCACATTATACGCCCTAATATATACAGTGTGTCCACGGATTGAGTGCATATAAGGTGTAAATGACAAATTTTTTTAGAGTTGGATCTTCATGTTCTGAGGATCGCTCCTGCTTAGTCTCAAACTAAAATATTGAAAAAATGAGCCAAATCAATTAATATACAGGGTGTTTTTTTGGCCGAAATCTAAAAATTAGTCAAGAGTAAACTGTCTTTATTTTAGCAGATATAACAAAAATGTATTAGAAAAAGTTGTTTAGAATTAAAAGTTATTGAAGATTTTCAACTTTTATACAAATCAGCCTACTTTGTTTTTTCATCTAATCCAATACTTTTGAACTCATGTTTGTAACAAATAAGGTTTAATATTTTTTAATAAATAATTATTTGTTTTTCAAGTACTTTGTTTAATTACTCCGCATGCATGGGTCATTAAAACCACAAATAAAAAATCTCATGTTGATGAAAAAAATCAAAGTAGGCTGATTTGTATAAAAATTGAAAATCTTCAATAGCTTTTAATTCTAAACAACTTTTTCTAATACATTTTTGTTATATCTGCTAAAATAAAGACAGTTTACTCTTGACTAATTTTTAGATTTCGGCCAAAAAACACGCTGTATATTAATTGATTTGGCTCATTTTTTCAATATCTTAGTTTAAGACTAAGCAGGAGCGATCCTCAGAACATGAACAACCAACTCTAAAAAAAATTGTCATTTACACCTTATATGCACTCAATTCGTGGACACACTGTATATTTGTAATCGTTATAGGTACCTACCTACTTAAACAAACATCACCTATAAAACCATGCTATGGCCCTGTCTATTTTACAAATTCACATTCAAGCTTTTCAATTTATTTACGAATTCAAAGTGTTTAAACCTTCAGGCCTAACCTATGGAAGATATCGAAATCGAACAACAGACAATACCTAAACCTTGTATGGGAACCCTGTATAAACAAAATAATTCTTCAACTTGTGCTTCATTTCTATTATCTCTAAAAACAAAGATATTTTGATTTAAGAAAATTCCATATTTCTATAATATTTCCCTTATCTAATAGATAAGCTTTGGGTATTTTTGGGAAAAACAAAATCGTTAATTGCCTACGAGGACATTCGTTATGTAATTTAAAATTCCATAAATCCCTCATCCTAGGGTAGAGTGAATTACCTTTTACCTCCCTTATTTGTTATGCAATACCATTAACAAAAATCAGTAAAATTGTAGTAGGTGTAGGTACTAGTACTTATAATATCAAAATGATTGAATCCAATGCTAAAGATTATGGTAGATAGGTACCTAAACAGTAATTTGGACAATATTTTTCATTGTGTAGTAAATCTTCCATAATTATGGAATATTCTGAAAAGGAAACTTTTCTATAAAAATTTTCTAATGTTAACTTAAGAAGCAATAATATTTAAATTATAACAATCATATCTTCTTATTCGAAGTGAAGGTCACTGTTAAAGTAACGTATATATCTAGTGAAATTTTTCATATACTTCTTAGTTACTGGACTTATCTTCCTAAAGTCTAGACAACCCTTTTTGTGTCTTATTATATGTGTAAGTGATTAGGCTGACACATCAAAACTTATAAACAACATTATTCTTTCTTTACTGTTAGTCTGTTGGTGGCAGCTTAAGGAGAAGGACTTATCTTACTTTACTCCTTGGCCAATAATAATATCAGTGCAGCAGTTTATTTTATTTGTTGTAATTCAAATTATTACTTGGTATCTACATTAAAAATCATTCAGGTAAGTTGATTTATTTGGTTTTTCTATACCAGTTTTAAAAAGTTAAACCTGGACTTCTTTATTAAATTTTTCTACAATAATAATGAAAATTTAAACAAATTTAATTATTTTCACTTCATTTTTCTATTTCATTGATTTGTCTTTGGTAATATTTTTACCTTTAAAAATGTTTTGATAATTTATTGAATCGGAAGAAAGTTTAAACCACTTCAATATTTTCTTATTATTTTATTATACAGGACGTGTTAATGCTAAGTCGTTACACACGAAAATAGCAGTAAGAACTCCTTAAAACAAACAACTTTTTATAAATTTTAAATTTTGATCTGGGGCCCTAATTAATAGTTTTTGGATTATTTTTTTTATTTTTTTAACAACTTTTCTCCAAATTTATTCCTTTTTTTTTTAGGTTTTTAAAAATGAGTAAATACTTTGGAGGAGTGTACCATGCCTTGGCATTAGGGCACCATGTACTTGCAATGAAATATACATCCGAAATTGAGTTCAGTAAGAGCTCAGATCAAAGGATAATCGAAATGGAACAATTTGCATATCGATACTTTACAGCTTGGAACATGGTAAGTTTACCTTTCCCTCAAATTTACTACAGAAAACTAATTTTTGATATTTTTTCAGATAATTCAAACAATATATTTGTTCCTCGCAGTTACAGCAGACGTTTTACATTTGTTTCCAGAAAATTTCCAAAAATATGAGAAGAAGCTTCTCTTGTTAAAAGGATATGTTTTTACTAGCTTGATGTTTCCATGCACAGTTTTTGTAGCCGGAATGTTTTGGGGCGTGTATAGCATCAACAGGGAATGGGTTCTTCCAGCTGCTGTTGATGCCATATTTCCAGAATGGTTAAATCATTCAATTCATACAGTAATTTTGATACCTGTAATCATGGAGATTTTGATTACTAATCATCTTTTACCAAGCTTTAAAGCCGCACTTATTGGTCTGAGCAGCCTGCTACTGATTTATCATGTCTTGTAAGTTTTAAACTTTGCAAAAATTGGATACTAACGATAATAAGTCTTAAAGTTTTATCTTATTTATTATTTTTCTGTTTTAGATTCTTTTTTACCTACTATCAATGTGGGAGATGGTTATATGGATTGTTCTACGTTCTCGACTGGAAGGAAAGAACTGTTTTCATGTTTCTAAATTATTTAACCACTGTAGTTATAATGCAAATTGGAATTGCGTTACAAAATCTTAAAGGAAAGTTTAATGGATATAATTATAACTGGTCAAAGCTAAGTAAGGAACTGTGATACCTATATTAAAAGTTAGTTTGCGTGATATATTTATTTTAATTTAGTATGATATACTTGATGTGGTAGTACAATTAATTAATGAATTATTTTTATTTATTTAGTATTTTGTTAATATTATAACACCTAAGTACGTAGATGTAAAGTATATAAGTAGTATTTTTGCACTTTATTTACATAAGAGCCGAGATACCTAGTAGTAGTAATATACACATAAGAGAAATAAATTTTCTTATTATTCACTTGTTGTGTTTGCTTTTTGGTATGTATCTCATAAACAAGAGATTCAACCAAAATCTGTTACCTATTTACACCCCTGAGAACCAGGGTGTTGGTACAAATAAATAGAGATTTGTATCTATAGGTAGTACCTACTCTTATATAGGTACTATACATAGTACGTATAGGTACCTACATTGTATATGGAAAGTACTAAATTTTCTGTTACCTGCCGCATAAACCCATTTAAAATACATTAATGCCTTATTTTTAAACAGATTAAGCTGTATTATGTGTAAACACTTGAGAAATAAAAAATCAAATAGGCACCTACCTATTACATAACTGTTGGGCCCCTATGATGTACGACATTAATGCACAATCCTTCACTATTAAGAACAGGTATTCATGGATGGGAATTAGTTGCACTTTGTAGATGTGGTGATACCATAGCGTCGGTGTTGAGCCGTAAACCATACCCACGTGATTACCCTCGATTGCCCAGGTGGAAATAAAATTAAATTCTTGCTGCACCAATTCTCATCGGCACTAATTGCCGCCATATTCTGAAAGAAATTTTTGAAGGTTAACTTAATGTTACATTTTAAAATAAATTCTCAAATACACATTAAATGTGCTAAAAAGTAATTAATAATGGTTCAAATATGTTTCGCCTCAAATGGATCAAGATTTATGCAAAAGCTTTTACGAGAAAAACGATGGTTAAGCACTTCGGCAAGACCAGTTAATATTCAGGATAATATAACTATCCAGAACAATACCTATAAACGAGATGATTACACAAATATAACAGATAAAATAATATCCTTAATTGGACGAAATCTTCATACAACACAAAAACATCCTCTATCACTAGTAAGACAAAAAATTGTAAATTATTTCTACAAATCGTTCCGAAACCCAAGAGGTAACCCAATATTTTCTGTGTACGATAATCTGCAACCAGTGGTAACACTTGAGCAAAATTTTGATAGCTTATTAATTCCAAAGAATCATCCATCAAGATTAAAAAGTGATTGTTATTACGTAAACCGAGAATACTTGCTCCGAGCACACACTACCGCTCATCAAGCACAACTTATAAGAGCTGGGTTAGATAATTTTTTAATAATAGGTGATGTATTCCGTAGAGATGAAATTGATCGCACACATTATCCTGTATTTCATCAGGTAGATGCTGTTAGATTAAAAACTAGAGATCAGTTATTTCCCAAAGACGATTCTTTAAAGTTATTTGAAAACAGCCATACCAGTGATATAGTTGGAGGTCAAACTAAACAGAACTGCCATACACTAGAAGCTTGTAAATTAATGGAACATGAATTAAAAGGAACATTGGTAGGTTTAGCTAAAGAATTGTTTGGGGAAAACATTGAATACCGCTGGGTCGACACAACTTTCCCATTTACTCAGCCTTCATGGGAACTAGAAGTTTATCATAATAACGAATGGTTAGAATTGCTTGGATGTGGAATCATGATGCAATCAATTCTGAATAACGCAGGTGTTCATGATAGAATTGGTTGGGCTTTTGGTATAGGCTTAGAACGCTTAGCTATGTGCCTCTACCAAATACCTGATATTCGGTTATTCTGGTCTTCGGATTCTGGGTTCCTTAATCAATTTAATACCGAAGATGTAAATAAGAAAATTATTTATAAATCTATAAGTCAATATCCCCAATGTATAAATGATATTAGTTTTTGGTTACCGCAAGATGCTTCCTTAAATTACTCTAGCAATGATTTTTACGATTTAGTTCGTAGCATTGGTGGGGATATTATCGAACAAGTTACGTTAGTAGATCAATTTAAACATCCCAAAAGTGGAAAAGAAAGCCATTGTTACAGAATTATTTATAGGCACATGGAGAAAACCTTGACTAATGCCGATGTTAATATTATTCATAAAGAAATTGAAAATGTAGCTAGTAAACAATTAGGAATTACTATTAGGTAATAAATTATTGTGTAATTTATGTAAATATTTGTAATAAAAATGTTTTAAATACTTTTCTTGTAATAAATTGTTCTTTGTAAGAATATTTGCCTTTGGAATCCCGCTATTAGGCAAAGACCTACCCCATCTGCTTCCATCCCTTGTTCTTTCTTGTCTTTACACCGGAGTACAAAATGTTGGAAACATCAGGAATTAATGAGAGCAACAAGGAAGGGATAAACAAAATTAGTTGCAAGACAAAGATGCATGGTTTCCTTTGATACCATTTTTTAAATGTGCAAATAGCACATTAAATTTCGGTTATTATCGTCTCTGTCTTACTAGTCATTTTGTGTATTCTTTCCTTGTTCCACTCACTAGTCCCCCGTGTTTCCTATAAAATATAAATGATCTGTTTAACAGCAATGGGTGGAAGTAGTAAAGACTAATTCACATGTGTGAGAAAGAGATGCAATTAGGTAGAACGTTCGTATAGTTCTTAATCTCAGGGTAGAACTGAAATTTAACTTTTTCAGTAATCTTGAATGAATGCCTCTAAACTGGAGTTTATACATCTCTTTCTTACATATAGGAATTAGCATGTTTTACTACTTCCACTCATATGCATCTCTTTCTTACACATCTGGATGATCTTTTTTATTAGTTCCACTCATAGGATGCATCTCTTTCTTACACATGTGAATGATCTTTCTTATTACTTCCACTCATTGCTGTTATTTATAAATTGCTCTTTATGTAAAAAATAAAGAAAACTTATTGTTGGGTCATTGCTATGGTTACAGTAAATAACAGCTAGACGAGTATTTTCTGTTTTGAGGTTTCCATAAAATCGCATAAAATGTCAAAAGATATGAAGTTCAATAACAAAAATTTGTTTCAAGAGTTACAATCTGCTATAGAATACGATAAGAGATATTGGATTCAAAATGATGCAAAAATAAGAGCTGTTGTGACTTCAAAAACCTACGATGAATTTCGGTAACTGTTAAGAACTTTTTAATTTTTATTTTAATCTTCTTCTTTTTATTTAGCGATACTGTAGCTGCTGCACATTTACAACCAGTAACAAAAGAAGATAAAGCTAAAAATACCCGTACTTGGAATACTGCAGCTCGGAATACTTCAGACATAGAGTAATTTCTGTTTTAAAACATTTATTAAAAATAAACGCCTGACAAATATTTCAATATAAATTTAAACCTCAACCCTTAAAGCATTGTTTAGTGAATATTCAGCTTGCAAATGAAATCATTTTTTTAATTGCAAACTAAATTTTCATTTTTATAAAAAGCCCTCAAAACTGACTACTACCTATAATTGCAAAACTAAAATTGTTTACACAATGATTTTGACTTAAAAAAAATGTATATTATAGAACTAAGTTTTGGGTTTGAAGTCATTTAATGGAATGATATTTTTATTTATTACAGACTGATTTTTACTCATAAATGCAATACATCTATTTGGTATCAAAAGTGTATTATTTGCTTATTATTTGTTTGTTAGTAACATGTTGATGATAAGCGCTATCATTTCCAAGAAGATAAAAATTTTGCAATAACACAAGTTTGCTCATACTACACTATTAGGCTATCTTTTATAAAATGCTAGAAAAAAAAAACTTTTAACTTGAATTTTTGACCTCTGCTAAAACATATTTTGGAACTACATCATGCGTAACTAACTCTAATGGTAGGTCAGCTATCAAGGAATAGTTAGTTTTAGTAAAAACAATCAAATTATGCCGATACAGAAAAAACATTTAAAAATTTTTCTAATCTGAACAGAGCCTATATAATAATTGCTTTATTGAGCAAATTATTCTAAAGAATATATTTATATTCAACAATAAAATTAACAACTATATTAATAGACAATATTTTAAATATCAAACGTTTTTGAAAATCGCATCGACATACAAATTAAAATGATTGGCACCGGTAGCATCATAAAAACACTTCAAACAATTAAAAATTTGACACAACCTGTCCCAAGTTTTAAGAAACTTTTTAAAATGAAACAAGTTTCACCCCACAGTATAGACTAGTTTTTTTGTTTTGAAAATTAAAATTTGAAACATTGGGATTAAACATTTACATCATAAAAAAACCGTTAAATATATAATCGGTATAACAACATTTTAAAAGAAAACTTAAAGCTAAAAGACGGAGTAAATGCCTGTTTTTTTATCATAGTGATCAGTCCGTACAAAATTAATAGAACACAAGAGCTCTATTTCCTGGGTTGTTGAATGTTGATTGGAGTTTTTGCACAATGAATGGTAGGGGGTTTCTCCTTATGAATGTTCTGTACAGCTTCTGCAGGAAAATCTGCATTTCCCTTAACAATTGCTCCGGATATCGTAGTTGTCTTTGGGGGGCTTCCTGCTACTTTCAAGCCCGTAATGTCTTCTGCTATACCTGGTGGTTCCTTAGGCGTTTTATGCTGAGTAATTCGCATTCCACCAGCTTTCACTGTGTATTTTTATAAGTAAATAAGAATTTAAATAAAAAAAATAAAAACAGCCTGCTCTATTATTTACCTGCTGGAGGATGACCACCTTTTAAATGACATTCTGTTTCTTTAGGACTCGACATTTTCTTGTATACTAATGAACTTCTTTGTACAATATGTTCAAGGTATCACGCTGTATCTTAGATAATTTCTAAACAAGAAACACGTCCACAAAAAAGACGACCTTGCCCAATCTCACATTTGGTGACGTACTCTAGTGCGATTCTGTTGTGTTATTCATTATACAGTATTAATCGTACTTATTGTAAGTTCAGTATTTGTCGATACAAAAATTAGGAAAACTGATAATATCATTAGAAATATAATTTTTCTATTAATATTTTTACATTTCTGTTTATTTTTATTTAAAAAAATTAATTATATTAAGTTTTCTTGTAAGTACAAAACTTTACTGCGAACTGTATATTTTTCAGATTGAAAATTCCCACTAGATAAAACTTGCATTAGTTAAAACGTATATATAATTTGGAATTGTTTAAAAGCCAAAATAGGATATAATTATTAATAATGTTGTAATAAATATCTTTACCTGTTTATAATATTTTTCTAAAATACCGTTTATTTATTAAAACTTTCCATTTAATATTTAAACAACAATTTAAATCCAATTTGCTATCCTTCTTCCGCTGATATGTTTCTCTTCGTCTTTGGCTTGCATGAGCTAATGACAGTGTGATCGTTTTGCTTCAAATTTGGAAGAAAAAACACTTAAAATCGTGAATTTAATTTATTATTGTGAATTACAACGTAATGGTATGTATTATTATCATTTTTAAACATAAATTAACTTTCTTGTACATAAATGCTGAATTGCCATTTTAGAAAAATGTTTGGTTTTAGACATTCCGGTTTATTATTTTAACGACTTTCATACGTTTTTTTGGAGCCAAATAATTTAATACAGTACCAAATTGTGAGTTTTATAGGAATAAACATGAAATTTAGGCATTATTTCATATTTTTTTCTATGTTCTAGAACCTTCACTATTCTACTTTAAAAAACCTTTCCTATTTATCTCTCGAATTTCCACGTTTTTGTAAAATGTAAGCAAACAAAACTGATATCTTATTTTTCTAATAATCACAGTTGATCTGTACAAATGAATTTAGTACTACACCATTTATCAGTCAAATGTATTGATTATGAGAAAGAAAAATGTATTGACTTAAAACCTCATGTTGTATCACATTTGCATTTTGACAAAAAACTCATATTGTGTTCATTGAATCAGTTAATTTTATATACAGAGACACTTCAAATAACTTAAGGTTTTGGTTGTTTCAAGCAGGTCTTTACCCTTAGGCCAACACGTTGTCAACTCTAAAAATTTTTACCAAATTGATTATATTTCAACCTCCGAAGGGAGGCAAACACAAAATATCGTAGCATTAAAATTAGTCTGTTGTGGTTCTTTTAGTTTTCATTGCAAATAACTTCTGAAATATTTATAAACCACACCAGAAGTTGATAATTACGTTTCTATACCTACCAGCAAGGAAAGTATTCTTTGTAAAATTTAACCTATCTTTCATGTTACAGATGGGTGATAGTTGGGATGAAGGGCCTGTTGTAGTTCAGACAACCGAGTTTCGCAATCGTGGAAAATATGGAGGACGTTGGCCGCAAAACAGAAACCAAAATAATGAATCCTCCAATAACTGGCGAAGCGAATCATCAAATGGTTTTAATGCTAGGTCTGGATCTGGTAACAACTGGCGAAATGATTCAAACGGTGTAAATATTGAAGTTCCCAGTAAAAGTGTTGGCCGAATAATTGGTAAGCAATTAAGAGATAATTCATTACCAAACTCGTAAATTTAACAAGCAAGTCTAATTTCTATGTAGGTAAAGGTGGATCAAAAATCAGTGATCTACAATTTGAATCTGGTGCCAAAATTAATGTCACTAAAGAAATAATAGGCGACAATACTGTTATCAGGATAAGTGGAACACCGGAGGCGATTCAAAAAGCAAAGGAACTGATCGAAGAATTAACTGTTGATATGCCACCCCGTCCTCAGATACAATCATTCACGGAGAGTAGAGAACCGCATGTGGTCGCCCCAGTTATTATAAATTGGAAAGCTCTCTCTGAAGAATGTGTAAGTCACAATATACTCTAAAATATGTCAAATATTATTCTCATATTCATATTATAGGACCAAGCTACTAAAGCAAATTGGGCAAAGCTACCACCTATTAAAAAGGACTTTTACGAGGAACATCCCTCTGTTACAATCATGACTCCTGAAGAAGTAGCATCTTTCCGTGAAAACAATAACAACATTGTGGTATCTCGTGTATTCGCCGAGAAGAGTGGATATAAACCTATTCCCAATCCTGTACAAACTTTTGACCAGGCCTTCCATAATTACCCGTTAATTCTCGATGAAATAGAGAAGGCAGGGTTTCAAACTCCGTCTCCTATCCAAACTCAAGCATGGCCTGTTCTTCTCAGTGGAGAAGATTTAATTGGAATAGCCCAAACCGGAACGGGAAAGACTCTGGCCTTCTTACTACCTGCTCTTATCCATATTGATGGGCAGCCGGTACCTCGAGAAGAACGTTCAGGCCCTAGTGTTTTAGTTATAGCTCCAACACGAGAATTGGCTCTGCAAATAGACCGAGAAGTTAAAAAATACTCGTATAAGGGCATAACAGCGTAAGTTACTTTAGAACATTTATTGAAAAATGTTTCTATTATTTCTTCTTAATTTTTCCTACCTTTCCAGGAAACCTACTTGAAATAAAGTTTTGTGACATTTAAATATTTCAGAGTGTGCATTTATGGTGGGGGAAGTCGTAAGGAACAAGTGAATATTGTCACTAGAGGTGTGGATATTGTAATTGCAACTCCTGGACGCCTCAATGATCTCGTCCAAGCTGGTATTATATTTTTGTACATCACACGACAAACTTAATAATTTTTTTTTCGCGTAAAGGTTACATATCAGTTAAAAGTATTACGTATGTGGTTTTGGATGAAGCTGATAGGATGTTGGATATGGGATTTGAACCTCAAATTCGTAAAGTATTATATGATATTAGGCCCGACCGACAAACTGTCATGACTAGTGCCACATGGCCAGCAGGTGTTAGAAGATTAGCTGATTCTTATATGGAAAATCCCATACAAATTTATGTAGGATCTTTAGATTTGGCGGCAGTACATACTGTTACTCAAACCATCGTAATTATGCCCGACGATGAGCAAGAAAAATATAATACGGTAATACATAAATTATTAAGTGTTAAATAATAGTCTATAAGATAAATAATCCATTGCAGTTTATGGAATTTACCCACAATATGCAACCTGATGAGAAAGCGATTGTTTTCTGTGGTAAAAAAACACGTGCAGATTATTTATCCTCAGAACTTATTCTTGCTGGTATTGACTGTCAATCAATTCATGGTGATCGCGAGCAGGTCGATCGTGAACAAGCCTTAGCGGATATTACAGATGGCACTGTCCAGATTCTCATAGCTACAGATGTTGCATCACGTGGACTTGATATAGAAGATATTACGTATGTAACAATGATTTTTTTAAATTCTGTTTCTTACAATGTGTTAAATTTCAGACATGTAATAAATTATGACTTTCCAAGAAATATAGAAGAGTATGTACATCGAGTTGGTCGTACAGGTCGTGCTGGTCGATCAGGTCATTCCATTAGTTATTTTACACGTGCAGATTGGGCCAATGCCAAAGAGTTAATTCCAATCTTAGAGGAAGCTAATCAGGTAAAATTTTGTTATAAAATTAGTCAATTGTAGGTAAGTATTTTTATTATTTAGAACCAATCTTTATGTTGTCAAATGATCGATTTATAAAAGTATAATAAATCAAAACAGGAAAAAAAAAACCTTTGAATGGACAAAAATTAAAATTAATTCTTATTAAAGTATTCCATAAAGTGTGCATTAGTTTATAAGAACTTTTTTATTATTCTATTTGAACTATCCTTTTAGTATATTTTTAAAGAAATACAGAGTGTTTAAAATTCGAGGGCAACCATCTTACTTATAAGAGATAGAGGGTAGGTTTAAATTTGGCACTTTCCCATGATTGCCCTGGAATTTGAAACCCCCTGTATGCATATACCAAATTTCATTGCTTTATATTATAGGGTATATCAGATATTAATTTAAAATTCTAATTTGTATTTTTGTGCCCCATTTGGAGAGCTACAACTCCCCCTAGACTAACTGTCCCTAAGCTTTTTTCATTGATTTTCATTATTACCATTATACAGGGTGTAACACAACTTATCCGAAAAAATTTAACCATATATGCACTTTTAAATAAGAAATCGATTTGTTAAAAAAAATTTGAATAAAAGTCCAACAGAAAACGAGATAAAAATTGGTAAAGTTACAAATTAATGAAAAAAAAAACACAACTTATCCGAAAAAATTTAACCATACATGCACATTTAAATAAGAAATCGATTTGTTAAAAAAAATTTTAATAAAAGTCCAACACAAAACGAGATAAAAATTGTAGAAAATGTTATTTTAACATTTTCATTAATTTGTAACTTTAACAATTTTTATCTCGTTTTCTGTTGGACTTTTATTAACATTTTTTTTTAAAAAATCGATTTCTTATTTAAAAGTGCATGTATGGTTAAATTTTTTCGGATAAGTTGTGTTACACCCTGTATACCCCGTAAATATTTGACACCCTGTATTTTCAAGTTTGTTTATTGTATGCAAATGCATGGACAGCTCATCCCCAAAATAAAAATTAATACCAACGTAAATAGCATTTAGACTTAGGTCAGTGCACATTAAAATTTTGGTGTAATCTTTTATAAGAACGGAATCTATGAATGTTTTTATTGTGTTACCATAGCAACACCTTAAATCAATAATAGCTGAACTGCTATTTTAGTCAAACAAGTGAAAGCTTGAAGTAGAGTTGAATATTTTATTTATAAAAACATTTCAATCCTGTTACAATGGGAGAAGAAACGAAGTTTGTAATTACAGAACTTAACAAATTATTAAACAAAAACTATAATCTATCCTCATTCGAAAGTTTATCAAAAGAACAGCTGCTACATATTGTTTGTGATGTGTTGGTACAATTAGGAGCATTATCATCGGTAGATGTTCAAAAAAATCCTGATAATATGATTGTTGCTATTCTGGAAGTTTTACAAAATATAAAATATTCCCCTCCTAAGAATCTTCCTCCAGAGGAATTTCGTGATGGTTTAGCTTTAGGAAACCGATCAGTGATTCGTCCAATTTTATACTGGCTTCTCTCTAACCCCCAACAAGTTACAAGACGAGCTTACCTAGCAAAATATGTTGAAAAAGTCGAATGCCCACCAGAAATGTTAGACGATTCTGATATTCGTACAATACGTACACAATATGATACCCTTATTGATGAATTTTGGAAGACCTACACAGAAAATAGAAGAGGAAAAAAGAACGCAATAGAAGCCAAAGAATTGCAACAAGACATATCCAAAATGGAAGATGATACAGCAAGATTATTACAACGAATTGAACAACAAAAAGAAAAAGTTGATAATATCCCCAATAAAGAAGTTTTACTTACCATTGTTAGAGCATACCGTAATGAAGTTACCGAACAAAAAAAGTTAGAAGAACAACTCGCAGAGCAACATAATCTTGAAGTTCAAATGGAAAACGAAATTAAGGAACTAAAAAATAAATTGACCCATAAACAATCTCGTCATCCAGCAGATCTTGAACCAATGCAACAAATAATGAACGAATTAAGAACGAATAAAATACTTGAAGCTCAGCTTCCGGATGAACTTAAGGCTGCAAAAAAAGAATTTGAGATGTATGAGTTTGTACTTAAAGGACCTGAACCGACAATTCAAGATTTAAACGAAATGAATAATGAATACACAAAAATTAATGGAGAAATTCAAATTTTGGTAGAACGTAAAATGGCAACTAATAATAACGCAGGTGGGGAATTAGGTCCTTTCCGAAATCAAGCGGCTATAATCGCAAATAAAAAACAAGAAATTTCCAACACAGTTATGGATTTAAAAAATACAATAAACGCGGTTGATTATGAAATTTCCCAAAAAGAAGATGTCTTAATGACTTTAGTTGGTGGTCCTTTATTACAAGGAGATAACTTAAAAAAATATGTTGCAAAATTACGTGAACATAACATCGTATACAAAGAATACAAAGCGCAATTAAGAGCTCTAACAACCGAGCAAGGTGTATTAACACGGACTTTAGATGTTCTCAAACTAACAGACCCATCCATTGATGACATACTAAAAAAAAATGAATCTAATCAGAACGAAGAACAAATTCCAGATAATAACGAAGAATTAAAAAATAAAGTTAAAAAAATGGCAACAGAAACGGATCAAGTTCGAGCAGAAACTGCTCAATTACGAGAAGAACTAAAAATGTACACCACAGACATGCAACCGCTCGTCAATGAATTTAATCAACTAACGGAAACTTTTGAAGAAATTACAGGACCTGCTACAAATCAATTAAAACAAGTAAATGATGATATATCTATATTGGAAGACCAAATCAAAGTTCAGGAAGAAAAATGGAAAATTATTCGCCAAGAAAATGAAAGAAAAGAAGAATTGCTTCTTCATTTAAGCGAAGATCTTATAAATTCTGCTGATGATCTTAATACGCAACCTACACAAACAGATATTTTAAAACAAAAGCTTGCACAACAGGAAAAATTGAAGAAAAATTTGGAAAAGGAATTAAATTATTTGGAGCAACAAAAGGTAGTATTACAAATTTTTAAAAAATACCCAAAAAAACTCTATCTTTTCATTTTAGGGTGAAAGACAAGAAAATTTAGAAGTTCTCGACAGCATAATTAAGTTGCTGAAGGCAAAGGACGATTATGTTCCTTATTAGTTTTTTTTTATATAGCATGGCATTGTCTTTAATTGGAATCTTCAAAAATAGAGGCAATTAGACAGCAAGTGCACTACTCCCCTAATTTTTTTCCTTTTTTGTTTAGTATACCTACTGTTAATTTTTTTTTTAATTTAATATATTTTTGGATGATTCATATTGGTTGGTTCTAAATATATTTGCAATCCTAATATAATAAATAATGATATAAATAATTTTCTGTGATTAGTATGTACCGGAGGAATTACACCAAATGAGTCAGCGATATGAAGCATGGAAGGAGCGTAAAGATCAAGAACGTGGTAGAGGAGGGGGAGGAGGAGGGAGATTTGGTGGCAATGACAGATTTGGGGGTAATGATAGATTTGGAGGCGGAGGTGGTGGAGGTAGGTTTGGAGGAAGTGGAGGCGGCGGTGGCGGGGGAGGACGATTTGGGGGAGGGGGAGGGGGAAATAGAAAGTGGTAGTTATTAATGTATGTATAACAAGATACTGTATCATGTGTCTTAAGGAATCTCCATTAGTAAGTATTTATAATTTTTGAAAAAGAAGACTGTAGTATTACATCTTTTAACCGATATTAAAAAAAATTTATTTACATATTTTTATATTTAATTTTAGGTAGACCATTTACGTATTTTTTTTATTTAACAAGTTTCGCAGTTTATTCCTTAATGTTAGATTACAAAGTGGCCTCTCTTGTCTGCGAATAGAGACATCATCCGCTATAACCACCTAAAAATACTAGAAACTGCTAATTTTCAATTTATAATGTGATACGTAAGCTAATTACACTCTTAAGTAGAAATTCTCGTTCACGTCTTCATTTATTTTTTGTTTCTTTAAGACACTGTAAACTTTACTGTATTAGTATAGACTTCCCAATTGTTAGGTATCTCTCGTATTTATAATATTATTTATTGGTTTAAACTTTCTAATATTAGATATGTATTTAAACTAAATAAACAAAATGATAATTTATACTGTATTACATATAAGATTTTATTGAATATTCTGTTAAGGGGTTAAAAATTAAAATTCAATTTTTTTTTTCTAACAATATACAGTTTTGTGGCAATTCTGTTTTATTTTCTTTTTAAACTTGAATTTATTTGTATGTATTTGTAATCTTTAACTACATAAAATGATAAAAAGATTATAATTAAAAGCAAACAAACCATGAGTATCCATTAAAATAATAAGGTTCCCTATACTTTACTATCGCAGTTTGTAAACACTATAAATTATTTCAATATAGTTTTCTAATTTACATTTTATATTGCCTCATTGGAGTATTTAGTTATGTCTATTCTGAAATAAAAATGTGTGATATTCAGATTTTAAAAACTTTTATAGTGCACCCACAGACTCATTCTCGGAGTCCTCGCTTATTATAAGAGATACAGATTTGGTTAAATGGAAGGAATTACTCCTTAGGTTAACTTGTACCCAACTCCATAAATTTTGGTTTTTAAATTCAACTTTCTCTTAAAATAAATGAAGGAAAAAAAATGAAAAAGTCAAAAATTCACTACAACTCCAGAATTGCATTAAATATCAAACGTTTATTTATAGGGTTTGGTACAACTTTACCTAAGGAGTATTTCATTCCATTTAACCAAAACCTTTCATAATAAGCGAGATTCCATATTGAGACCGAGTCTACCTCACATGGGACTTGAACACCCACCTACTGTACTCCATTATCTAAAACCCCAATTGCCAATATGTTCAAACAAACTGCAAGGTGTTACTATAAGTTCTGCAGTATAGGAAAAATTCATATCTCTATTTCTACATGCCAGGATACTCTTCGTAAATCGGATTGCATCCACACAGTGTAGGTTTTATTAAAGGATATAATATCACTCTTGCAGTTTTAGGAAAAAAAAAGCTTTAAGCTTAGATTTTCTGTTTTTTTCCTATAATTCCAGACTTATGGGACACCCTATATTAATTACCTGCAGTGTCTGTTGACTATGATGTAAATGGTAGACGACATATTTGGTATCTTTATCCTCGGCTGAATCATCATCATCCTCATATATATCTTTTCTCTTTTTCTTTTGTTTCTTAGATTGCTTTTATTACAGAATTATTAATAAATTTGTCTCAAACATTTATGAATATTTTACCTTTCTAAGTGATTCTTCTCCACAATCGGCAAAGACAATAGTATTCACGCATTTATAAGCTTCATTATCGCAATCTTCACTTTCTTGAAAGCAACAAGAACTACATATTGTGACAATAGTGGCCAAGGGATAAGTTAAGAAAAATATCACATTAAGATAGAATTCAGTTTTTCTGAAAATAGAATATGTAATTAATGATAGGTGCACTTTTTAAATAAAATTTGTTCAAATCTCTGTGATTGGCTAACAGTTTTAGTTAGTCAATATTTTTTATTTAAAACTTCTATACAAAGATTCATTTTCATGGTGTTTTGCTTTTCATTCATATTTACAACAATCTTAAATTGTTAAACGGAATAGGTCAAGGTCTTGGTAAGCTAGTCCCCGGCACCTTTCTAGACTTTAGGTTTGTTTAGGCCTAAATCCTGCACTCTTCTTGGTTACACAATTAAATTGAAGAAAATATTCAAACAAAATGAAACCCTCATTATTATTTAGGTATCCAAATAAATATCAATTAGTAAATACATTGTGACAGCCCGTACAGAGCGTTCACCAGTTTCAGGATGTATAGGCCAACCTGTGATATCATACTGGACAGGCATCTCCTCTAATTCAGGCTCCTGATAAAATTCAAGTGGACGGGGTAAATCAATCAAGGTTCCTATTCCCCACATACCCACAGGGGCACAGACGTATAAGCCTATTAGCCCCTTGAGTACCCCTAAAAAAACTTAAGGGGTAAATGTCTAATTAAGACAAAAATCATTATTCACCTAATAATAAAAGACAAACTAAGGTAATTAAGAATGTCATCACAATCAAAGTCCATAATGGAACAGCACAACCAGTGTGTTCCGTTGCAACCCTTTTTTGACAACCACCTGGACCTTGATACATATAAACATGTTCTTGAGCTTCAGAGGAAAGTATTAAAATCCATAAAGTTATTAAAATAAATTTAAAATATTTCATTTCTGTACAAAACTGTCAAAATTGACACCCTTAATACTAGCGAACACAAAACAATCTATGGTTACTTCACAGGGAGGTAAAAGTTGGTTCTATTCAATATGACTCGCTTTGTTAAACACTTTACAAAACCTAAACACGAACTATTTGAGCCACAATCTTATCAGTAAGCAAATCTCCTCCTTTAGGTGGAAATACTTGGATTCGGGCAAAAGTACCACCTACATATCCCTTTGCAAGCCTTTCGGGATTTATGACCACAGAACCAGCAATGTGCTGCAAAATATTTTATATATAAAGTATTTTTATTTATTTTTATTATAACTAATACAGGGTGTTTCAAATTCCAGGGTTCCCCTCATGAGGATGATGGTTCAAAAAAATCAAACGTTTTACAAAAAATTTAATACCTCCAGGTGAATAAAAGGTTGTTCTAAGAATGTTCTTACAGTTTTTCAATATCTTTTCTAATAACAAAGTTATAAATAAAAAATGAAAATAAATTTTTTTTAGATTTTTTTCCATAACATGGAAACGGATGCAGTTGGGTTAACTTTCTTTGCGGCATATTGTTATGCCCAAAGTACCAAATTTACACCTACCTTCTATCTCTTATAATAAGCGAGATCCCCAAGGGTTGCCCTCGAATTTGAAACACCCTGATGTAGATACATACCTTGGCAAAGTATCGAAGATTGGATGGCACTATAAGTACATGAGGAAGTACCTCCATCATACCATGTTGTTCCAAAAGTTCATGGTCTATGCAAATATCTTCATCTGGAGGATACAATGGATAAAAGCTCTGTTGACCAAAAAGATGTGAGGCAAGGCGGCTCATTCGATCTCCCACTGGTGTAGAACCACAAACTTCCTCTTTTCCCATATGAAGAAGTATATCTGCAGAAGTAACCCCTACAATAAGACCTTGAATGTTAAGCAGACTTGGATCAGCAACACACTGAAGATTTGGATACTTCTTCCTTATATGATACGGAGGTGTAGGGTACACAACGTGATGATGTGCATCTTTATGGGAAGCCACTAACACCACCTGAACATTCAACCTGAGGAATATGAACATCATAAAAATTAAGTTTATTAGAATTTTATTATTATTTACCTTTCTAAAGGTGTCATAATACTTCCAACTAAAGTTTCAAACAAAGCATCAAACGATTCTGCTATTGTAGCTTCACGAACGCTATCATGCGATGTGTCAATAAATGGGCCCACTAAAATCAGTACATGGGGTATATTTTTTGACACATATTTCATTAGATCTTGTAAGGGTTGGTAATCAAGGTTATCACGAAGGGTGAAGGGTCCTGCTGCTACTACTATTTGTAGTGGTTCTGTAAAAAAGAAATGGGATATATTAAAATTTTAATTAACAAAATGTTTCTACTAGATAGCATAAATGTAAGGAATTTGTTGGTACTGCTAGAATTTTCCAATGCAAATCGGAAGTATGGAAAACTGCAGTAAACAATTTTGAAATTCAAATGGAAACATAGGTCGTGTTTGGTATCGTTGGATAGGGCTTTTAAAAAGAATTCGTTTTTATTTGAACATTTTTTTGATACCTCTTACGGTTTCCCATGTTTCTGTTTCAACTGTAAGAACGATGTTGATACGACAAAGCCACCCTCCTAGGGGTTGTAATTATTTCTCCAAGTACGCAAAATTCTCAGGGTGTATAATGGGTCACAGTTTCTCTAATAACTGCAATGTGTAACAAGGGATAAGCATACCGAGACCTCGACTCATCAAGATTCTTTTTAAAGCGGGAAAATGCTTTCAAATATTTTAGAACAGATGGGAATTTGGTTAGACGGCAATGCATCATTATCGAAATTTGTTTTTCGTTCGTCCAATTAAAATAATTAAGCAGATAAATTAAAAAAATTTTAAAAAGAAAATACTTTCCAAAACTAATTAATAAGCAGCAAAAGTAAACGGGTCATAAATAAAGTGTCTAGATTTTTATTCCATAGTGCATGGTACAAAACATAAAATACTCTCTGATGATAATCTAAGAACTGTATTGATCCTAACCTTAATTAGTGCACTAATTGGATAATGATCATATTTTCAGCAATTTCCATTACAAAGACAGAAGGCTAATTAATTTTTTACACTCCACTGTAGTACATTAATATTTCATTAAAGAAAGTGTCCTGATTATGTTTCATTTTAAAAACAATGTGATTTATAGATATTTATCGGGTATGGATTAATAGTTACAAAAGCTGTATTGCTAAAACCTAATTAGACACATGGATCATCGAAAACTAGTTATGGTAGTATCACAATGTCCACCCCTGTGGGATAGAAGCCATGACAAGTTTCGGGATCAAAGTGTTAAAGCAACTTTATGGAATAAAATTGGTCTGGAATTAAATTCTACAGGTAAGCATAAATTACACGATTATATCATAAATCTATTGCATTATATTATGCAGGTCCAACATGCAGGGAAGCGTTCAAAGCACTCAGAGAAAAATACATTCGAGAACGAGAAAAATTACTACATTACGGAACTAATTATCGACCTTGGGAATTACTTGATTATATGCAATTTCTAGATCCCTATATAATTACTCGAAAGCCATCACAAGGATGGGGAACTCCACAATCTGATGATTTTCTTGTAGCAATCAAACAAGATCCTTCTGCGGATGTTGATGACCAACTAAATAATGAATCTGATGCGAACAGTTACAATGGATTGGATCTTACAACAAGTGATTTCTGTAAAGCACTCATAAAATTAGTAAATGAATCGAGAGCTGTATGGGACCGACACTGCAAAGACTATCATGACAAAACCTTAAAGGATCGCTTATGGAAATCAATTGCTCATACACTGAAATCGGATGGTATGTTTCATTAAGACGTTTCCATTGCCCAATACATTCAGTCAGTAGTCATGGTTTGTAATTTTTTAATTGTTTTTTTTTGTTGTTAAATTCTAAAACGGTTTTTTCAATTTTAAAAATTTCTCTTCTTGATTGAATGTAATTACAGTAAACTCATGCACGTTACGATGGAAAGGATTAAGAGAAAAATACATTCGACAAAAACAAAAATTCTCAGAAGGTGAAACAAAATGGGAGTTTCTAGATGAGCTGGCTTTTCTGGATGGGGTGATTCAATATCGGAAAAAGCATTGGCAGATCGAAGAATCCAGCAACATGTTTGCAACAAGTGACAACAGTTGTGCACATTCTCAAGTAAATTCCGATTATGAATTACTGGACGATAGAACAAATGATAGTACACCAAATCAACCCAGTAGTTCCACAAACATTTACCAACAAATAATACCGTGCAATACTTCATATGGTAGTGGAAATTTGAAACCACACACTCCTGACAGTACCTTGGATGCAACAAAAGCAGCTATCAGGAAGCGAACATTAAGTGATAATAGCGAAACATCGTATCATAAAAGAGATAAAAACGACGGGCAAGATAGAACACCGGAACAAATTTTTGGTGAGCTTGTTGCAGCTATGTTAGCATCTAAATCAGATAATGACAAAAATATGGCAATGATGGAAATCATGTCAATTCTTGCAAAACCGGCAACATAAAACGTATATTTTACTTATAATTTTATAAACTCATTTACTTCATATTTATTTAAACATATCTCAATAGATTCTATAAATTTTCAGATAAATATATTTATTTTATTCTATTTGTATTATGCTATTGCATTAAATATTAATATTTGATATAAAATTTTGTTTAATACAAGCGAAAATTAGGGTAGAAACAAATTAAATAAAGAGTGACAAGTTTCACTTGAATTAGTTTGTTCATTTAAAAGTTGAAGCTTTGTTGTGTATCATTTTTTTTATATCGATCAGAGTAGGTTTGGTACAAACGTATCAGAAATAAAACAGCCATAATTGGTGTGTAAGAACTGTTCTGTTTACTAGCATGCGGTAAGCCCCATTTACTTTTTATCTAATTATTGGAATGCTTTTTATGGATGTTGGCGCTGCGGTCAACAATTTGTGACGTCAGAAACGGGATAAGATTTTGACATTGCATTGATATCATTGACATTTCTCTTGCTTTATTCGCCGCTTAACGTTCTCGATCCTGTTTACAACAAGCGAACGTCCCGCTTTAATCCCGCTTCTGACGTCACACGGTCAGTTACTATTCTAGCCACCAGAGGGCGTATCGTTAATATTTATTCCCTATAGGTATTGAATATCTCGTACTTACCAACTATTGTGTGAGGGTGTTCAGCGGATGATGGTATACTAGGTGAAGCATCATTATAAAGTTTTTGTGCTATGAATGTATTTCCATTCGGGCTAAATCCTTCTACAGCAACAACTTGTCCAGGAAATATTGCATAGCTCGGCAATTTATTCAAATTTAAATGAATAGTAGCACCTCTTCCTAATTCCCGAGTACTTTCCAGCAGTACTGAAGCAGCATTTAATTTTCCTTCCGCATCACAACATATACGACCATATGTAGTTACACTTCCCTGTTAAAAATAAGATTTTAGATTTTTTAACTATTCTAGCTTAAACCAAAAAGGGGTCAGATTTGCTATGCATAACCAACCTGACCTTTTTTTTTTAAAATTCAATATTTAAAGGAATGACCTTCACAAATGAATACTTACAGATGCCTTGATGTACGGTTGAGGATCCTCAAGTCTAAATTTCTTAATTAACGATTGTCCCAGCCACTCAGTGATACTATTAAGACTACTTGCTTTAACATTCATTACTTCATACATATATCGAGCTTCACCCTTCAATAATCGATCGGGATCTGACCAAAAACCTACAGTAACTAAGTTTTCTTCATAACCAGCATTACGTTTAAAAGTTGCTTGCTGTAATAAATTTTGAGCCCCATATGAAAACATGGTATTTCCAGAATCGGTACGGTGTGCATAACTACTAGATTGTGAATTGCTATAAGAAAAGAATTTTAATTGTTTTTCCGTTAAATATTGAATTATATTTACGTAATGGGGCTATAGCTGGTTGGACTAAAGTTCACTTGAGGGCTAAAGTTTAAATTTCCTGGTTGGAATCGTTTCTTTGTAGAACCTTCATCAGGACTGTGAATTCTTTTAATACTTGTTTTTATACTCTGAAACAATAATGCTTCGTTGTAGTAATATCATTTCCAAAATTTTGAGTACTAAATCGGAAAATATCAGAGCCTTTATAACAGTAAAACAGAAACAACAACAAGAAATCTATTTAAATAAAAAAATATTGTTTATATGCTAAGAAAATCAAATGTGTATCTAATATACAGAAATTTTGTAAATGGTAGTGCCATGGTGGTAAGTAACATCCAGTAATACAGGGGATCAAGAATGTTTGAAAACCACAAAAAAAAGTCAATGAGCACACAAATTGCTAAACGTGCTGCGGGCCTAAGCAACTGGGGGATGTAAATGATAATAAACATTCCGTTCCTGATGCTTTGTATCTGATAAGAGGAAGGCTGAGGTAAAAATAGAAGCCATAATGGGTCAGTAATCATTATGCAATGTAAGGAGTCTTGGGATTCCCCCACAACATGCAGCTGGTTCTGACAAGCGGATAGCCCTCACAGTTCGGCTACAAACAGCTGAGCGTATGTATATACACAAGTCCACTGGGTTTTTGTGAAAAATAATTCTCAAACTGCAACTAACCTAAAGCAAAGACTAGTGGGGCGCCCCTCGAGGCTCGAG
Source organism: Hemicrepidius hirtus (assembly GCA_963082805.1). Classification (NCBI taxonomy): domain Eukaryota; kingdom Metazoa; phylum Arthropoda; class Insecta; order Coleoptera; family Elateridae; genus Hemicrepidius; species Hemicrepidius hirtus. The sequence continues at coordinate 38,680,096 of OY720160.1, read as the reverse complement.
CTTTAGGTTAGTTGCAGTTTGAGAATTAATTTTTACAAAAACCCAGTGGACTTGTGTATATACCTACATACGCTCAGCTGTTTGTAGCCGAACTGTGAGGGCTATCCGCTTGTCTGGTTCTGTAGTCTGTACCAGAGATCAAAGTCAGTATGGGGAACATAGGGCAATGTAAATTCTTATGGGGAAATCTTGCACTGCATTGCCATTTTTCTTAACCCTGGGGCTCTTGTTGAAGCAGGTATATGGAGAACCCCTAGGGAATGGATGGTAAACTCAGAAAAGTGAAACTTCTCTTGTGTGCTGAGGATTCAAGTGAGGAGTAGGTTTGGTCTCCATAAAACCAATGTACAAGCAGATAGCACTTACGCCTACAGGAACCCAGCAGCTGAGCGTATGTATTCACAAATCCACTGGACTTGTGAAAAATAATTCTCAAACCCAGTGGACTTGTGAATACATACGCTCAGCCGTTGGGTTCCTGTAGACGTAAGTGTTTGTACAAAACTATGACTTTGATCTCTGATATGGACTATAGTGTGTTTGTCTTCGTCACCTAAGAGGTGTCTTATGACTATGGACCATTTGCAAGGGGATTAGTGGCTGTGTACTAGATTAATGCAATTACCAGGACATTTGTGATTTATAGAGCCGATTGAAGACCACAACCAACTTTTATTAGGCAACTATAAAATAAAAATGAAAAAAAAGAACCGATTTAAGTCCCACTAATTGAATTATAAAAGTAAGCAAGCCTTCTTTCCCTATGCAGTTTATTCCAAAAAAACATTACAATGGTAGGAAAAACACTTTCACATGCTTGGAACACTATCCAAGTGTAATAAAAAATTTAAGGTGCTTCCCCCCCCCCGCCCTCTTGCAACTGATAAAGGCAAACAATTTTTAATATCCACCGGTTCTGATAAATTTGAAACTTCAGGAAAAAATTGTTAAAAATTCAAAATTGAATTAATTCTCAGAAATTTGAATTAGAGCTTTGGAAATTTTTATTCTGGATCAACTTTTTTTATTACCCTAAAAGTTTCCTGAAAGAATAATTAAATTTTAGGTCTAAAATTCTCAGTACCCAACAGGAAACTTGCTTGCATAATCATTTCTTAATCAGGTGTTCTTATCCAATAAGAAACAACACTCTGTGCAATTACTTATCACTTTTCTCAAACAAAGCCTATGAATCAGCAATCTTTTATAAGGAAAGAAGATATAAACCAGATGTGAAAAAAATAATACAACTTTTATAATGCATTTCTTTATTCTTGTATGGATAACTTCATAGGAATAAACAATGGATATATTTATTAATTAGAAATACATGGAGCATGTTTAGTCTGGAAGGACTTTGTATCTTCCCCTTGGAAGCGTCCCCTAACTTCCATAGACGAGTATGGATCTAGTCACGAGAAAAATAACGTTCACTAGACCTACACCCATCCACAGACATCAGGGTAGTTTGTAACTGGAATCGATGGGATATTTCATTATCGATGAGGCAGTTGAGTGTTCCTTAATGAGTGTGGATCTAGTCACGATTAAATTACGTATTACTAGACCCAAACCCATTTTGGACCAATCAGAAGGCATTTACCTAAATTATTCTATATAAACATTCAATTAAATAATTAAAAAGTAAGAGTTTGAAACAACAAACAATTGATTTTTACAGTGGAAAGAAATAATTAAAAAAAAATCATTTTAAACATAAAAACTTAACCAAACTAATTGTAAAATAGCAATAATGACTAAGGTTAATAAAACATTAACCTTGTGCAACAAATTTTGTATATACAACAAAGTACAAACAAAATCCTTACAGCAAAGGTTGTTTACACCTGTAAATGAGCGTTATTCAACCGACAAACATACGACAAAGTTTTGCACGGTCGCGTAAAAATACCGACACATAGAATCAACAGGTTGCTGTATCGATCGCACTTATTTTTGAAAATTTCGGCTTATTCTAATAAATATTACACTGACCACACACAAACCCAAGCGTCCGCAAGCGTCTTTGATGAATTCAACAAATGGCTGCCGAACAATAAAGTAGCCTTGAGGAGTTTCTGAGAAGTTTGAAGACTTTTACATATGAATCTAGTTACGAAACACTGAACACGTTCTGTCTCTCTTCAGCAGTTACACGCACCAAACAAAATACAACCGTTCACCGCGTTACGTACGTCTTAACTTGACAGACACGATTTTAACCTGGCTTAGCTAGCGTAGCGTCTTAAAACTTTTACCTTTGCTTGGAAAGGTACTGGAAAATTTGGGGAAACTGCCTTGAATTGACCATAAAAGAATAACAAAAAATCTGCGCAATTGTTGATCTTGTTCGAAGTTTAATTTTATTAGAAATTTGGGAGAAACAATTTTTTAACACTTCAGGGACACAGGGTGGTATTCGGAATATTTGCAGCATCACCTACCATGTCTGTCTGTAACGCTTTAGCGAAAATGAATGAATCATTGCATATTTTTATTGGAATGTTGCAAATTTAATACCAAAACCAGAAGCATCTGTTTTGGGATGATTAAGTTGATTTGCACAAAAGTTTACAAAGTAAAAACTAAACTACTCTAAAACACTTTTTTTGTTGTTCCATTGCAGGAAAGGGCTTTACAAATTGCAGAAGCCCTTAAATAAGATTAATCTGGGGTCACTGAGGAAGTGAATATAAACAAGGATGGGTTAGAAGCAAGATTGCATCCTAATTTTGCATGGGGGCCCTTGGAATCCACAGGCTTTAACAACTGTTTTAATCACATATCAGAGACAAATTAAAATTTTTTATATTGGAACATTCTGGCCCTTTTAAATATCCTCCGTTATTTTCTTCCTATATGTAGTATTTAATACAAAAAATAATTCTAAATGTGAAACTTTTGTTCAACTCATAAGAATTTTTAAAGCCGATTATATGCAAACATGGTACTACCATTACAAATCGAAAATATTCTATGCAACAGAATAAGAAAACCGCATTCAACTGTGAATTGTTTTAAAATCCCAGTAAATAATTAACAAGGCTCTGCACATTTCAAGTCTATTAGCTGAACACAGAAGCTAAACTACTGCGTAAAAATATAAATTTTATTTAAAAACTCACCTTTGGTGTACTGGACATGTTCATAACCAAAGTATCTGCATCTCTGAAGAAATATTAAGAAAAATAGCATTACAAACAGTTGTTAATTTTGCAAATAGATAGTATTATACGTTTAATAAAAATTCCAGTTTTCCGGACTTTTAACAACTTTTATCTTAAATCTTCCAACGTTTACTTTACCATTATAGATTATCATGAATAATTAATAGTAAGACTAACAGAACACTTGACCTTCTATCTATTAATTATCCATAAATACAAAAAAAGACAGCCCTTACCTACAGACTAAATATTACCAGCAAGGCTTCAAAAAACATTTAAAAAAGGATACAATTCACTCAGTTCATCTTTGTGGACTCTCACAGCAGTAGGGGTTGTTACAGTTCTTTTAGAAGCTAAAACATCTTTCTTCTGTTGTCTCTTCAATTCTTTTCGTTCCATGTTTTGAAGTTCCACCAAAGTTGGAATAGCACCGCTTGCATTGCTAGCTGAATAGGCGCCCCATTGATCAGCCAAATCTTCTGCAGATACATCATAAATTTTACATAATTCGACACCTGTAAACCAACAATTATTTATTGTTGTTAACAATGAAATTAAAATAAAGGAAGGATATCTAACCTAGCTTTTAGAATTAATGGGTTGTCTTACTTACATTTTTCTAAAATTTCCCCGCTTATTGTACCAAATAAGTTAAAACTTTCTACTAATTCTGATTCTATACTCATTTTGGTATAAAAAAAAGTATATTACATTAAAATTCACAGCATAAAAGGCAGTTGCAAAAAACGCGGGAAATGTTCTGAATTCTTCTGCATTTCCCCCACCCTACCATTCAACACGACAGGACTTTCTTACAATTGCATTGTTATCAAATTTACATTCATCAAATACAATATTATAATTTGTATATACTGTAATTAATAATTTATTGCAAAATTAAGTAATATTTCATTATTACTATTCCCTTTAAATTATTTCGATAAGGAAATAAAGTAAGATTTATATTTATCTATAAAAGAATAGGAAATTTGGCAACTAGGCCAACGTCAATTTTCCCATAACCTTTAAATATTAAATTTTTATGTTTAAACTAATTTTGCTATGAATATTTGTAATAGACTCTTAAAAGGACGAATAATTACCAACATCATCAAAGGAAGGGTCTGTGTGTCAACTGAAACTTTATATGTCCTAAATTTTATAGGTTAACAACAGCTTTCAGAATTTTGTGTCACGACGAAAATTAAAGCTCTGCGAAAGATGGCATTACCAAATAGTAGACAAAACCCAATTATCATGAAACTGGATAGTCCAGAATTTAAATTAATATTCACTGACGAACTGACGTCTTTAGTTTCCCTTTTTAAGGAGTATGGATATGAGTTACGAGTCGCTGGTGGTGCTGTTAGGTAAATCTCATTATTTCTTTAAGTATACGCTTGTATTTATAAGTATTTTTCTTAACTAGAGATTTGTTAATGGGAAAGAAACCTAAAGATTTAGATTTTGCCACAACTGCAACTCCTGATCAAATGAAAGACATGTTTACTACAGAAAATATACGTATGATAAATATGAAAGGGGAGAAACATGGAACTATAACTCCACGTATTAATGACAAAGAAAACTTTGAAATAACCACATTAAGAGTAGATGTAGTAACTGATGGACGTCATGCAGAAGTACAGTTTACTACCGATTGGTTGTTGGATGCCAACAGACGTGATCTCACCATCAATTCCATGTTTCTTGGTAATACTGTTATAATAACTAGTAAATCAAATTGATTAAGACTTATATTTCATTTTTCTTCAGGTTTGGATGGTTCTGTTTATGATTATTTTTATGGTTACGAAGACCTACAAAAACGGAGAATAGCATTTGTAGGGGATGCTGTAACAAGGATACAAGAAGATTATCTTAGAATATTGAGATACTTTAGGTTTGTATTAAATTTGTTAAGGATAAAACAGTCATTTATTATTTTATAAACTAGATTTTATGGACGTATAACAAAAGAACCAAATTTATATGAAGAAAGTACTTTAGAGGCAATTCGAAATAATGTGCAAGGGTTAGAACGTATATCTGGAGAAAGAATCTGGGTCGAACTAAAACAAATACTAGAAGGAAATTTTGGAGGTGAATTGATGCTCACTATTATAGAAGTTGGAATAGCTCCGTACATAGGTATACAGAATTTTAATAACGATTATAAAAAGATTAAACTCTTGTTTTGCAGGCCTTCCAATTAATTCTAATGTGGATGAACTACGAAGTGTATGGAATCTAAGTAAAAGCCTTAAATTACAAGCTATTGCCCTTCTTTCAACTCTCCTTAAATCTCCAGATGATGTCTTAGCTTTACATATGCGACTTAAATTATCTGCTTACGAACGTGATTTAGCTTTGTTTTTAGTAGAACATAGAGAACCGAAACTAAATACTAAGCCACTTTTACCCTATCAACAATTATTAGTCAAATCCAAAGGTAAGGCTTCAGATGTTCATGAATGGATTATAGAAGTTTTAAAATATAATAATTCTCCACATTTGGAAGACTTCAGGAAATGGACTCTACCTAAATTTCCTATTTCTGGAAATATGTTGAAAGAAAAAGGGGTGGAAAGTGGTCGGTTTATGGGAGTTGTAATGAATGAACTTAAAAATTTTTGGGCAGATAATGATTTTAGTTTAAATTCTGAAGAATTGTTAAAACAAGTACCACATATAATTAGTGTTCTTGAGGAAAGGAAAAAGAATAAAAAGTCGTAAATTCCCGTTAGTAGTTTTTTGTAGTAGTAGTGTTTTTTATTTTCTGATATAAAATTAATAGATTTACTTTAAGGTAGCAGAAAATAGTTTTAAAATAAATGCTCTTTAGGATTTATTGCTTTATTGTCCCAGCGAAGAGTTGGGTGCTCTGCTCAGTATCGATAGTAGGTACAGTAGGTGTGTTCTTCCACCCTGCACAATAAACGGCAAATTAATTTTAGCTCCGTTTCATTGTTTTATTTTTTTACATAAATTTGTTAGAAGTATTTCCCTTTCTTCACTTATTCTGTATTTACAGTATAACGAAATAATTGTAAAATAAAATAAGGGTTGAAAGTTGGATTGAATTTGTTGAAAATTAGGTTCTGTAGGAATTGGAAGTAACGGAATTGGCTTAAAATAAATTAATTATACGCGTATCGCGCATGCGTCATTTATGTCAGTTGGAAACTTCTAATGAAATCGGCATTTTTGTTTCCACCGCCTCTCTTCCTTTGACAGTTAGTACTGTCACCGTTAATGTGGAATTAAGGGTTAATTGTAGTGTCAGTGTTGTTTGTAACTGTAACTCAACTCTATCTACTTCATCCCTCTCTTCCTTACATCGAAGTAAGTCCAACACATTATCGTTCTTATACGAACGTACTTTCTATCTGTTTTAGCTTGCGTTTCAATTTATAGTTCCTTCCCTTACGTAGTTTTATTGCAGTTGCTTTTACCTTTCACCCCTATTTAGCTTAGATATTGTTTAAAGGAAAATATGAAATTGCAATTCTTAATACGGGTGTGCTTTTGTGCGCGTCGCCGCCGTCCTCTGATTATTGATTTTTCAACTCCCTCGCAGGAACGTTCATACACCCCTGCATTCGAAAACGTATTTTTAAATGCCATCACCACAAAATTTAGAATAAATAAGGAAGGTTTCACGTATTTTAATTCAAAAACAACGAAATGCACTACTTTCCCCATTTAAACATGGTCCATTACAATAACAATATTGTATTTTATTAGAAAAGTATTATTTCTTCACATGCTCCTTTTAGTATTGTTTATAATAAATATTTACCAACTAATAAACCAAAAGGAGAAAGGACACATGCAATTTATTATGTCTCAAATGTAATATGCTTTTTTAATTAAATACTCTTCTATTTTAAACCATACAATTAACTAAGAATACCTCCTTGAATACCCCTAATAAAATATTTAATGTTTTATGAAAAAAATGTTTGTTAAACGTTTTACCTATTTTAGGAATTAATTTGGTTGGAATAACATATTAGTGTATAATTCTTAGAATTTGAAATACCTTATTCTTATCCTTTATACCTCTACCTGATTCCCCTGATGGTATAGTTTTGAACACCACCCCTTAAATCACAAAAGGATTTTTCTAGATATGTACAGAAATGTATCTAATAAGTAACAATTCTATTATTTCAAGGTTTCTCTAATGATGAACGTGTGGGTATGGTATTATTGTTAAATTTCTATTTAGTTGATATGATAAGGAGGCCCCTTTGAGAAAATATTCATTGAGTAAGTTTGATTGTTTGACTCCTACTGAAGATGGGAACTAGTTCAGTAGTTCCCAAAATAAGGGTGGGTGTTCTGAACATTTTGTGGTGGGATTTTTACAATTTGTTTTGTTTCCAAATCACGGTCTCGCAACAAGGATTTTATATTTTTTGAGATGTTCATATAACATAAACTCTTGAGAGCTTTAAAAATTTATTTGAATAGTTACAGAGCATCATGAAGTAATCAAGGTATAAATAGATTAGTAGTAATTTTTCCCACTGCACTGGTTTACTGACCCTAAATTATAAGACTAATCCAGTGTATAGTATATCTTCCAAAATATTATATACAGTATGTCCATGAATAGAGTTTCAAAGAAGTATGATTGACAAAAAATTTTGAATATGAATGTCATATTTGAGGATTAAGTTCTCCTTAGGTTGAAACTAATTTTAAGTATATTTTCGATTTTTTCCAATCAAGGAGGTCTTGGTGGTAGATAAAGGAATATTTTTTATTCAGCTAAAGTAGCTTTTCTGTAATACCCACGGCAAAACTTCATTAAGAAAACCTGTTCGCAATGTAAAATCATCCACACATGCAAAATTCCAGAAAGTATATTTTCGATTTTTTCAAATCAAGGAGGCCTTGGTGGTAGAGGAAGAAATTTTTGTATTCAGGTAAAGTAGCTTTTCTGTACCAACTACGGCAAAATTCCATTAAGAAAAGTTGTTCACAATGTAAAATCATCCCTCCATGCAAAATTTCAGAAAATATACTTTCGATTTTTTCAAGTCCTGATACCTTCATTGTAGATATAGAAAATTTTATTCAGGTAAAGTTGCTTTTCTGTTCTATCTACGGCAAAACTTCATTAAGAAAAGTTGTTCAGAATGTAAAATCATCCCTCCATGCAAAATTTCAGAGAGTAAATTTGGACACATGTCATGTATATTAGAATTTTTTAATTAAAATTAGCAGCCTGGTAAACTATAGACGTCACATCCTATGCGGAATATCCTGTATACAATATTTTCCTTCCCAGAGCTTTTTATTTTTTTCTGATAGTAAAAATACAGTGAAGGATATAATTTAAAACTCATTCAAGCATTTTGTCCAAGTAACTGCATTAATATTTCAGAGAATATTGGTGTCATTTTGTTGTAGTAAGCTACTATTAATAGTAATGGTAGATAATCCTGACAAAAATTATTGCTTGTTCATATTTTATTACAACATTTTTTGGTCGTGACTTCTGAGTGTCTCCTATTATATAAATGACCCAAAATAAGAGCTGCCTAATGAGAATTTATACTACCCTCAATAAAATTATATGGATATCACATTGATATTTTTAATAATCAAATATGTGAAGAACACCAAACTTTATGATTACTAATTCAGAAATTATTGATTAACATGACCTGACATGACCATATGTAAAGGTTTCATATCTTAAATTATTTATGAAAATATTAGTATTATCTTTGAAATAATTTAATATAAACGCTGCAAAATGAGGCATTTAGTGCATTAAAAAAGGCTATTACGTATTGTAACATAATTTTTTATGTATTTAAAAATAAATTAAATATTTAGTAGTAATTTAGTATAAAACTACAGCGAGTGACCTTGCTAGGGGTACTTTATTTTAAATACTATTTTATCCATGTTTCTAATGTAATTCTAATTCTAGCTTCCTGCTATAAGTGTTATTACATCACATCCTGATAAAGATTTTGCGTGTGTTGTTTCGCATTAGCAGAAATAATTTGAAATATTTTAGGACAACATAATCAATATTTATAATAATATGGGTCAGAAAATTATACTATAATAATAGAGCTGCATATTTTTCCACTTTTAATTTCTGTGGCAATTGTTTAGTCTATACTTATCAGGGGCACTCATCTACTGAGGAAATGTCGCCCCACACATAACATAGGCAACACTCATAGGATTAATTATTTTTTTACCTTCCTGAAAATGCATAAACTAGAGCTATGATAAAAAAAAAGTTAAGAATGTATTTCAGGGAATTTTTAGTCTCTACAACTAGGGTCACCCAGGACCACATTACCTTCCTTCTAATAGTCCCTAGTAATAATGACAGATAGTATTATTATTATTTTCCCAAATCCTCACCCTATAAATAGAGAGTTTAATTTGGGTTTGTTATTAAAACTGCATTTTGTTACAGCAAAATGCCTGCTCCCGCTCCTCCAGCTGCTGAGAATGGCGCTCCAAGATCTGAACTTCAAGAACTCCAGCTTAAAGCTACACAAGTCACAGATGATGTATGAACTAAATATTTATTAAAGATTCTTAAAAACAATTAATGTAGCAAAATTTTAACGACAAATTTATTTTTGGAAAATTTAATTAAACATTTTTTTTAATGCGATTTTAATAACAATTTTAAAATAACGTTTTCTACTTTTTTTTCAGTCCCTGGATAGTACAAGACGAATGCTCGCTCTTTGTGAGGAGGTAAATTATTTTATTTATCTTATTTTAACTTCTATAAAAATATTTTGTAGTAGTACATACACTCAAACTTTTCTTTGTTCTAAGTAATAACAAAGTAATGGGGAAAATGCTCATAAAAATAATAGGTCAGACTAAGCTAACTCGCTTTCATGTAAAAAAAATCATACCATTTTACAGGATTAGTATGTTCTGTAAATTCTTCCATCGGTGTTTTATTTGAAATCCTGCTGTGCTTTCTGTAATATGGTTAATAATTATTATATTTTAAAAGTTTGGGTGTATTTATTACAAATAAAATTTAAGGTGGGATCACTAAAAGTGTGTATCTAACCTTTCACGATCAAATTAATATGAAATTTAAAACTCTAGTTATTTGTGGATAATAATGTGGTACTCTTAAGGAAAATATAAGTAGCATAACATGGAAGTAAAATTAGTATGGTGGGTGTATTTCCATATACACATGAAGGGATAAAAAGGGTAAATGTAATATGTCAGGCTGCATTTTTGTTTTTGAAAAAAAAAACCGTTATAGAGGCTTGTATGGCGTGTCATAGGTCAGTGTCTCTCTTACCTCTATCTGTCATGCATGCACTATCTGTGCACTGTCTTTCATTTCTCTCTCCACGTCTCTGCAGAACAGGTCTACCGCCTAAATGTTGTTACTAACGTACTTTATTATGTATTCGATGTTATTCTTTTAATTGAGTATCCATTATTTTTCGGTGTTATTTCAAACTTATATGGCTATAGTTTTCATATGTATTGTCTTAGAAAATTATGAATGTTAATGAAATTATTGTGATGTAAAACCTAGTATGTGATTTAAAGCTTAAAACAACGAAACAATAAATACCATCAGCTCATTAATAATTCACATGCTACTAATTGAATTGAGGAACTTTCCGAAATTTATATTTCATGTCATTGTAAAAGCCAACAGTCAAGTTGGTACTTAAATATTTTATAGTGTTTCTGATTGCTTTCCTAACAGATTGTTTGTTTTAAATATCTCCCTATTTTTAGCTGTACATTAATTTATAATTTTTTTAATATTATCAAATACCTACCTAACTGATATATTTTACATAATTATGTTACATACAGTGTGTTTTGACGTAACGACCCCAAACTTTTTTTTCTTCCTATTTTTGAAGATACAAATAAATTTAAATTTTTACTCCTGTATCATTGCCAAATTATTACAAACAAATTGTTTTAAACCTTGTCTTTATTTTATTGTTTTTCCTGTAAACTTTGATATCACAATATTTTAAATTTTTAATATAAATTTGACAATACATATGTAAATCGTAAAAAAATCTTACTGAGTGTACCTATTAAAAGTTCATGCTGTGAATAGCAATGCAAGGTTTTCAATGTGGACCAATTTTTGGCTTTGCAGCAACTGTTTACCTGTAAATAGTTGTTCAGTTTGTATTAAATAAAACAAAAATTTTTCTACCTTGCATAGTTATATTTTTGATACTATTGTGTTTTTGTTGTTAATGCTAGTTTGCAGCTCAGTATGCATGACATTCGGTGTGGTATAATTCTTCATTTACTATGTCATTGTTTTGTATTTTAATGGTTATTAATTTTTATTAAGTAATGGTCTAGAATTCTTCTAAATTTTAAATAAATTACTCTTGTATAGATAGTACTAATATCAAAAAATCTTCTTTAGTAGCCAAAGCTCTACCACGTCTATAGACTACTTTGAAAAATGTGGTACCAGTCAGCAATAGATGATAGTAATATACACGAGAAAATTGTATATCAAGTTAATATTGAGGGCCACAAGCTCCACTAGAAAAAGTAACTTTGCTATAACAACACAGTCTTTTTGGAAATTAAAAATACTAAACACATATTGTGAAATAAAATTTTTAAGGGGGCTTTCTTTGAACTTTTAATCGTTTTCATATTAATTAATTAATTTTAATAGAATTACGGAGCTCCAGCTCTGCATTGGTTAGAAATATATACAGCAGGATGTAGCCAGAAATTACTTGAATATGCTTTAGTTTAATCATCTTTCTTATGATACAACTTTTGTTAAGGCGTTTTAGGTTTAATCACCTTCTTTTAAGGTGGTTAATCACCCCTTAAAAATAAAATCCGCAAACACCCAGTATAGACAAGTGGTTCCACCCTCTATTTAAAGTAATGTGATGGTAAATTATTTTCATGAATGTATGTTTGGTTGTATACTAACTTTTTAATTTAGAGATTATTAATAATAAGGGGAATCCCAAGCCCTATCCCTGAAACTGCCATAAAACCTAGGCGATTTTCTATTTTATTTTCTCAGGTTCGACTCATAGCAGTTGTGTCTTTTATTCTCCTAACATTCTAAAGAAAGATTGTTATCTACAGAATTGAAATGTATGCAATATTTTAATTTATTCCCAATAACAACAAAATCAAGTTAGGCATTTAGGCAACCAAACATACACAAAACTTTGTCATAATTAGGCCCGGTCTTTCCATCTCCTACTAAAGCTTCTATTAGCTAATAAACGATTAGTTGTCATGGATATCATTGTTACAAGAATTGTTTCCATGACAACTAATCGTTTATTAGCTAATAGAAACTTTAGTAGGAGATGGAAAGACCGGGCCTTAAAATATTTTCATTATTGATTAAAAATGCCGAATTAATTATTGATTTTTTTGAAATAATTTGGTAATTAATGGCAGTAAAACAGTCACATCACTATAGCAGTATAGATCTTTATGCAAAAAAAGAATTGTAAAGTAATCCAAATAGAGCGTACTGAGTAGTTTCATAATAAGATAGGTGCCACTATTGATAATTTTATTTTTTATTGTGATATAAAAGTTGTTTACATTGTGTGTATTATAACTTACTCAATATTTCTGTGGATGATTTAATGTTAACCGTACCCTTAAGAGTACAAAACAAATGAGTACTCGTATTCCTCGCATGCAGGGTTAAAGATTTCTGGACTGATCTTGTATTCACCAGTACTAGTATATAATTTAGTTTAAGATTTTAATATAATTAATTTTTTTAGCAAACTTTCCAATAGAAGAAATGGAAGAGTGAAAAATAACAAAATATTTTATTTTATATTAGGTACTTGCTACGGTATAAATTAAACTCATTTATTACATACACCTTAAAACAATGAGCTGTTTGTGCATACTGTGCTGTAAAACAGCAAATGTGCTTCATAATATGTGGCTATCTTCAACAGAAAGAAGCGGTAGTTCATAAAGTAAGATTTGAATGTTGTGGTAGCGGTAGCCCTGCAAGTGTGGCAGTGTCGTATTGTGTTCCATGTACAACTACACTTACCGTGTGCACACACACTCGCAGACTGCACCTACAACCACTACCATAACATGCAAAACAAATGTAATTTTTATGCAAAATTTATTAACTTCGGTTACAAATCAAATCAGTGTTATATATACGCGGCCATACTCTGAATATTGAGGGCAAACATTTCTTGCCTTCCTACTAACAAAGCCACATCTACTTCTTACTGACATGTACATGTACTAACATACGCTGTACACTTTTTGTGCTGCTAGAGCAAGGAGGCTGGGATCCGCACCTTGGTCGCTCTTGATGACCAGGGAGGTGAGTCACTCCACTCCTCACAGACATTACACCTATCCTTACTCCTGTCTCTCATTTAATTTCATTACATCCTATGGCTTGTTAAATCCATTAATAAGTTTGTTTTTTATGTAAAATGTCAAACAGAGGGTGCTGCATATAGCACGCAGATATTTAATCTTGACGGTTCTCAGGCTCAAATTATTAAAGTTAGTAATGTGTTTTCCGGGAGGAAATTTTATTTTCTACAACTTTGGTCTTATGGTATTTTACCCTAGCTAGTGGGAGTTTTGCTGCAGTTCAATTTAAAGCGTTAAGGCAATGGTATTTTATGGGTCACGTATCGCTGGTGACGTCACATGCCACTAGCCTTGGACCGTTATGTAAATTTAAAACAAAATCTAAAAGAAAAAGTAGAAAACATATTCTACAATTTATTGAGAGTATTTTTGTAATAGAGTAGGTAACAATTAAAATTTAATATCAACCCCTATGATTATTATTTTGAAATAAAATTTTGTTTTAATTTAAATTTTTTATTTGAAAAACCAGATCTGTACATAATTCCGCTTTATCTATTCATACTTCATACTGTATCATAGAAATACTTGAACAACATATACCTACCTACCTACTCATCCATGTAACGCTAGTCAGTATGCGGTTTCACATGTATTCTTCACACACTGCATGCTTGTTTGTCGAGCTTTGCTTAATTTCAGCAGTTGCACATTTAAACTTTTATAAGCACTCTGTGTTTCAAATCTTGTATGTGTTTACTTAATGTTGAAGTAAGTTAAACATTTTCTTGAACATATTTATTTTAGTAGTAGGTATGAAAGTGTTTTAATTATTTTTGTTTTGTGAATGTTTGCACTTGTATTTGTTTTTTAAAAAGATATGGTGTTGTAGAGTGAGGAAGCTGGAACCAAGACACTGGACTTGTTAAACCATCAAGGCGGTAAGCGTTTAGAAAGTTACAAGTTGTAACTAGCTAACATGGGTGGTTGTTAACATAATAATATTTTTGGGTTTATATTTTGACTAATAACTGGTTTCTGTGGGTGCTATATAACGTGATTTATTGGTTTCATGTCCCGAGCCCCTGCTAACTTTCCATGTGTATAGGTGTCAAAGCACATTTTGACCATGATCACTGGAGTGAACATGATTAAAGTGTGTGTCGGGTGCCTCCAGTTGACTGTATTGATGTTTGTAGAGCCACGAGGTTGGAATGAAAACCCTAGTCATGCTGGACGAACAGGGTGGTAAGCATCTAATTGCTGTCCCGCAACCTGTGCCAACCACCACCCACTGTTCCACCATCTACCTATAAACCACTAACCCACTAATAATTTGAATCAAATTCAATTTCAAATTTTTGATTTTTGAACAAAATTTTTAAATTTTGATCATTAATTGAAATAATTATACCGTTTAGTACATTTTACATAAGCAGAACATTTTTTTTAAATTTAAAAAAATTAATAAAGTTCTACTTTTTTGTAAAATGTAACTAATAAGGCATTCCATTCCAATGATACTTGGTCACATGACCTTCCAGGAGGATGGTACAAACAAACGACGTCAGAGTTGCATTACGTGACCTTCGTGGAAGGCTCTGATTGGCCTGTTTTGTCTCAATGAGGGTCACGTGTTACAGCTAATAGAAGTGAAGAATTTTTGTACTGTCCTCCAGAAGGATCACGTAACCAGTTATCATTAGCATGCCTTGTGTATTAAATATTACCATTTTCCCCACATTCTAAGTATACTTTATACACTGGGTATGTATTATTACAAAAACAAGACATTTCTTAATAACAATTCATTTTCGTACTTTCCAAATTCCTTTTTCCTTTTTTTCCCCTAAACACTCCACTCATTATCTAAGCATTATATACTCCAATAATAACATAATAAATTTAAAATATTCTGTACCAATCAAATATGATTGTAATATGGAATATTTTAAATAATTTATCACAAATAATAATGATAATGTACATGATTCGATGACATGATTCAACCAATACACACCAAGGACTAACACTATCAATGTAAGTTGACACACCCCACATTACTTTAAACGTTCTTCACACTCTCGATGCTCGAGCTACTACTGCTGCTGCTGTAGAATAGTTTTGCCATTGTATTAATATTTAATAGCATGAAATGTAGTAGTAGATTCAGTTAGTGCATTATTAAGTATACATGAAGAAACAGTTAAAATATTCTGAAAATGCATGTGAGGATGTATTATTTCATTAACATTCGAATAACCAAACTGTATTGGACTAAAAAAGAGTAACTGAGGGATTTAAAATTACAAAATGGAACAATGATTTGTTTGAACATACAAAGGCATGTAATAAAATTATTTTTTATAATTATTAAAAGCAAAATGCTCCTGGAAAATAAACATTGCAGATACCAATTTCCTTTTAAATGCTTTAAAAATTTCAATATTTGGTTACTACGAAGAAAAGTTCAAAGTTTTCCAATACGCTTAACATTTTTTCTCATTTTACCATTACAAGATCGCCATTCTTATTTGGGACACCCTGTATAGATCAAATTTGACTCATAACTGCTTTTTATACAATTTTTCTTTAAATTAATTTTTTTTTCTTTACTACTCAAAAATCTATCATCCAATCAAATCTATCTTTGTAATGAATATGGGTGGAATTAATTTTTTCATTTATGTCTCATGATGTAGAAGATAAAAAAGATCCTGAATAAATATTTACCACCTACTACTTATTCCTTCTGAACACTTTTCCCTAGGATTCAAAGAAAATTATTTTCACGATTCATAGAAAATTATCCTCAACAGCAGTAGTTTGGATATAATTGTAATTTTGGGGTTCCTTGGACTTTCTAAAACTTATCATATTTGCATTAAAAAAGAGGAAGGATTTTTAAAACGTTTGAAATTCAAGATTTGCAATAACTGATAATATTAACATTCACTAAAATTTTCCTATACCAATTAGCATGCCTTTCAGTTAAAATTCTTCTGCAACAATTGAATTAATTGTTATGTCCCAAGGTAAATTATTTTATTATCTACCCTAAAAAATGCACAAAACTTAACGTTTCTCGAATTTATATATCAAAGTGATTGATTTAACTGTTTCTTTAACTTATAGCATGTGCATGTGTTTGTTACTAAGACTTCATGTGTAAACATCATCAAAATCTGTCAATATAGCGAATCTCTACGGTATATTTTAGTTTATTAACATAATTTCTATAAATGCAGAGCAACTGGACCGAATCGAAGATGGAATGGATCAAATTAACACAGACATGCGTGAAGCCGAAAAGAATCTCACCGGAATGGAAAAATGCTGTGGACTGTGTGTACTTCCATGTCAAAAGTAAGTTAATGGAATATTTATAAATAATTTTGATTTGATGCATGATGTGCTACATAAATTGTTTTTAAATGTTGCATTTTTTAATTCAGCAAAATTATCTCTGTGTATACTACGGAAATGTAGAGTGTCAAGTACCGTGGTGTCAAGTAAATAATTTATACGCTTAAGCATTTCCAATTGATGTCACCATGTTCAAGGTGGCTGCTCTGTAGGCAAAAATCAGTTCAAATGGTAGTAATATTTAACCAAATTGTTCAAAATACACAGGAAATTCAACAGCAATAAATTAATATTTGCCTACAGAGCAGATAAAGGGGCGTGGCTACATCATGTGTATGGAAATGTTCCATTGGGAAAAATTTATTTTAAACGTAACGACGTATACCTACTTGGCTACCATTAAAATGAACTTCCCTTAAGTTAACTGTCATTCATATTTCAAAACTTTTTAGTCATTACCGCGATGGAGCAAATTATGTAAAACACTCTGTATACAGGGTGGCTGGTTTTTCATTGTCCAGCTTATATCTGCTGAAATATTAAAGATACAAGAAAAAGTTAGAGAAGAGACTTAGCTAAGAGAACCTGGTGTATAAAATAGCGCAAACAAGTTTTTTCCACGGCCTACTTATTTTCCAGAAAAAAATGTCACTTTGGTTTTTTAAATGGAACACCCTGTATATTTTTGCGGAATAAGATTCTAAATCAATTTCTCTTTACAAGCATGTATCACTAATAGCGTTTTGCTTTTAAGTTACGCAAAAATATACAGAGTGTTCCATTTAAAAAACCAAAGTTACATATTTTTCCGGAAAATAAGTAGGCCGTGGAAAAAACTTGGTTGCGCTATTTTATACACCAGGTTCTCTTATCTAAGTCTCTCCTCTAACTTTTTCTTGTATCTTTAATATTTCAGCAGATATAAGCTGGACAAAACTAGCCAGCCTGTATTCCGAATACAAACATGCTAAAATAGGGTTTCTTATGAAAATTTTTATTGAAGAGGCTCATCATTTAAAGAAGATGAAGGAACGTGGAAAGGTAATGATGACGGTAAAGTGGTAAATAATCAGCCTCAACGTATGATGGATGACCGTAACGGTATGGGTCCACAAGGAGGCTACATTGGCCGCATCACCAATGACGCACGTGAAGAAGAAATGGAAGAGAATATGGGTCAAGTAAACACTATGATTGGTAACCTGCGCAATATGGCTATTGACATGGGTTCTGAGCTTGAAAATCAAAATCGCCAGATCGATCGCATCAATCTCAAGGTAAAGCTTCTTTTCTATGAAATATTTTTACTCTGCTTTAGATGTATTATGGTGTATGAGGCTTTATCAAAGTCAGTGTGCTACTTTCAAATTTAACAATTACGAAATTTCAGTGATGTGCTGTTTATTGCTTAACTTTTTTTTTATTTTTATCTTCCTCCACGATACATTTAGTAAAGAGGAAGGTATTGTATTCACCAATGAAAACTGACCATAAGGTTTTCACAAAGGAACACAATTTATTTAGAGAGTCCCAAGATACCATAAAACCTCTGACATGGTGTCTGTGCGTGTGTGTGTCAATGGCTGTGTGTCGGGATTACGTTTTATGACCTACATTAATATGCAGGAAAATCTACTTTTCAACAAGCATGATATTCTTATCCCCCCCACCCAGGTTGACCCCACTATCCACTTTTCTTATTTGTTTCATAATTATTTAAATTTGACACGAGGGTGTGAAATAACTACAAGAGAAATCGTAGAATAGTATATGGGTGAAAGAGATCAGAAGGTTTGAAAGGAACGTCGCATTATTTGACAGACAACTATATAGGTTTGTTCACATGGTTCATGAAGTATTGATTATTGTAGTTAGTGGTTGTTAATAATTATTCAATAAAATATATACAGAGTACTTAAGAAAAATTCGAGGGCAATCATGGGGTTCCTGCTTATTATAAGAGTTAAAGAGTGTAGGTTTAAATTTGACACTTTTTCAGAATTTTGTGAATAACAATATGCCACAAAAAAATTTAACCCAGTAACATAAAAATTTAACATGGCATTCATAAGGAAATAAGAAAGTTGATGGTTTAAAAAAATTAAACCGAACAAAAACGGGAACGAATGCAGTTGGGTTAGATTTCTTTGCGGCATATTGTTATGCATAAAATTCCGCAAAAGTGCCGAATTTAAACCTGCCCTCTATCTTTTAGAATAAGCAAGATTTCCAGGGTTGCCCGCGAATTTGAAACACCCTGTATACAAGAATATTCAGAACTTTGAAATGACTTTCAAAACAAAACAATTCAAAAAGTATAGGAATCCCAAAATTATTGTTAAAAAAACTTATGTTATACAGGGTGTTTGTTTTAAGTGATCCAGCCCCCCTGTATAAACCACTTACAGTTTCACATTTTTACTACGATCAGGGAAGATTTAAATTTCTCGATTTTTTCTATCCTTTATTTCATCATTTCGAATTTACAAATACATGATCCACAACCACTTCTACTTTTCATGAAAATATAAAATCAATGTTTACCAACAGATCAGATACTATGATTTTTACTAAAAAAACGTACAAATACTATTAAAACATCAAAATACTTTTTTTAAGTGAAACTTCTCTTAATTGATCCTTCCCAGCCTTAAAAAAATATTACTCAGGTCATTTTTCAAGAATCCAGATATAATTATTTCAATTCGTGGTTGCATGAAATATTTAACGGATGATCAGTTCAAGAAGTTTCATTGTACAGTTATATAGTTGTAGTAGGCTTGAGTCTAAAGTGGTGGCTGCAAAAGATAGCGGAATTGCATGAAATCGTCGAATTAAGTTGTCACTGACTGTACACCTTTGAGACCGGCCACCCGGTATATTGTGTTCACGTTTTGGGTTTTTAAAACATTTGAATTTGAAAATGCTGACCTGTATATTGCTATACTACGTTTCACTCTGACTATGCAGTACAGAGAACATAGGATAATGTTATTTAAAGGCAAACTTCGCCTGCACTCAGGTATACTCAAAGAAATTTTAAATCTGCTGACTTGCTGAGGAAATATGGCAATACTGTAGCCCTATCCCTGTACACTGCATAGTCAGAGTGAAACGTAGTATAGCTTGCATAAATATTAAATTGCATAGTGGTTGGCTATGAATGGCTTTGCAGTAGCTGAGCTCTTGTGATATAGCCGCCAGTTAGATTAAAGCCAACTATAATAGTACACTTGACATAGACACAAATGTAGGTATTCTGGTTGTTTTAGTAAAGACATGTATTGTATTTGCGTTGTGCATTTGTTTTCAATGTACTAACTTAAATGTGGTTTGTTTGCTGTTTCAACTTGATTCACCACGACACGCCCACCACTACTACAACAACTACTACTACGTATCCACTGAACATGTACACGTATCCAGGGTGAGTCGAATAAGATGCGGATAGAGGTGGCCAACCAGCGAGCTCACAATCTGCTCAAGTAGACACACACACCACACCACTCAGTCACAGCTACTCTGGCTGGCGCTTACTCGTGTCTCTTAGCTGCATACTTTAATAATACCAGTTTACATTTAAAAATTCAGCTGTTTTTATAGCAATTGCTCGCATGTGCGGTATGTTAATGTTGGGACACGAGCGAGTTAGCAGCAATGGAAATTTGATATTGTGCACTGGTCATATGTTTGTTGGTTAGGGCGAGAGCAACGAAACACGTATTGCGGTGGCTAACCAGCGAGCCAACAAGCTACTTAAGTCGTAAGAGGACCGAGTCAAGCGCCTCCTTTTATATCTACTCTTCTCTCAATTCTAGATGTTGCTTATCGTCACCAGGTTATATTTATTATCATTATCATTATTAATCTAATATTTAGTAAATTGTGAGTAGTTTTATTATGTGCACATGTGCCGTTTTTTCAGGTTGCAAGCATAATATCAATCCCAATGTATTTATCAACCAAAATTTAACACTTATTTATTTATCCTTATATTTGACTATTGATTTGTACTTAGCAGCCGGAAAGCGGTACTCATACACAGTGATTTAAGTAGTTATAGGCAACGTATGACGCACATTTGTTCGTCTATGGTTATAACTTGTACTGAACTGCTTTGCTGTTCCAAATAATTAATACAGCAGCAGTTACAGTTATGAGATTTTAGAATAATTTTTGGGACTGTCGGTTCGTCTCTTTTTGTGGTATAATAATGTTACTAGTTCACATGTAAGCGACTTCACCGACTACAATTCGAATTTTGTAATCTTGTCTTTAGCAAATTTTTTAATTTGCTTTAGCTTTCCAAAAGTATCAAATGTTTGGTATCAACACTGTGCTGTTTAATTATATTGTGATCGTTAACTATATAACGGAGTTCGTATCACAGCATGTGATATTACTGGAAGGTGGTGTACGTTGCTGCTAAAAAAAAAGTTTCAAATTTATTAGAGATAGGTATAATATTAAATCTGACATTGCTTAATTTTCTCCCGTTCAATCAAGTTTCATAGAAATATTTAAAACTGATGCGATAAAATTTTGATTGTTTCACCGTCACCGTTGAACACCGTGATTTTGTTAAAATACTGTTTTAGTGGTAAGATTTTAGTTAAACTTGTCTTAATCTAATCAAGCCTAAGTTAAAATAGCCTAACCTAACCGAAATTAACTATCGTAGCCTAACTTAGCCTGATTTAACTCCTACTTACGTACCTAAACCCCCAATCTTAAAAATGTAAGTTCATTGAAAGAACTATCGCGCTTCCATTAAAAACACCCCGAATTATTCGGTTTCTTTTAGTTGAAGTCCCGTGTTTAAACTCAAAAATATTCCTAACCTAAACCTTTTTTTTTCTATCGCTTAGAATATTTAATTTTGTCTTAATTTGCAAAAATATTATTTTTAGTGTTTGCTTTTTATATTTTACTTTAGAAAATTAAATTCTTGATTATTATCGACGAGTAGATGAATATGATCAACAATAGAATTGTGAAGAGGATAAGGATTGCTGTAGCAATAAAAAATAAGTATAAACAACAAATTCGTAATAGTTTTATACGTGATAGCAATAAAAATTTGCTGTTGGAGTTCGTAGTCCAGTGGGGCAATCTCTAATATTTGATATTTTTGGAGAGCATCACAAAACGCATTGTTAGTGAATGTTAGATTGTTCTGAACTGATTTTAAAAATTTTATAAGTGCTTTTATAATATATTTATTAAAGGTAAAACGGTAAACATTATTAATGGTTATAAAAGTATTAAATTGCTACTGTAAATATACTGTTATAGAATATTATTTCTTTTTAAATTAACGAAAGTGTGATTGATTGTATGTAAATAATAGTGTACTAGTAACATAATGGTTAGAAGGTTAAGTCAGTTATTCAGTTAAAGTTTGGCACATTTTATATAAATTGTTAACGGGGAACTAAAAGTCCGTGGATAATGTCAAAAATTGTTATCTGTACTAAACGAGGAGTTTAACTCAAACAAAAACCGCCATGAAAGTGAGGTACTACTTTTACTGTGATTAGCCATATCTTGATGTCATGCACGACGTTCCAATACCAGTTCCCTGCATGTACGTGATGATTGCTCCAACATCTTCCATCGTAGTTAGGGCAGGTGTCCCTTAATTTTATTTTTTTTATTATTATGTACAGCATTAGTTGGATATTTTTTAGCTTTAAGAAAGAAGAGTGATACATAACATACTTAAATTTAAACTGCAATTTTGCTTTTAACAATAATCAATTGGTATTACACGATTGAAAATTTATAGAAGCCCCAAAAGGTAAAAAATAATAAGACATTATGTAACGATAATAGTTCTGCTATTCTGTAGTTGGTCGCTGTAGAACCTTTAATGTTGCTGATCAAATATGTTACTTACTGTAAGAGATTTTTATTATTCATTAAATCATACGTATATTATATTACGGTCCTATTATATAATATAATGTATAGTAGTATAGTAATTTGAGATTATAAATAAACAGTAATAGAAATTATGTGCATTCAGGCATGTTGTCTTTTGGACACAAACACAATAGAATTTTTTCTGCATTCTCCTTAAAACTATCAGTAATAAGTTTGCCATCCCGTGTATATGATGGATCAAACATATGCCCTTCTGGGTTCTTCTTAAACAGATATTCAGCAAGGAAATCTACTGGATCATCCGGTTTTATTCGCGCCACTTCCAGAAGTCCTTGGCTTAATATTGGAAACACAAACTTGATAAGATAATGACGAAGAGGTTCTCCTTGGGCTACCAACAGTTTTTCTTCCTCAATTTGCAACTGTTCTAATAATTCCGCCCACTGTTCCATCTTGGTTTGATGACACTCCACAGCTTGTTGCTCCAATAACTAAGTGAGTATATTATTTAGATAGTATTGTTTATAATAATATTGTTTTGAGTGATTTATTATACAATGTGCCTTAAATTGGAAGCCCCCCCCCCCCAAACAATATAAATCACATCAAATTTGTTATAAACTTCTCCAGGAAAAAGTGGGGGAATTAAGTCGGTTTCACAGAGCAGCGGAGACGTCAGCATCACCCACTCGTTAGACAGACTAATGAAAAATGTTCATCGATCTGTCGAATCAGTAGGGGGTGACGCAGACGCCATATAAAAAAATTACACCAAGTCCACTAGTGCTCTGTGAAGCCAGCTTTAGTTTTATAGGGAGCTTCTAATTTGAAATACACTACGTACACTCCCTAGATCCTAATGTAATGTTTGTATGATTTTTAGAAGCTCAAAAACACAAACAAACATCAAATGACGGCTCAATCCTTAAGTGCTGCCACTATACCAAGCGTTTTTATTATAAATCTGGTTGAAATATCTCATTGTTGGTCAAAATGTTGACTCATGTATGTATGTATTGTTTACCACCTAATAACACCGTAAGTGGAAAATCTTGGAGAAAGTGTGCTTTCAAAAATCAATTAAAAACCCCCTAATCCTTGCCTCTGCACTCTATTTACATTCTACCCAACCCTTAATACCTTAAAAAAATATATATAAAATAAATTACTTCTTTCTGCATTTGGGCTTCTCTTTCCAATAACTTTTGTTTTTCTTCTTCTAACCGGATAAGTTCTTCTTCTTCTTCAGGTGTAATTCCAAATGATACCGGTTTACCCAACCGGTTTGTTAAGGTTTCCATAATATTTTTCATTGTTTCAGTTTCATCCTCCATAACGTTGATTACTATAGGGTGTATTTCTATTTCATCAAAGAAGTTGAGTAGCGTGTTATCTTCAGTGTTGTTTGTACGAAACTCTGACAATCTTCTTAACATGCTTTCTTCCATATAATGTGTGCCCTGGAGAAAAAAAACAATATTTAAAAAAGTTAATGGTGGATGTAGGAAAAAGAAAACCTGAATTTCTCTCTCGGGTTGTGACATGATTCGTTCACAAAGAAAATCGTCAGTGGCTTGAAGGCTTATAACATAATCCGGTAGTAGTTTATTCCCACCGCCTTCACCTCCACCACCTCCTTCTTCCTCTCCTAATTCTTCATCTTCACCACCTTCTGCGCCTCCAAATAAGGATTTCGTCTTGATAATAAAAAAATTAAATATATAATTTCAAATTATGTTTCTTTAAATCAACGTACTTGCTCAAGGGTTTTAGGATAGCCATCAATAACGTAGCCCTGATTTTGACAACGATTGCTTGTTATGAAAGCTTGCATTAAGGTAATTACTTGATCATCTGGTAGTTTACCGTTTTCACTTTCAGCTATTGTGGTTTCAATTTCTTTTAACTGTTCTTCTAGTTCTTCGATGTCTACTTCTTCTTCTTCTTCTTCCTCCTCTTCCTCACCTTCAGGTTCGTCATCGCCCCCTCCTCCCCCGCCTTCCTCTGCTGCTTTAGCTTTTTCTTCTTGTGCTTGTATTTTAGCTTTTTGTTTCTCTATGGAGTCTCTCTTGGAATAGAATGATAAATAATAGAATTGTTATAGATTTTAAAATATGTATTCTCACTTTCGTAATAACTCTAAAAATGTTATTCTTAAATAAATAAATATGGATTACGTTAGAATGTCGTAAGTTTACATTATATTATAATAAAAACAATCAAAAGGTGGTTTAGAACAAATGTAGGCACAAAAAAATTCCAGTAATTAAAAAAATTTTCTTTCATGAACTTACCATGTCTTGCAATGTATTATCAATTATAGTTTTTACATTAGCGTAATGTGCTCCGTAATATTCTGATAACTGTTTTGCAATTCGAGTTTTTCCAGCTGCAGGAGGTCCATGTAAAATAATTTTGATTGGTTTTAACTCTCTGGTTTTTTTAAACTCATTTACAATACTTCCCATATTCTCAGCTAAATTTAATTCATTTTGCCATTCAATTTCAAAGTCCTCAACTATAATACCCGGTTCCATACTTAAATTTACTGTGTAACGTTCAAACAGACTTTGCTGAAAGCATAAAGGTATCCATATAGTAGGGGATTCCCGTAAAAACAAAATACAAAATTGTAAGTAGATTAATTCACGATTAAAATAGAGTATACTGTGAAGAGCAAATCAGCTTTTGGTAACAAAATGGGAAAATAAAACATAAACTATAGACATAGGTTGGATATTGTCGGACAAAGATAAATCTGCCAGGTAAGATGACCGATAGGTCATGCAATAGATTTCGAAAAAGAAGACTGTGGGACACTATACAAGGCTTCTAATGAATAAGACGTTTAGTATTCATCAACTTACAGTAATTTCTTTGTATAGGAAAGCCTCTTCTGCTGTAACTTCCTTAATCTTACCACTACCCATTGTTTTGGTTAGTGCCTTTGCAATTTGTTTAAAAGTTGCTGGTGTTTGTTCAACCGCAAGGATGTATTGTTTTTTAGGTTGATTCTCCATCACTGCATGAAGCACTCTAGTAATAATAAATATACAAATAATATTTATTAGACAATCGGCAAGAAAACCTTACTTTGCTATATCTTTTACATAAATTAGGGGAACAAAATTTTTTCCAGGACGAAAAACTGGAAGTTCTTTTTCATTATTCCAAGCAAGTTTAAATAAAAATGTGAAATCATCTTCTTCTGCTCCGTATATTATTCCTGATGCTATTACGTACGTTTTTAATTTATCTTTGTTCTGTAATATATTTTCATGTGTTAATTGAATATTCTTTTACTTCAGGTATTACCTTACGCCCTTTCAACACTACTTCTCGCTCACAAGCAATGTGTTCAGTGTAATTTGGATGCGTTTTACGTTTTTTATAATCGGCCTCTGTGAATGGTAACTCGGGTTCTTCCTGTAACAGTAATATTAGTTAAAATACATCCCTAGTATTGGTTACACTTTTCTTTCTTACAGGATCAATAGGTTTAGTAAGAGCCCATGTCATCACAGTAGAAATTAATATGAAGACCCGGACTTCTTCTATGCTTTTAAATGTCTTTGGACCTAATTCTTTGAGTGCTTCAATTTCATTTTCCATAGCTGTAAATAATACCAAAACTGTATTATAGGTGAATTCCCGTAACCTGTGTTTTCCTTAATATCCAACGGATTTGGGGAACTTGTGGGCCAACACAAATAGAAATCCTTAAGCTCATTCAAAAAGAGAGAAGGCTTAAGCGATACCTGATTTGAGGAATTGTTTGAAAGTAGTACAATGTGGTTTAAAGGTGAGTAAATTTTCTTACCCTCATTAGAATCTAGAATATGTAGCTACAGTCTTTATAAACATTTACCTGTCAAAGTAGCAAGGGCTTTAGGTATTTCTTGAGGATCTTTTGTGATGTCATATACAACAAACCCACATTTCATAATATTTGTAATAAAATCTGTTGTCTCTTCATTTATTGTGTTTAGAATATCCTCTGTTTTCTTGTGAAATTTTTTTTGAAGGGTACCTATTATTTCATATTTGAATTCAGGTCCTGTCTTTGGTGTCTTGGGTGCTGCCTCGGCTTCTTCTCCCATTTCTTCTTCACCTTCACCTTCTTCACCATCTCCTCCCTTTTTTCCTGCACCGAAAATTTGATCTGCTAGGAACTAGAAGACGGACAAATTAGTATTAAAATTAAAAATTGGGTTTAAGAATTTTACAGATGTTATATATTTTGCGTTAAAAGTATCCACATGATTAAGAAATACTCTGTGTGGTATAAAATTAGGTTCTTCATACACAGTATCATTTCCTACTGCCTCTTCAGCTTTTTTTCTAGCAGCACTAAAACCAAATAAGTCATCTAAATCTTTTACTTCAGGGTAAACAGGCAATGCCATTTTTATATCTTTTATGACAAGTAAAATATAGACACAAACTTTTTTTTTATTTATTACTTGTAGCTACTGGATCATTCTTTATTGTGGAATATCGGATTTATGGACGTTCTGGTCTATGCGCAAAGAGGTGACTGGGATCCGCTTACTGAGACCTCGTTAACAATACATAGCTACTATTTATACAAGCATGGTTTCTTGATCGGATATAAATGTTTGGCACGATAATATTATGACATGACGGTTGGAATTCCTCCAGGCAGGTAAAATTTTCAATTAGGGTGTACGGTCAAATGCAAAAGTAATGTCCAGCATATCTGCATCTTGGAACCTCGTTCATTACCAATGGGTCGAAGTCTAGGTGGGCAATGGATTTTACACTAACCAGTATGCATGTTGGGTCTTTCACAGTTAAATTTTTTACGGCTGTTAGATCTGCTAAATAGTCTTCTAATTTTAGAAATTGAATTTCCCGCTTAAATTAAATGACCTGCCACCTATGAAATATTAATTCTAGCAAAATGTTGATAATGCAGGTACCTTGAAAATCGAATCCAGTGAACGTCAACTGAAACAGCTGTAAAAGACAGCAATCACAACACAATCATGGATGAGAGCAAAGGAACCCCAGAAAGTGATTACAGTATTGAATGTTTTCAAAATTATACAGCCCCTGAAGTATTTATACAAGGGCTTGCTGGAATAGTAAACCAACAAGATGTGGAAAGCATGATAAGAGCACAAAAACAAATGTAAATATTTCTAAAGGTTATATTTGGTGTTCTAATATTGTATTATTAATGAATTGCCATATAAAAATGCTTGTGGAAACTTATTTGTTAACTACACTGAACTGCAAATGCCTCTTGTTAATCTCATCTTCAGTAGGACAGTCTCGGTAGATGAAAAGACAAAGTTCTCCGTTTTAGGCTCCTAAACATCCAATCATCCAATAAAGGAGTATTTTGCAGTTCAGTATTAATGAGATACCATCCAAACAAACTAAGTACTAATCATAATTGTATATTTTATAGGTTACAGCGATTTGAAAAGACGAATGAAATGCTTACAAATTGCAATGCATTAAGTGCTTCGCGGTTAAAAATGGTTGGTCCTGAATTTAAAAAACATACTCAACTTCTTCAAGAAATGAAGAAAGACTTGGATTATATATTTAAAAAGATTCGTGCTATAAAAACAAAGTTATCATCTCAATATTCTGATGCATTTGTAGAAGCACAAAGAAGTAGTTTAGCAGAAGAATGTGAAGAAGATGAATCTAAAAACGAAGAGGAAACCAAAGATTTAGATAAAAACACTGAAGATACGACAGAAAATCAAATTACGGATAATGTAAAAAAGAAAGAATCTTCTTCGAAAGTAGAAAATGCAGATTAGCTTTTAATAGAAAATTTTACGTAATGTGATAAACGCAAAGTAATGCCATACTAATTTATGTTAGGCTGTTTTTTTTTAAACATTCTTTAAATCCACTAATGGGGCAGCTTCTGTGGTTATTTTTCCAATTTACATATTTGGGCCGTGTCTAAAGAAACCAAAAATGTAGAAAACGAATTTTAAATTAATTATCCAGCTACTTGGAAAATGTGGTTCTAATTCAAACAACATTAAATTTCAATTAATTTTCTCCCTTATGTAGATATTTAACAAAAAAATGTTTTAATAAAAACCGTTTTGTATTTACAATCCCTTTGCCAAACCCAGAAAGTGTAAGCTCTATTGTATTAAGGCTTGTAATTCCAATATTGCACTTGGATACTAACTTGTAGTAGTGTTTTATTTTGACTGATTTTATTTTATAAGTACCGAATTAATTTAATAAGTTTCCATTTGTGGATTTGTAATCAAAACTATGTATAAGTTGGTATTACAAATGAATAAATCGCAATGAAATTTATAAAACACTTTGCTTTTGGCCTAATCAGCTTGCCCTCCATAAAATACAGAGTATCACAGAACTTGGGTGTATGTTTGTCGGTGTTTAGTAAGAAACCCCATTTTAAGAATTATTAAAAAATATTTATTAATCGTAAAAATAAAGCACTTGCTACATAAAACATTAATAATTGAAAGATTTACTTTGTAGCATACTGTGTTGTATATAACTTAGCCTTTTGCTGGTATTCTAATTTGCTATTTTTAAATTCCTCTGCTATTTCTGCCATTAACGGATCATCAGGATTTGGATTCTCTAGTAACATTCGTACAGCAATCAAAAGTCCTTCTAAACCAATTGTGGGTCGCCAACTCCCTTTTGGTGGCATTTTTATTAAATCAAGACATATTCTACCGTTATCATCAATATTAGGATGATATATTTTAGTGAGAAACTTAATCGAAGGAGGAGAAAAAGGATAATTTTCTGGAATTAAAAGTTCCAAATGGAAAATACCATTTTCATAAGGTGTATTTGCTGGACCAATTATACTTGCTTGGAAGACATTTAATTTATCATCTTTAGCTGATAAACAAATTCCATTTGGAGGTGATTGTGATATTTTTGCTAGTTCTCTTGATAATCTTTGTTGTTTTTGCATTTTAAGGTTATATTTCTTTTTAGCTAAAAATAAATGGAAGTTTTATAGAAATAGTACAAACCTAATTACAAATTATAACTTAAATTCTAATAAAAAAACCATTGAAGAGGGGATTATAATACAATTTTTTGAGGAAATATTTAAATTTTGAAATGTTACTAACCGCAGGACTAGCGCCACCTGTGACAGTTCTTAACATTAAATTTAACAACACTACAATCACAGGTACGTTTGGAAATTTATATTTTATAGCTCAAAATTTAACAGAAACATTAATATAATCAGCAACTATTGGAATGTTTAATCAATTCTGCAATTATTTTTTAAAGAAACCAATATCAATTACCTCCTTTAATTTATTTAAGAGTAAAACAAGATTCGTAACTGCTATTAAAAAAACGTGCCAAGAAAACTGTCTCCTGATTGGTCAATTTAAATACAACATTTGCCTGTCAACTGTTATTTTCTCCTTCATTCAAATCGTGATTGTAAAGATTTTTTTGACAAAATGGCCCAAAATGTAGATCCGTTTTATACTCAACGTTCCGACAGTGCAAAACACAACGAAGAAGGTAAAAACAACCCCAACGATAGTCATGCTGTAACTAAAAGGTAAGTGGAAGAATTCTAGATTTACTAACCTAACTTTGTTTTTTGATCAAATAACGTTTTTGCCCCTTTATTTTAAGATTGCAGAAAGAACTTATGACCTTAATGATGTCCCAAGAGAAGGGAGTATCTGCTTTCCCAGAAGGCGAGAATTTGTTCAGGTGGATTGGTACAATTTCAGGGCCTAACGATACCGTCTACGAAACCCAAAAATACAAATTATGTCTTCAATTTCCAAATTCATATCCCTATACAGCACCTTTTGTTAAATTTATCACACCGTGTTTCCATCCAAACATTGATAATAATGGTAATATTTGCTTAGATATTTTAAAAGACAAATGGTCAGCTTTATATGATGTACGGACCATTTTATTATCAATTCAATCGCTTTTGGGAGAACCAAATATTGATAGCCCATTAAATGCATTAGCCGCTGAATTATGGTGCAGGCCAGATGAATATAGGAAACACGTTCTTGACACTTACAAACAAGTTTAGTCTACTACAATTTTAGCAAATGAAATATTATTTTAAATTTAGTATTTAATGCGCTAGTAAAATACGTACGATAGGTATTTCTTAAGCGAGTGCTAAATTGTGTAGTTTCCAAACTTTAGGATTAATTCTCGATTTTTTATTGATACATTTGATTCTGCTAATATTTGCAATTTAAATTGACTGATTGTAATTATTTGCTTGCAATAAAATATTATGTTATATTAAACTGTTGTAATCGACTGAAATTTTAGATACATTATTGTAAATTTTTTTTCTTTATGTTAAATGCAAATTGTAAGTCAGAATATTAACAGTTTTATTTGAATATCAACCCTAAAAATACCACCTCTGGCATCCCTCACTAAACAAACAACAAACAGATTTTATTAGAAAGTCTTAATACAAACATAATGAAGACCATTTTTGATTTATTGCAACTCTGATGAGGGCGAGCTTGGTCAACTACAGGTAAATAATTTCTTAAATATTTTTATTAACAAGAAATTGAATTTTTAATGCTTGAAACATTTATTAACCCAAATAATTTAACTGTTCTTCCATCTGTAACTCGAATATAACTTCCTTGGTGACTGTCCTTTGAAAATAAAATTAATCCAAATGTAATATTGCTCCTGAATTTAAAAAATCGGAGAATCCCCATTGATAAAACTTTATAACCAGAACACCTCCCATATAATCAAAATAACTTCCAGTGCATATCTGTTCAAAGATTATAATCTAAATTTATAGAAATTTTCAATTATTTCTGTGGTATATCTTATAATGTTCACATCCCTCGTGTTTATTTTATATTTTGCAACAAACACTTTTTTCTTTAAATTTACAAGATTATTTAAATCATCCTCAACTTAAACATAACTTTATTATGCTTTGTAATATTACATAGGAGTACCTACTTTATACATAATTACAAAAATACAATAGGGCTATGGATACCGAGAAAATCTGATTTACTGAATTATTATTTAACTTGATATGCAATTTATTATGTCCTTCCAACTATTGTAATTCGTCAAATGATTTTTTTTGTTAAAGACTAGCCCTAAAGTTATTCCGTACAGAGTGAAAACTTTTCTCAGGATCTAATGTCTCTATACAGTATTTGTTTTTACGTACGATTTATTATTAAAATAAAACAAGATTATTTTTAAAATTTTGTGTTTAAAAATTTAGGATTACTCGTGTGTTTTATAACAATCTATAGCAACAAATACTTTGCAAAAAAACAACCATCATGTTAAAAATATTGGTAATGTTTTATAATAAATAATGAGTTACAGCACCTTTACTAATGTAAAAATAAATAAATATAAGTACAAGGTATCAATGACAAAATGTACCCAATTACAACAACCTAAATTCTAATGGATTATAGTATAGTACAAGTTTGATTCCATATTACTCTTAGATATTTCATTAATATATTAAAGGATTTGCTGTGGATACTCTGTATAATAAGACTAGAACATGATCCAGCAATTAAAACTGAGACAAAAAAATGAATATAAGAACACATTTCTCTAAAATAATAAGTCATGAATATATTGTTTGGATTTTAAGATTTTACAATAATTAGAATGAAAAATAGTACAATGGTAGTAGCTGCTAAGATAATAATAGCACACATTTTTCTACTTTTTCGTTGGTAGGCATCAGCTTTCTGCAGTTGTTTAAAACCCTCGTAAACTTGTGTATGCGTCTGTTCAATATTATAATCTATTCTATCTAAAATACTTCCTTGGTCCAACACCATTTGACTTAAGTCTTTAAAAATTTCATTCAGTTCAATAATGGACTTTACAACAGCGTTAATTTCTTGTTCTCTCTGTTGTGCTACTTGTGTATTTTCTTCTTCTAAATACAGAAGCTGCTGTTGGGTTATTTGCTTAGAACTATTTATAAAAAAGTCATCTATATTATCATTCTGATTTGTGAATACATCGTAATCATTTTCAAGAGGTGAACTTTCAAAATACATTTTTGATCTTTCTTCTCTGGATTTTAGTTGTCTAATATAATTATTTTGTGTTCCTCTAAACTGTATGGACATATCTTGGAGTGATGTTGCCAATGAGCAGACGACGTTTGCAGTCAGATGTCTTTCTTTTGGTGTTCCTGAAAATAATATAAAAATTATTACGCTTTACGTTTAGTAAACAAAAACACATCTGCTTCAGTAGGATGATTATGAACTTAATGACGATTATATTCAAGGTAATAAAACTGACTTATTACCTTCTAGTGTATGACTTTTAATAAACTGTACTGTCCGATGAATGCCATTGAACATGGATGTGATTTCAGAAGTACAGCTTTCAATTAAAATTTCTTCTTCTGAATTTTCATCAAAAGTTGGTCTGTGTAAATGTTGGGAATGTAATTTGTTCAAATCGTTTATTTTAGTTTCTAGTTTAGACAGATTAAATTGTGCTTCTTCTAACTGATCGATCCAAGCTGGTGGCATTCTATTGTGTGGGCTAACTCCTTGTTCCACATCGTATAATTCAACTAAAGCCATGTTTTCCGATGCTTCCTGAAAACGATTTGAAATTCTGTAATCATTTTTAATATAAAATAACCTCAAATTTACATACTTGTTCTGAATATATATGTCTATTTCGAATGGCATTATTTCGCATTAACATAAATACTTCTGTTAAACTTCTTGAAGCCATTATGTGTATCCGAATGTAATAATTAAGGAATTAATTAAGTTTTGATGGATTTTTTTAAGCTTATGTTTGTTTTACATTTCACTATTTAGTTACTTTCATTTGACGTGGAGGAAAACAAAATTCCCCAAAATACGAAAACAAGGTAAGATCAAACCAAATATTTACCAGTGGTGGCGTTGAAATGTTTTGTAGTAAGTTCGGTTTTATAGTGCAACAATAAGTCAGTATTTTAGTATTATTTATTATTACTAAATAAAAAATGTAACGGTAAAACGCTACACCTACATCAAAGTCGCACACAGCCAATTTTCGTGAGTGTTCTAGTTCGACTTCCCCAATGGCTGTGTGCCCACTTTCAAAGTGATAGTGTCTACTTGACTTGAGAAATTGTAGGCTTCAAAGTTCGCACACAGCCAATGTTCTTGTGTGTCCTGAAACAACCGCCCCGCCACTGTTGTTAGGACTTTAATGGAGTTAAATCTAACAACGAAGTGTTTCACGAAAGTCTAATCTTGTGATGTTACCACGGCCTACTGTAGAATCCCACCGGAATCAAACATAAGAATAGTTGACAGATCGTGACACCCCTCACTGAGTCTTCATAATGTGTCATACTCATCTCAGTGAGGTTTTATGATAGATATAATGGCATTTTATCATTCGAAGGTGTGTGATAAAGAAAATAACGTGGATGAAGTGGACAGACTACCCTCCAAAGACCGAGTATCAGATTTGGATATTGCAGGATTTATTATATCAATTATTAGTCACATTGTGGATGTTGCACTAGACTGCAATTTAGCCTACAGATATTACCATGATGGAGAAACAGAATATTTCCTTGCAACTTTGGGATTTATCCTGGTACCAGCCTTAATTAACACAGCATTCAGTATACGAATGTAAGTCGATTTGGTTTTTGATAATTTACCTAATACCTAAATTATATTTGCACTACCTACTAATATTCTCTCTTGCTAATTTATTTATCGCTTTATCACTTAGCACGTTAGCACCCCCATGTACTAGTATTCATTACTACATTAAAGAATATTTTTTTCTTTTTACAAAAGTAGCACATAAATCTAAAATGGTGTGTTCCAAATTTCTCTATTTTCTATTCCACATAAAAGAAACCTGATGTGGAGCATAGAAAAACGAGTGTAGGAAGGTAACAATTTTCCAGTTCATTAATTACTTTGTAGGTTGTTTATATAACAATCAAGTAAATAGTAAAGATATAAGTACCCAGCAGTACTGTGTGCTATTATTATCTCACCACTAATAACCGTAGGTATTTGAGTTGCTACAATATGTGCAAGAAGAAACATGCAGTAAAATTAATGTTTATCACAAGTTGTTACAGCTACCCATTCTTATAAATGATTTAATCTTCAAAGTATTTCAACTAGAACAAGCTATCATTAATGTGGGTGTAGAGAAATATTAAAATACTTTATATTTATATTGTTTCTTGTACTAAATAATTTTCTCTTACATAAAAACAAACAGTAGATGTGTGTATAAGATTAGATTGAGTATCGTATCAAGTACTCACTACAATATTTATGTTTTCTCTATATTATCATTTATTAAACAATTTCACTATCCCCTGCAATTGATCCCAGTTTAAAGGATCTTGAATCGTTAGTAATAGAGTGTGTTTGATAGAACTGGCCCCAACCAATATTTCAGATAGGCACTTTTGCAGAGATCCTCAGGATCAGGATCTGTAAAAAAATGTGGTTGAGAATGGCGAGTAAAATACACGTAGGTATTTCTAACAAAGAAGAATACCTAGTAGACATTATTGCTTATGTATGTTTAAGCTTTCTAGCTATAGCTATTCAGGGAAACTTAAGTAAGGCGGTTACTGGAAGTGCAAGAGGGGTTAAATTACCTAAAAAAGAAAACAAAGCCAATGAGAATAGATAATCACGTTGCATCTAAATCATTTTTTATATGTTCCAGTCTTTCTTTGTAATTATTTAATATTTAAGGGTTTACTTTTGTTCCTATACCAGAATTGTTTATATAAACTTTTTATAATGAAATGCTTAACGAATCACATGTTAATATGAACATTGACCCAGGATATGTTACTGTCTAATCTTTCCAGATTGGGGTTACAATATTAAATTTAAAAAAAAGGAATATTATAAACTTATTCCCTATCTCTCATAGTAGGTATACAGGGTGTAGATATATAATTCGACTGACAAACTTTGAGTGCTCATCAAAATCATTCAAATTTGAATATTTTATTTCCAACGGTGCTAAGAAATATTTCTTGAAAGTTTGTTAGTCGAATTTGTATACACCCTGTATTATTTTAAAGGTACCTACTGTTAATAAGAGGTATTTAGAAAAGCACTCATAATTATTGAGTGCCATTATGATAAGTATCTCGTAATATGAAATGTTTAACTAATTATAATATTTGCAATAGCATGTTTTTTTTAATTATAAACATTATAAATTAATTATTATTACGAGACGCCTTGTTAAACAGCTTGTAAATTATTCATTTTGTAATCTTCAATATCAAAATTGTTTAATTATTTTTTTTATAGTTTTCTTTAATGGAACGTGATAAAATATTATCTCTCTTTGTGTCCACTAAAATTAGCATGAAAAGTTTTAGATAGGTAGGTATATCTGGAAGTATGATATCAACATTTCAATGTAGTTCAGTCAGCTTATTTCTGGTTTTATGCTTTATCTTTTGTCAGAAGATGACCGACCACTAGGTACATGTTATGGAAAGTTTATTTCTAGCTCCTATATTCCAGAAATCTTTGAGGTGCGATTATTTATCAGAAACATGCCAATTTTATAAATAAATTCACTGAATTAATTTTAAAAGGCTTTAAAGTTCAAATTCTGCAGTTTTAATTCCTTACCCCCCCCCCTCAAATTTACATACTACATAAAGTAGGTACTAAACTGTAGGTTAATATTTATTAATTCTAATTTTAATCAAAACAGGAATTAAAATAAATAATAACAACAACTTTATAAAATAATCAAAACCAATATTACGTTTTTTTAAAGAAATATTTATAACAACAAAGATTAAATTGTTTTGAAGTGATCACTTGTGTTCAGTATATTGACCTGATACAAATGTGTAAAACTGTATAATCTCGATAATATTGTATTTTAATTTTATTTATAGTTTTACAGTAAAATCCTATAATATAGTAATCTTTTACGTTTCACTTAATTATTATCAGCTGAGTGTTATCATATGAGAGGAAGTAAGGCTTATTTTCTTTTAAGTTTAGCACAAAATAACAAACAAACATTTATTATCCCTTATTGAAATAATAAGTTTCTTAACAAAAATTTAGCTACTTTTATAGCTGCTAATGCTGATAAGATGGTGTAAAATGATATTGGTACTTAGCTAACAAAACATCCTTAAATAGTAGGTACCTACTGATAAGGTTGTTTATTTTAAATTTTAAAAAGGTGCTTCTGTGAAGAGGTAGAATCAATGTATGTACTAGTAGTAATTTATTTAGATAAGTGTCACTTGTACGATTTTCTAGGTTGATTATACAGGGTGACTTACAAAAGGGTAAACCAGGTGGGAAGTTTAGTGTACATAGTGGGGAAGTCTCTGAAAAGTCTGGGTAATTCCAGGGAAGCCCCTGGAAAGTCTGGGTAGTCCCTGAGTAGTTCCGGGGAAGTCCCTGGAAAGTCTGAGTAGTCGCTGGGAAATTTGGGTGCTCCCTAGGAAGTCTAGGTAGTCTCTGGGAAGTCTGGGTAGTCGCTGGAAAGTGTAGGTAGTCCCGGGGAAGTCCCTGGAAAGTCTGAGTAGTCTCTGGGAAATTTGGGTGCTCCCTAGGAAGTCTAGGTAGTCTCTGGGAAGTCTGGGTAGTCGCTGGAAAGTGTAGGTAGTCCCGGGGAAGTCCCTGGAAAGTCTTGAGTAGTCTCTGGGTACTCTTTCACATTGGGTAACCTAGTGTACATAATTTTTTACCGTGGTTTACCCCTTGGTGACTTATCTAAGCGTCTCCTTGTTATTATTTAAAAATAGTTTATCAAAGCTGTGTTTTTTTCCTTATCATTGACATACTTACCTCTATTCATTGTTCGGTGAGTGAGCTATAGGATGACGTAAATTACAATATATGGGCCTTACTACATAACTTTTTCTTTGTATTTTTCCTTAAGAAAAATTCCCAAAGAAATGTTTTAATAGAGTAAGACTTGAGTAATTGTAAATAAGAGTCTACAATAATTTTGTTTTGGTCTTGTTCTTTATATTCACGTCATTTGTGCGTAGATATTCTGTTTATCTACTCTTTGTTTGTAAAATTAATTTCAAGG
This sequence comes from Hemicrepidius hirtus, assembly GCA_963082805.1. Classification (NCBI taxonomy): domain Eukaryota; kingdom Metazoa; phylum Arthropoda; class Insecta; order Coleoptera; family Elateridae; genus Hemicrepidius; species Hemicrepidius hirtus. The sequence goes on along the minus strand of OY720160.1, from coordinate 38,642,213 downwards.
AATAACAGAACACATGTAAAATTAATTAACCTTGAACTTAAATAATTAAATTATGTATCTTTAGGTACAACATTCATGTAATTATAAAAACTCAATGTAATTTTTACATTTTTTTATGTACTTTTAAAAAAAATATTTTTCTGGAACTGAAAAAAAAATCTGATTGGTTAACTCCTGGAAACTTTTTGAATAGTTTCTAGACCAATCTGTTAAATGCATAAAACAAGAGGTATATAAAAACTACAGCATGTTAACACGTTGTCCTTTTGAAGAAAAATTTATTCCGTCTTTAATCTTATGAATATATAGGATGGAATTTTTTCATAATTTTTACTCTCTGAATATTATTAAATGGGTAAGAAAGGGGTGTACGTTTAGGTAGGAAGAGATAGAAGATAAAAATCCTATGTAATACGAAGACTAGGCCCAAATGGGATTGAAATTGAAAACATATACAGTGTGTGTCCAAGGATTGAGTGCATATAAGGTGTAAATGACAATTTTGTTTAGAGTTGGATTTTCATGTTCTGAGGATCGCTCCTGCTTAGTCTCAAACTAAGATATTGAAAAAATGAGCCAAATCAATTAATATACAGGGTGTTTTTTTGGCCGAAATCTAAAAATTAGTCAAGAGTAAACTGTCTTTATTTTAGCAGATATAACAAAAATGTATTAGAAAAAGTTGTTTAGAATTAAAAGTTATTGAAGATTTTCAACTTTTATACAAATCAGCCTACTTTGATTTTTTTCATCAAAATCCAATACTTTTGAACTCATGTTTGTAACAAATAAGGTTTAGTATTTTGTTAATAAATAATTATTTGTTTTTCAAGTACTTTGTTGAATTACTCTTCATGCATGGGGCATTAAACCCACAAATAAAAAATCTCATGTGGATGAAAAAAATCAAAGTAGGCTGATTTGTATAAAAATTGAAAATCTTCAATAACTTTTTAATTCTAAACAACTTTTTCTAATACATTTTTGTTATATCTGCTAAAATAAAGGCAGTTTACTCTTGACTAATTTTTAGATTTCGAACAAAAAAACACCCTGTATATTAATTGATTTGGCTCATTTTTTCAATATCTTAGTTTGAGACTAAGCAGGAGCGATCCTCAGAACATGAAGATCCAACTCTGAAAAAAATTGTCATTTACACCTTATATGCACTCAATCCGTGGACACACTGTAGATATAAAATAGTGTAATCTGAAATATTTAAATCGTTATAGCATTCATTAAATTATAGTAAATCTACGACACATTGCTTTGAATGATATAATATATTGTATTCATAAATTTACATACTACCTTTCGTTTAGTAATCATCATTTGCAGACGGTCTTTTGTGTTCATATCACATACTATATTGTTAATTATTTCATGCTATGCATTATTAAACCTACCTCAGTTATTTTATTTAAGGTATTGCAGATTTAAATTAAGCACCCAAATGGTAGGTGCTTTCTTAAGGAACAGCAAACCTGACCGTGATTAGCAGAATATAAGATTATATAACAGAATTAATTATTCATTACAGATTCTATTTTTCTCTTGATTTTTCAAGTCTTATAAGGTTTTCTATGTCTGTTTCTTTGAAAAGTTAAGAGAATAGAAATCTGCTGGAAACACGTTTTAGTGGAAAAGGCATTAGATAATATTTTCTCGTTGGCACGTATTTTTATGAAGTCCTGCCTTGTCGGTAGATAAAGAAATATTTTTTATTTAGGTAAAGTAGGTTTTCTGTATTAACTACGGGAAAAATCTATTAAAAAAAGTTGTTCAAAATGTAAAATCATCTCCCCATGCAAAATTTCAGAAAGTAGATTTTCAATTTTTTCAAATCAAGGAGGCCTTGGTAAATAACGAAATATTTTTTATTCAAGTAAAGTCCGTTTTCTGTATTTACTACAGCAAAACTTTATTAAGAAAAGTTGTTCCTAAGTTAAAATTATCCCTCCATGCAAAATTTCAGAAAGTAGATTTTCAATTTTTTCAAATCAAGGAGGCCTTGGTAAATAGCGAAATATTTTTTATTCATGTGAAGTCGGTTTTCTGTATTTACTACAGCAAAACTTTATTAAGAAAAGTTGTTCCTAAGTTAAAATTATCCCCCCATGCAAAATTTCAGAAATATCTGTTTACTTTTATGAAACTGGGTCTGGGACAAATATTTGAAAAAAAAAAATAAACAGCCAATATTTCTGAAATTTTGCATGTGTTAATGGTTTTTTATTGTGAACAACTTTTCTCAATGAAGTTTTGTCGTAGATAGTACAGAAAAGCTACTTTACCTGAATAGAAAACATTTCTTTAACTATCAAAGCCTCCTTGATTTGAAAAAATTAAATATATACTTAAAACTTTTGAATTTCATATTTCAATTTGCAGATAAGTCCTTCTTGGCTTTAAATTAATTTTGACATGTAGTTATTTTTGCAAAAATTAATACAACTGTGAGAAAAGAAACGGAATTCCTAATTTTATGGTACAGTGCTTCCATATAATTACACAGAATAATTTAATTTACTACAGATATAAAATGTTATCACGTGTTTTTATTTAAGCAATTTGAAATTAGATTACAAAACCTAGATAATTTCGATTGTTTTGCATTTCCTTTGCCAGCTTTTACTTTTATGGGAGCCACTGCTTAGAGTAGTCGAAATATTAAAGTTGATTTAACTTTATGTACTTTCTGTTTGTTGCTAATCGTTCCTTGCCATATAATAACATGTTTCCACAATTGTATTGTTTTATTCTTGTATGTCTGTGTGTTAGGTCATTATACAGTCCAGATATACCAAAATTGCCAGGCTTAGCACAAAAATTGGCAGTAAAAATAAAATTTAAATTTGGGTGACAATGTCTTACTTTTAAGTCTCATTTCTATAATAAGGATAACACTAACACAGTTTGTAATAAGTTGCTTTTGTGTTGTAAAATGGTGCATCATGCCGCTTGCAAATAAATAATTTATATTTTTGTTGCAGGTATGTTATGGACCAAAATGAAATAAGTGTAAGAAAGACTACATTAACCAAAAAATTTACAAAGAAAAGAATCTGTTGTATAATAGTATTAATATTTCAACTGGCCCCAATTCTAAGATACTTTGATGCCTTAAGATATGCCTTAAAATCAAGAAAAGCAGAAAAAGTAGGAGATTTTGAAAATCAAAGAAAGTATTACGAATTGATGGTAAAAGAAGATTCTGATGTGGCCTTACTTAGAGTACTTGAATGTTTCCTTGAAGCTGCTCCTCAACAAATCCTTCAATTAGCTATTATTTTTTACCACAATGACTTGACGTTTGATTTTACATGTAAGTTATTTTAAATTTATTACTGTATTTTTTTTATTTAAGATGTTTTTAGCAAGCCATCAATTGCTCTCTATTGGAAGTTCATTTATAAGCATGGCCTGGTCTATGGCTTCTTACCAAAGATTACTTCGTGTGTCCTTAAAAGATAAAAACAACATTTCTTGGGCTGGAACTATTATTCAATTTATGTGGCATTTCTTAGTTACAGTATCTCGAATTTTGTGTATAAGTGTGATCGCTTCTGTTTATGTACATTATACCGTACTTGGCGTATTTATTCATTGGTTAGTTATGACCATTTGGCTTCATGTAGGTACCGCAGAAACTAATTTTTGTAATAAAAACAAACTTTATGATTCGGCTCTATTTGGAATATTTGGGATGGTGTATGTTTTTACCTACGTCAACTTAACTGAAGGTAAAACATTTATGAAGTATTTGTTTTTTTATTTAATTTTATTTTTGGAAAATACTGCGGCGAATGTATTTTGGATTTTAACATCAGATTCAGCAAGACTGAATAGTTCGTACTATAGACCTGTAGTATATTTAAATATTGTTCCGTTCATTTGTGGAATCATTTTTATGATAATTTATTATAAAGTCTTCCATCCAAGTACAGGTTTACAAAGTAATAAACAGAGGTCTGATAGAAGTTGACAATCAAAAGAATAGTGTATTACTAGAGAAGAATTTACGGCGTTATGTGCAAATAGCACAATACGTGCTCAATCCTAAAAAAAACGTCCTTTGCTAAGATCTGATACCAGTGGTGATATTTCTTTGTAGCGAATTTTTTGCAAGTAGTAATTGTTGTATTTATGATATCTATGTAGTCTAGGTAGTGTTAATTCATCTTGTTCTGTTCTCATATTATTGATACTTCATTTCGTGGCAAATCTAAGCTTGTAATACTGAAAACAAAAGCCTTTATGATATATTGCAGATATTTTAAAAATATTTTATAAAAGTCATGTGTGCTGTGTTACAAATAATAAGATCTTATACCTAATTTATAAGAAAATGGCCAATTGAATCAATGTGGTCCTTAGAAAATGTAGGATATCCGGTTAAAACAATCCCTGCATTTTTTATTTTTACGCCCGTTCAGTGGATTTTTTCTGAAAGAATAATTTCATGTAACACTCAGTCTCGCTAATACTAACCTTTGTTTGTCCAGGTTTTTCCTTTAATCCATTGATTGGATTTTTATAATTTCTCCCTGAATAAGAATTTCTTGTTATTTTCAAACCAATTATCCTTATTATGTTTTGTTGTTACCTTTTCCATGAGGCATACATTAATAATTTCTTTTAGTGAGACTTATTAGTAGTAGATATAGAAGAGGTAAAAAATATTTGTAAATTAAAATTGTTCTCATTTGTGTGAATGTTTAGTTTAAATACCCGTGATAATTTATGGTTAGTAGTTTGTTTGTAGATCTTGTGTATAACCACCGAGTACTGGAATTTTTCCTATATGGCTGTGGTCAAGCCTTTAACTGTTATCTTCCAAATTGAACTGAATTTAAGACAAATCATCTACCTAATTATATTTATATTGTGGCATTGCTAGAGGTGTTTCTTCCGTAAATATGAAAGGTTAATTAAAAATGGAAATTACACCGGGTGACACTGAACCCCCTAGGGCCTGCTTCACCCGGTATGTTGGCTAAGGCTTCAAAATGCATTTCTGTCCCCTTTTTTTACCATATCTGGAATAGAACAAAACTTTGTTCGTTTTAAAAACATAGCTTTAATTTTATTATTAATTACAACTGTCTTGTAAATACATCACAAATTTAGATTCATTGTATATAGAGGCCTAGAATATTAAATCGGAGCATTCACATACATGCAATTAATTTTCCTTGATCGTACTATTTTAACACATTTTTAACTTGGGAGCATTTATTGTAGAACAAGTAGTGGTCCTATTTACTACTTGTTGCAGTTAAGACACCAATTTTTATCTAGCCATGCCACTGATTTTATAGGTAATTCTATCTTAAATAAAAAAAAATAGTCATGATTATATTTGTAAATAGAATTCACTGAAAACTGTAGATTATTCAGTGAAATTATTAAGTTATTAATAATAAATACTCCTTTTATATTGTGATTTTATAAAAGTATGTGTAATTTATTGTAACTATTTATATAGTAATATAAGAAGTGTCCTTAATATGAGTTTGTTTTTTATTTGTATCTAGTTTAGCCCGTTTGTGATACTTGCAAGGAGCGGTGCTAGTCACGAGTAGGACAGAGCAAGACTACCCAAGAAATGGACCATGGGTATTAGACACCAGGTTTACTGTAAATGAAATGAGACCCGGAGTAGGTGAAAATGGAGATCCCTATTATGGACTGAAAGTGTTTAATAAAACCAAGGGGCGAGTTTGGTGTACCGAATGCAAGATTGGTAGCTGCATGATAATGGTAAGGGTCTTGTTTTTATAATAATTTTTAAGGAATGGCCGTGCATTGATTTTTCTAAAGAATGAATGATAAGCTAAAGGGAAGTTTATATCACGAACACTATTTTTTGCCTAAAATAGAGAAATGTTTTTATTGAACTTATATAGATCAGTTCATAGTCCACTAAGGCCCAACTGCACCGGTTACACTTAAATAATAAGCGTGGCTTAAAAAATCAATTGCCATGGACACAATTCTTGTAACAATTTGTATCCATGGGAATTAATCTTTTAAGCGACGCTTATATTTAAGTGTAACCGGTGCAATTGGGGCTAACAGATTTAGCAGTAAAATATAATAAATACACTATAGATTACCTAATTTATAGGTCAAAATATGTGGTATTACATTAAATTACTCTTCTGTTATCTAAATAAATTTTTATTACAAAAAGAATTATAAATTAGTAACAACATAAAAGCACGGATTCATAAATTGCAGAACAGTTAACTTGTCTATTTAATCAGTAGGATTTTGAACAACTATTAATATAAATTCTTTATCGGGAGCCACCATTATCTCATGTTTTTTTGAACGAATCCTCAAAAACGTAAGATCATTAGACGGATCCAGGTCCCGTACAACACTGCGTGCTTTATCTGCCAACGAACTGATTAAGCCAGCGTACTGCACTGTTGTTGTATTATCTAACGTAGTTTTAATTGGTATACCTAAAATTGGAATAAATTAAATCTAAATTATTGATCAAACACAGTTATATTTTTTACCTTCAGAATTAACAACGATTGTACCAACTACTCCCTTATGGGATTGGATACGTTTCATAGTTTCTTCAACTTCGTTAGACTAAAATATTACATATTAATTAATTTATTGCTAAAATAATTAATAAAACTTACCATTTTTGTGTAAAAATGACTCAACCTACAATAGAATCTGAAACGTCAAAAATAAGGTTGGCCAAATTAACAAATTTGAAATTCAAATATTTTGAATGCAGGCAGGGAAATTTGATTTATTATATACAGTAATGAACAAAAATAGTCAACTGAAAATATTTGATTCCTACTCATATGTCTCATATAATAACATTATTTTTATATTCTTTGTCTTAATAGAATCATTTTCGGTAGTTTTCTCACTTAGGGCACCTAATTTCAATTTAGATTAGGTTTTAGTATTAAATAATTAATTTTGAAGCACCTGTACATCTCCATTATAAGTTTCTAACCTAAAATAAGATTGGTCTTTAAATGTGATTTGAAACTTTTTAAAAGTTAAGAATAAAGTGTGTAATCCAATTAACATGAGTAAAAAGGAATTATTATCCAAAATCGGTTTACGGTTAGATGGTCGAAGACCAAACGAGTTAAGAAGAATTCGATGTAAACTGGGGGTATTCACTCAACCTGATGGTAGTGCTTATTTAGAACAAGGATTAACAAAAGTGTTAGCTGCTGTTTATGGTCCCCATCAGGTAATTTGAAATTAATTTTAAATTTGGGAAGATTCGCAGCTTAATTTTTTTAGGTACGTGGTGGTCGTACAAAAGCACAACATGATGCAGCAATCATCAATTGCCAATTTAGTATGGCTGTGTTTTCAACTGGAGAAAGAAAAAAGCGACCAAGAGGTGATCGAAAATCAACAGAAATATCAATTCATTTAAAACAAGCTCTTTTAGCGGCTATAAAAACAGAATTATATCCTTGGTCACAAATCGACGTTTATGTTGAAGTATTGCATGCCGATGGGGGTATATACCCTGCTTGTGTAAATGCAGCAACTTTAGCATTAATTGATGCCGGTATACCTTTAAAAGAATATGTTTGTGCGTGTACAGCAAGTTTAGCTAATAATGATGTACCAATGGTTGATATTTCTCATCAAGAGGAAATAATTGGAGGGCCCGCATTAACAGTAGCGGCATTACCAATGTCAGGGAAAATTGTGCTTATGGAAATGTCGCAAAGGTTTCACTTGGATCATTTACCAAAAGTTTTAGACAAAGCGTTGCAAGGATGTAGAGATATTAAAGTTATTTTAGATGAAGCTGTTCGCAGACACATTGAAGATGTTGGTAGTTCAACAGGTTGGGCTAATACTAGTGAAAAAATGAGGGGTTAGCAGTGGTACTTTTTTTTAAAAATAATTTTATATTCCAATTACACTGTTTACACATTAATTCAGATACAAATTTGTTACTCGTTTTGATACAACTTTTTATTGATTAAATAAAGATATTTACAAGAGTTTTGCATAATACTTAAGAGACATTTTTAGGCTTATGAAATATAAAACAAATATAAACTTATGGTAGTTACAATTTATGTATAAAAATATAAGTGTAAGGCAACTGTGTTGTAGTTTTCACTAACGACTACATGATCAGTTTGGTGTTGCATCTGGATGTCTTTCCAAAATCATTGCCACTCCCTTAAATTAAATATTTTTAAGATGTTATGTTTTACATTGTTGCAGAGTATTTTACCTGTCCTCCAGCAGCACAGGCTGTTACAAGACCAAATTGCCCATCTTCACGAACAAGTCTGTTGGCTGTATGCATGCAAAGTCTTACACCAGTAGCAGCAAAGGGATGACCAATAGACAAAGAACCTCCCCAGAGATTAAATTTATTAATATCTGGTGCACCTACTTTACTTTTACGGTTCATATAATTTTGACCAAACCAATCACTGTCCATTGCTTTTAAGTTTGCAATGATTTGACCCTACGATAATTAAACAAACTTTTTATACTATAAACAAAAGCATGCGAAAGGAACTTACAGCAAAGGCTTCATGAACTTCCCATACATCAATGTCTTTCACATCAAGTCCTGCTTTTTCTAAAACTTTAGGTGTCGCATATGTTGGCCCTAACAACAGTTGATCAACTGGATCTTGTGAAACATAAATAAAATCTCGTAAGTATGCTTTGGGTTTTAGTCCAAGCTGTTTGGCTCTTTCCTCAGTGGTTATAACTGCTGCTGAAGCTCCATCAGTCTATAATAACTTTTTAAATGAGAACAGATTTGTTTAACAATTGAAATCTTACCAAGAAAGAAGCATTAGCCGCTGTAACAGTACCATGTGGTTTGATGAACGCAGGCTTCAGCTTGGCTAATTGTTCAGGAGAGGAAACACGAATGCCATTATCTTTTTCAATGGTTTTTGCTACTCCTGATATCTAAATTATTATTAAAATTAGAGTTTGAAGAATAAAAAAAATCTAAACACACCTTCAAAGGCATTAAATCTGTGAAGTAACCCTTTTCTTGTGCTTGTTGCGCCAAAGTGTGTGAACGAAGAGCATAATCGTCTTGTTCTTTTCTAGAAGCTCCAAAACTAGCAGCTAATCTATCAGCTGAATGGCCCATTGTTTCACCAGAAGAAAATTCTGCTACTGCTGGAAGCTATATGGGAAACATACGCAATGAAACTATCTACAGAATATGTTATCAGAACAATCTTACTTCAGGAATAAAGAAATTGGGACGAAGAGTAGACAACAGCTGCAGTTTTTGTGGTAAAGTTTTGGCTTTATTTGCTCTTAATAAAAGGCTTCGCATTTTTCGGTTTAGCCTGATAGGAACATCAGACATAAATTCGACACCTCCTGCTACGATGATATCATAAACCCCAGAAGCTATCAGACCAATCCCTAGAATGAATGAATAGATAAACAATTTTAATTTTTACCTTTTTACACTATGATTATTATAAATTCCTTACCAGTAGTCATAGCAACATTAGAGGAAATACAAGCCATGGTGACTGTGTGTGCAGGCGTTTTGTCACTGTAACCAGCAGCAAGTGCGGCTTCTCGGGCAATATTTGAGGTTTTAACTTCTTGTATAACAGAGCCATAAATAATGTAATCTACTTGTTCTTTTGATAAACCAGTTTTCTTTACAATACCCCTAAATATTACAATATTAGTTCAGAAAGTTTAAATTCGACGTGTAGGTACTTACATTAACGCATGCCTTGCTAAATCATGGGGCATAAGCTTCGAATAATCAGTGCCTGACAATAAAAATGGTGTACGTACACCATCTACAAGAACAATATTTTTTCCAGTTTTGTCAGGGATGCTCTTCTTTGCTCTTAATTGACTGCTCACTGAGAATGTTCGAACCGCACCTAAAATTTCATTGGAATTAATTCTTTTAAATTATGATTATTAATTATTCAATTCTTAAAAGTTATTGAACTAAAGAGTATTTTAATATTTGGACTTTGTAACCCTAGGTTGAACTTTAATTTTTCCCTTAAAATTTCTATACATACCATAATGTTGTTTTGAAATTCCTAATGCATATGGACTTTTTACGATATTTCTAACTATATTCGATGCCATTTTATTATTAAAATTTTGTAAAAATACTGATTTAGAATAAAAACTTTCACACCAGACAAACGTCAAAAACTACACACGCAGGTGAACTTTGAGCCACGATTAAAGCCAGAAGTTCTGTGAAATTAGTCACTGTACAGTTTACTGGGGTACAATAAATGTTCCTAAATAATTTTAAAAAAGACGATTAGGATTACGGAAAAAGAAATACTTTTGTAAATTCTCCAAAAAGTGGAGAATTTACTCAGGATAAAATAAATTTAATATTGAATGTGTTTAGTCTTCTTTCTGGCACTGCACTGTACTGATTTAATTTGCAGCTGACACTGTTACCTATATCCTCTGGTTTATTAATAAGAAAGTCCAAAGGTTTGAAAGGCTCAAAGTGCAGTTGTATTAACATATTTTAGATGTAGAAGGATATGTAGTCCACATGTAGTCTATTTGTATTTCGATCTAAACATGCAAGTCATTTTATGAGAATAAGGTAAACAAATAAATGTTTTTCCTTACATTTTCTCTATTTCAAAAGTTGTACACTTTTCTTAATGAAAAGTTCGTAAGGATTAATCATGAAAGATAAAATGGCATGGAAAAAAATCCTATTAACTGTCACTGTCAATTAATGTTGACTGACAGTGACAGAAGTAACCTAAAAATTGACGGTGACTTGTGGACTGACAGTTAAGTGACAGCTGACAGTTACGTGACAGTTATGGTGACAGTGACAGTTAACTGCTATGAACGTTTTAATTTTAAGGTAGGATTAAAATAGACGAAAACAAGATTGGGGGGAAATTATGGCGGATTCGGGAAGAGAATTAGAGGCAATTTTAATTCAAGTCGATTAGATTAAACCTGAGAAAAATTATTTTTTGTCTGTGGTTATCAGCTGTTCGGCGTCATCAAATTAGCAAAGAATCACACAAAAACAGTACTGATATCGAAAATTTACTTCTAGATCATAATTTCTATAATTTTATTTTCTAGAAAACTCATAAATAAATATGCCGTCTGCTGTGTTGTCTGGTCATAACCTACAAATCTGAAGAACAATTTCCATTTTTATCTACTTATTAAGAAATAACAGAGAAGACAAACAAATCTACAAAAATGACTTCGAATGCTATTGAATGGTAGCATTAATTTATATCTTATTTTATTTAATATTCACCCACAAATATTTTAGGAAAACCCTCATAATTTCTGATCATCAACCCAGTCACAAGGAATTACGTCGAAGCGAGACAGATGATCATCCATTGAAAGTTTCCACAAGCAATGTAAGTAAGATAACACCTATTAATCACATTGTTTTGGGCTGGGACTGGGAATGGGACCAAATGTTTGGCAAGACATTACATAATAATAATATAAGTCATAAATTATGTTGTACTACAGGTTGAACGGATACCACGTCGTATTTTAAGTTCCCAGTCTAGTACAGGACGTTCTACACCTGTGTCAACACCAGCAGCCTTACTACAACCGCTCAGTGATGCTCTCGAGGGATTAGATCCATTAACACAATTTGCTATACAGGAAGTTGATCCATTGTCTCAAATGGCAGCTGAAATGGTAAATAAAGAAGTTATTAGGGGGCCACGGTCGTGGTGCTTGCAATCACTCAGTTTATCGTCAAGCATCACAAAGCCAAGCTCACGGCTGTTGGTTAGAATCTAAACGGGGCGGTATTTTTCTGAATAAATTAAAGCTGTCTCAAGAATGAATGTGTGTGCATGTTAGATAGGGAAGGGCATATGTCCCTGTTGCGGTAATTCTAAAAGAAACTTATTTGCTAGTATATCATGATTAAATAAAACGATTTTGGTTTACTTGTGATGACGTAACGCTTTTATTTGGTCATATAATACGATGGTGTTTGATAATATTGTAGACTGTCACGGATAGTACCAAACATGAATCAAGTAACAAAAAATTAAAGGAAAGAAAAATAAGTTTAGATATGGAACCATGGGTTATGAGGAAAAATGGAATTCTTGCAAAATTTACTACATCAGAAAAATTATCTATTGTCACTAGCTTTTTATCAGAAGGAGAAAAAGGTATGCTTATTAATAAGATAATTTTTTTAAACCTAATATCTTTTTATAGTTGTAGTAAAAGCACAAAGCAGTGCAGTTGATAAAGTACAGCACCGATTGGAACAACTTGATTATTTTGAAGAAGGCTCCCAAAGAAAGTTTGATTTATCTCAAACTGAGTATGTAGGAAGAATAGAGCAACTAAATAAGGAATTGGTAACAGCTTGGCATTCTGAACAACGTGTGAAAGCATTGAAAATCGCAATACAATGTGCCAAAGTATTGGCAGACACAGATGTTTTACGTTTCTATCCTAGTAAGTTTGTTCTTATTACAGATATTTTAGATATATTCGGACAACTTGTTTATGAAAGACTGAGGACCAAAGCTGATTATTATAAGTAAGTTGATTTTTTTTATTCGAAACAGTTTTATTTTGAATGCTGTTTAAAGGCCTGGAAGCAAAACTTCTACAGCTCTTCCTGAAGATTTTACTCCAGATATGGTTCCAGAATCTGCCAAAGAAACTTGCAGGAATTGGTTTTATAAAATAGCCTCAATAAGAGAACTTGTACCAAGACTTTACGTTGAAATGGCTATTCTTAAATCGTATAGTTTTCTTACCTCTAGGTAAATATTATTTTGAATTTATAATCTTTCTTACAGAAACGTTTGGTATTTACAGTGAGTATTCCGCAGCTTTAATGAGGCTAACACATATGATACGAGGAATTGGGAATCCTTTAGTAGCCATCTATGCTCGTTGTTACCTTTGTAGAGTCGGTATAAGCATAACTGCTCCTGGAGCAGATACCCATTATTTAGTGGAGAATTTTTATGATTTTTTGGATACATACAGCCAGGTGAATTTTTTATTTTATACAGTGTGCACGCCACAGATTGAGTGCATATAAGGTGTAAATGACAAATTTCTTTAGAGTTGGATCTTCATGTTCTGAGGATCGCTCCTGCTTAGTCTCAAACTAAGATATTGAAAAAATGAGCCAAATCAATTAATATACAGGGTGTTTTCTTGGCCAAAATCTAAAAATTAATCAAGAGTAAACTGTCTTTATTTTAGCAGATATAACAAAAATGTATTAGAAAAAGTTGTTTAGAATTAAAAGTTATTGAAGGTTTTCTACTTTTATACAAATCAGCCTACTTTGATTTTTTTCATCAAAATCCAATACTTTAGAACTCATGTTTGTAACAAATAAGGTTTAGTATTTTTTTAATAAATAATTATTTGTTTTTCAAGTACTTTGTTTAATTACTCTTCATGCATGGGTCATTAAAACCACAAATAAAAAATCTCATGTTGATGAAAAAAATCAAAGTAGGCTGATTTGTATAAAAATTGAAAATCTTCAATAACTTTTAATTCTAAACAACTTTTTCTAATACATTTTTGTTATATCTGCTAAAATAAAGACAGTTTACTCTTGACTAATTTTTAGATTTCGGCCAAAAAACACCCTGTATATTAATTGATTTGGCTCATTTTTTCAATATCTTAGTTTGAGACTAAGCAGAAGCGATCCTCAGAACATGAAGATCCAATTCTAAAGAAATTTGTCACCTTATATTATGTACTCAATCTGTAGACACACTGTAGATTAATTTTTTTTATATGAAAGATGTTTTTAGCTATCAGGTCGATATGTGATAGAAGAACTTAAAATCCAGAAAATGCTTGTTTCAACATACTTGACATTATACACCCCTGCACTTGATTTTATATTACAAGCTGTAGCAAGTGGGGCACCTGAAAGTTTATTGGCCGAATTATTGGATCGTTGTAGAAAACACGAAAATAAGTATTTTTTTGTGTAATATATTTATTATGTTGTAATTAATTATTATTATTACAGTTCATTATTGCTTAATACAATTATGGCAGCTTTTAAACCTAGCTATATATCATCACGTACTCTTGAATTTCTGGATTTAATATTACAATGTACGGAGCAGGACTTTCCCTCACATTTATTGCTTCGTACTTTAGGATTGTGTGTGTGCATATGTCCTCCACCAGGTGAACATCGGAGACAAGTAGTTAATATAGTATGGCATTCAATAGGTAACTTGCAAAATCCAGAGCACTATATTAGTTGTGTGGAGGTTTGGGTGCAATTTGTGGTACAGTATTTTTCGGTAAGAACTATTTACGTTTGATTATTTAGGAATATTGAGTATTTTTAATTTTTTAATTATAGAGTCGGGAAGTAAATGTCATTATTGGGGACATAGTAGCACATTTGTCGCCACAAAGAGCCTACGAACAACATTATAATCAATTGAAGGGAATTGTTGATAAAATTGTTTCTCATATACAAGATTTTGAAGCACTCTTAGCAATGGTAAGTCATTTTTCCTGCTTCCTTTGATTAGGTCTTGGTATAGTAATCTGGCACTTCTTTGTATTTAAGTCAACTGTGGCCTTTTTCCTTAATAATCATCTCTTAATTACTTTCAGGATAATTTCCTGCCGTTACTAGATCTCTTCCAGCAAGAAACAGTTAAAGTAGAAGTGTGCAAAAGTATCCTCACAGCTTGTAATGTAGTACAACACACAAGTGATCCCGTCATCACAAATGCTTTAATGTTTCTCTGCAATGTACTTCATGACTCCGTTAATGCCCTCACCGTAGAAGATGAAAGGCGGCAAATTAGTGAACTATTATGTGGTGTTATTCGAAGAGTTGATTATGGAAGGGATTTTGAACAGCAACTAAGTTTTTATGTTGAAGCACGAGGTGCTTTTTCCAATCTGGATACTGTTTTAGCTCAATTAGTCCAAGTAAGAGAATTTTATTTATAATTTATGTAATTAAAAAATAATTTTGTTTTAGTGTGTTAATACCTTGTCTGTAAGAACACGTCAAATAGTAAGAGGACATCATACCCGTAAAACGGGATCATTTGTAAGAGCATGTGCCGCTTATTCTTTTATTACAGTTCCATCAATCGTATCCGTTTATACCCGATTAGAATTATACCTTTTATCAGGTCAAGTGGCACTTTTTAATAATTGCTTGGGTCAAGGTAAAACTAATATGCATTTTTTACAAACTTTTATAATATAAATAATTTTTCAGCTGATGCTTGTTTTAAAGCTGCAATAGGACTTGTTCCTGAATTAACCCATCCAGAAGAAAAACAAAAACAATCTGAAAACTTTTTAATTTCTTATGCTAGAAATTTCCTATCAACTTTACTAGTCGTACCAGATAATCCAGATCGAGGTGTATTGAATTTGACTAGAGTTTTATTAAACACTCTCCAAACATTTGAATGGGATCCTCGAAACGGTGCCCTTGCTCATTTATATCTAAATGTTTTGGATATGCTTAGTGCTATGGCACAAGAAAGTTATCCGTACCATATAGATCGAGGTATTTATTAATAAAAAAATAATAATAATAAAATGGTGTCTGTATGGGTTTTAAATTTTAGTTGAATCAAATGATACGCTTTACGGATCTGATCCAAAATTTATTGGTGAAATTGATAAAATGTGTACAGTTGTTCTGGGAGAATTGTTGACGCAGTTAAAGCATTTGGGTCCATGCAGAAAACAAGCTATGATAGCCTTAGAACTCATGGTCAGGGTTGCTACTCTTGCTGATCTAAATAACAGTAGTATATTTACTCTTGCTTTAAATTTATGGCAATTATGTTTGAAGTATGGAAATGCTGATCCAAAATACATGGTAGGTAGCATGAAATTTCACCGATTAATAATTGAAATAATTTTGAACACGACCGTAGAAGATAGATCCTAGATTATTGTAAAGCGTAGTGGCTCTTCTACCATGCTTTACAATATTCTAGAAGGTCATGGTTTGAGTATAGAACCATTGGTAGAAAATTAATTTTATTACAGGTACGTACAAAAGAATATTTAAAGGGAAAAAGCAGTACGATAAATACTGCGATTTTTCCACATCTTCTTAATAAACTCAATATTCCACAATAAGTTACATCGGTATATTTTGGTTATATTAGCAATGTATTGTTAGAAATATGAATATTCCAATGCCTATTTGAGTTTTAATTTATTTATGCTTCTTTGAAACTTCAAATTACCATATAGGTCGTGTTTGGTATCCTTGGGTGGGGCTTTTAAAAAAGAACTCTTGTTTGTTTGAAATCCTCATGAGCCTTTAAAAGTTTTACTGCCTGTCCTTGGTCAGCACAGCGTTTTAAATTTTTTAACAGCTGTCAGTGGTTAGCAGGACCGTTCTCACGAGCTGCCAACTGTCTGTGATCAACCGGAACATCCTCGTAAGCGTTTTAAAAATTTTACTACCTGTTAGTGGTCAGCAGGATTGTCTTCGCGAGTGGTTTAAATTTTTTACCAACTGCCGGTGGTCAGCAGGACCCTTATCGCGAGCGTTTTAAACATGTTACTACCTGATAGTGGTCAGCAGGACTGTCCTGAGTGGTTTAAATTTTTTACCAGCTGTCGGTGGTCAGCAGGACCCTTATCCCGAGTTTTAAAAATTTTACCAGCTGTCTGTGGTCAGCAGAGCGTTTTAAATTTGTTAACAGCTGCTGGTAGTCAGCAGGAAAATTAACTAGCTGTGTTTGGGGTGCAAGAGCGTCTTCAGAAGGGTTTCGCCTAAGACGGCAATAAAAAAAATAATGTTATTTATATTTGCCATTTTGTTTTATTCTTTTACTGTATAGATAGGTTAAAAAAATACAAATTGAAAATAAAATAGAAATGGAATCTTGCTAGACACTAATGAATCATACGATACGAAAATTCAGATCTATAAAAACAACAATTTCTGCAAGACATTCATTTGAAAAAGTATATAAAAAATAAAAAATAGATGGTACCTAAGTAACTTAAATTATTTCAGATGATTTTATAAATTATTACATATTTTATTTAGGTCTGCCTCTGCCTTTGCCACTACCTTTCCCACGTTTATTAGGTGTTTCTTTTTTTGATTCAACCTTACGTTTAGCAGGTGTTGTTGACAATACTTTAAAAAAATTATCTAAACGGCCCTGAGTAGTAGACCCACGTGCTTTCATCAACTTCTTAGCTCCATTTCTGATACGTTCTTCATTAAACTGTTTATCTCCACAAAGATACTTCACCAAACCTTCTTCATCTGGATCATTCCACTTAAGCTGAAAATTATAGTGATTTCAAAATTGCAAGATTTCAAAAATTATGTAGTACATACTTCGATAGTGTTTGGATCTGTAATCTCAGGTTCTACAAATAACTGTCTTGCACCTTCATAGTTCCAATTCTCGGGTGGAGAATATTTTTTATCGATGTTAGTAAGTATTTCTTCAATACTCTTGTGTTGTTTTATAAGCTCAATAGCTCGTTTTGGTCCTATTCCTCGAATGCTATCTGTGTAATCACAGCCAAGAAGTATACACAAGTCTATAAACTAAAAACAGAGACGTTTTAGGGAAATAAATAATAATAGCTAATATTTTTTACCTCGTTATGTTTTAAATTTAAACCTTCCAAAACTTTATCCAAGTGAAATTCTTTAATTGGCATTTTTCGTGCTTCACTAACCGTCATATGCCTTAGTAAAACGTTGGAACCAAATGTAAGTGCATCCATATCTTCTGTAGCGACTGCAAAAACTTTGCCAGCTTTTACCTAAAAGAGGTCAGTTTTATAATAATTCTAAGACGTAATTGCGTTAGTTTTAACTAACCATTGCTGCACATTGTGCTTCTGCTTCACATGGGGCTTCAATATAAGGAATTCCCATTAAAGTAAGTAAATGTTTAGCTTCATCGTTATGCTGTTTGGTAACTTTAACTAGTCTTCTATTAAATTTCTCCATTTCAACAGTATCACCTGCTTCGGTTGCTTTATCTAAAGCTTTCTGAGCTTCTTCACGTCGAACTGCACGTTTACCTAATTCACCTGATTTCATTTGTGGAGGCTTTCCATCAAATACATATACAGGCTTAATGCCATTCTCGATAAAACGAATGGAACGATAAAATGTGCCCATTAAATGTGACGTAGTTTCACCATCAACCGAAGTAAGTTGAGCTCCCTCACTGCGAACAGCTATGAGAAACTGATACAAACACATAGAGGCATCCACAGCAATTTTACGACCTGGAAAAATTTAATAATTATGTATCATTGAAGATTTTGGTTAGGAATTGAAGTTCATACCAAAATAATTTTTTATTTCATTTTCTTTTATTGCTTGTGGCACAACATCGGCCAGCAATTTTGATAACCCTAAAATTCCCATTATTTAACAGAATAAAGGGAAAACACGAGCAAAATGTAAAAACGAACTTAAACCACCTGCCCTTGCTGCGTCCTTTTACTTTCCCGCCAAATTCTACAAAAATAAAAAAGTTTGTTTTATAGGGATTTTATTATTTGATTTAAGTGTCAATGTGACAATTTTGTAACCAAAACGTCAAATATTTGCAAAAACAGCTGATCGATATCCATTTTCATAAAAGTAGGGTCCTAATGGCAAATTTACCTGTAGGTCTTGTATCTCATACAAGAAAAGTACAAGGCTTGTATAAAAAAGCTCTAAGATGCCTAGAAAGTTGGTATGACAGAAGGTAGACTAAAATATTTAAAAAAAAATTAACAGGTTATGTAATAGAACTTGTATTTCCAGAGAAGTTTATCGATATTATGCTGTTCTCATGCGACAACGGTTTGAACAAAATAAAGAAGTTAAAGATATGATTATTGCTAAAGACATGCTATTAAAAGGGGAAGAAGAATTATTTCAGAAACAACATTGGCTTCCCCGAAAGTGTAAGTGATACATTATTTGCCGTTTGTTTTAAACTATTTATTTGCCAATTTTTGGAGCCCCAATCGCATAATTATTGATAAAAAAATCAAACAGTTCCTTCTGTGCATCCCCTAAATTTAGACTTCTCAAATTTAATACTGTTCGTGGTAAAATAATTTTTATTGCAGTCCCAGAATCACCTGGAGGTGTTGCATATGAAAGAGAGGTGTTGCCACCAGACTGGGTCTTAGATTACTGGCATCCTCTTGAAAAAGCGCAATACCCAGAATATTTTGCTAGACGTGAATTACGTAAAAAGGAATTTGTTCAAAATTGGGAAAAGAAATATGGTACATCAAAGTCGTCTGCACACCATTAACGTGTAATCACTTTGCTGTGGTAAATATAATATCGTAACAACATTTTACATTAGTATAAATTAGTTATCAATAAATAATAATAAAAAAAAATTGACTAACTAAATATTTACCTATTTTAGTTACAAATATTTTTAGGAAATATAAAATGAGAATTTCTGTACCGGAGAACATTCTCAACTGTCCGGTAAATAAAACTTTGGAAGTATTCTTTAAGAAAGTAAATTAAACTATTGGAACCAATCTTCTAAATCTTGTTGGATACAGTTTTATTAATTTATGAACGAAATCATTATTAAAGATAATAAAAACATTTAGCAGAAACTAAAAGATTAGTCCATCACACTTAAAAATCAAACGTTTAATCTAATTCTACTTAATAAATAATCATTAAAAAAACATTACAACTTATAACAAATAATGTGCATCATGAAAGGAGGCCATAGAAAAGGGAAAGGTTTGTTCATATTATAATATGAAATTTCTTCTGTATATCGAAGTGTTAATAATGTGGTGGTGGTGGTGTAGATTAAACAAAAGTATCAGCAGAAAACTTCTATTTCTGGTTAATCTTAAATTCTAACTTCAGAATTTCCACTATAATTATGGCCCAATAATGACATTTTATCAAAAAAAATTTGCATCCATTTATCTATGCAGTGAAAGTAAATAATTCCACTGAATGTCGTAATAATAATTATTGAAAAAATTTGGTATTAAAATGTAAAACCAATCAACAATATCTACATTTTTCTACCAAACAAACATAAACTACATTTGACACTCAAGTTCCATTTATTAACAGTTTTAAGTTTTTTTTATGAGATTTTTTTAACTCCATACTTTATGAGAATTAGATAACGGATTATGTACACTGTAGGTTAACTTTGTGTAGAAAAGGATGAGCAATGGCAGTCTTATTTTTTTTAATTAATTAATAAATTTGCTTTTTAAAAAATGCAAAACAAGTTGATTAAATATTTAGTTTCTATTCCTCAGCATTGTTATTATTAGTTATTTATGTTCTAAATTTTTATTATCACAGTTATAATATGTTAAAATCTGATTTAACACTCGAATCTTTTTAGAAAGTCTTTAGTAAGAATAATTTATGGTCATTTTTATTGTTTTAAAATTAAGAGTTAGAATATTATGAGTCCATGGGGTGTAATGAATGCAAAAGGTGTTTTTTATTCTAGGCCACATTTGATTGTGAATATTATGTGTAGGGCCAATTTTTCAGTTCTGGTTTAAACCCCGCTTCAGCTAAACCAAAACAATTGCCATGAATAGTATCTACGGCAATTTATCTTGAACTGAAAAACCAGCCCTTAATGAAACAAGAAAGTATTTTCTTTAAACTGCCATTGCAAAAAATTGAATTGAAATTAGTCATTTAATTAAAATTTTTAAAAAACTTGTTTTATATAATAACATGAACTGTTTTCTTTAAAAATTCAATTAAAAATACATGCAAGTGTGCAAAACAATAAATATTTTATTGTGCAGGAATATCACACCATATTGCACTACAAATATGTTCGTTTTCGTAATTGCTTCCGTTTAGCAGCAAAATTCATGAAAAACAGCAAATTACAAACTCTATAATTTTTTTTAACTTAACTGAAATAATCTTAAATTATAACAAACGTTAGAACAATATTAATAATAAATATCTGAGCAATATCTGAATGAATTTTGCTGCTAGTAAAGGCCGAGAACTTGTGACGACAGTAAATGTTTACATATTAATTTATCCATACAATTTTTCAAGAATCTGAGCTGGAGCATCGGCTTGATACCTCGCAATTTGTCGTAAAAGTGCAAACTTTTTTAATCTTCCTTTAGACGACTCCATATCATACAAAGTACAGAGATTCAAAAGCAATGACTCTTGTAAGGCTTGCACTGGACTTACTGTTACTGCAGATTCTAGTACTGCTATTGCATCTTTTAAATGACCACCATAAAGTAAACAAACTGCCATGTTATTGAGAATCTACGATAGACAAATGAATAAGGAATGTTTTTATTTAAAAACGGGAATATTTACCATTACGTTTGTTGGTTCCAAAGCACTTGCTTGTTGAAAAGAAGTGTAAGCATCACCAAAGTTATTTTGAGCGATTGCAATTAATCCACGATCTACTAATTCCCTGACATTAGGATCACCCCCTCGAAGTTCTCGGGCTTCGTTAAAACACACTTCTGCTCCAGCCACATCTCCTAGCTGCAAGTGTAAACGGCCTAAAGCTGATAATAAAGCATGACGTGGAGCTCCTTCTCTATAACATACAAAATAAAATTTCGATTCATCCTCTACCCTGTTTAATGGAAGTAAGAGGTTGAAGTAGGGGGGAGGGGCTAATATCCCAGTTCTAATACTAACCTATCACACAGCTGCCCTAATAAATCCATTGCAAGTTCGTAATCCTTTACAGCCAAGGCACAATTAATGATTGCATGCATTATTCGTACTTCTCGGCCAATCCATAAGCGTATGGAATCAGACCGATCAGACTGGCTTATTTCTGTGGGACTACCATCTTCACATAAGTCATTTCTTAAGTTTATTAACATCTAATAACAAAAGATTAAATAATTAAGAGAAATTCACAAATAATGTTTCGGAATTATTACCTGTTTGACAACGGATAGAATATTAAATAATTTAGTTAACGATTCTTTTGGTTTTCCACAATGCATTGACAATTCTGCTAATAGTAGTCGGAATGAGAATGAAGCTATAGATCCGGGTCTACCCCCATACATTTCTGGATAGAACTGTATGGGAAAAATTGAAACACAATAAATAATTGTAGGAAAAAGAAATTAATTTCCTATGATTCCAATTCGTGGTCAACTTATATTTACCTGATAGAATAAATCTGGCTTATCAAGTTGACCAAATGGCTCGGCTTCTTCTTGTGCTAGAGTAAAATTCTTAATTTTTATTAGAAGAGCAATTCGTGTAAACCACAATTGTAAAGAATGAGGTGAATGTTTAGTTGGATGACCTGCACGTCCTTGCCCTTGTCCATAAATTGTTAACAACCTTGCAGTTAAATTTATACCAGCCCTAAAATTGTATAGATATTAATATTGAAGACTTCTACAAAAATATATCTCTATACCTATAGGCTCCAGCTTGTACTAATTCTCTCAAACCCCTTTCATCTTGGGTAACATCCGCAGCAGTTAAAATGCGCCTCTGGGTAGCTTCTGCTTCTCCTAAATATAGAGTTACTGCTTCCCCAACAGTGTCAGTCTATGGAATAAAATAAGGATTATGTAGTGAATCATTTTGTTGCCATACAATTTAGGGATGTGATCATTTTGATTTTATCTTAATCAACAAAATAAAAGGTTTAATCGCAGTGATTTGATTTTAATAAAACAAAACTTTTTCAATACAAAGTTGATTTAAGAATAATTAACATTTATATCCAACACCCGCTATACCCGAAAATTACAAAAGCCAAAAATAAAGTCGTAATTAATTATTTCTCTCAATGCAGGGTTGAGTTTCCACTTCAAATACTTCGAAATTTTACATTAACTTGTTCGTAAATAGATATCAAACAAACGAACGAAAACTAATTTCATTAATAGAACAACTGCGTAGCAAAAAATATCAATCATCATCAATTTT
This sequence comes from Hemicrepidius hirtus, assembly GCA_963082805.1. Lineage (NCBI taxonomy): Eukaryota > Metazoa > Arthropoda > Insecta > Coleoptera > Elateridae > Hemicrepidius > Hemicrepidius hirtus. The sequence goes on along the minus strand of OY720160.1, from coordinate 38,619,244 downwards.
AAATTTACTTGGTACAAGGTAGGTATATATGTGAATGACCTCCGATAAATTACAGAAATGTATAAAGCAATCAATTCCAGGTATGAATTAAATATAAAAAGTGTGTGCAGCTGGAAACTGACCATTGGTTTGACCTTTTTTCATCCCACTTTGCAATATTAATTCTAGGAACATGATATCATCATTCATGAACAGAAAAATCAATAATTTTACCAGTTCTTCTTCTAAAAGTACTCCAGGCATTGTAAGAAGATCGCGTTCAGGAAAATAAGTACCAGAAGCTGCCGTGGCACAAGCAATTAGACACTGACGAGTACGGTCACTGGGTATCCAAGCATCCCTTCTGCGATCTGCCTCTGATCCAACTGCAACTCTTGAACTAAAACCATCCTAAACAAAAGTTATCAAATAACATCTGATGTACCTAACATCTTTATAATTAAAAAAAAGACTTACATCTCCAACACTTACAGAACTGGAATTACTGATTAAATCAAAGAACACTGCCGTGGGATCTTTTGGTTGAACAGGAGTTTCAGCAAACAATCTACATACTTCTGGTTCATTTTTAAGGCTATCCTCTAGCTGGATATTGTTTATTTTATTCGTTGTTTCCGAAAGTACATTTGAAAAATCATCTTCGGACTTAGATTTTGGTTGATCTGATGTTCCGAAATACTGACTTAGACTAAGTGTTGAATTATCCGACATTGTCACAATATCTTTGTGTAATGTATTCGTCAAGAATAGAAACTGTATCTCGGAATTTTGATCATTTTCTGAAAATAGTTAATTTTCGTGTTGGGCCATGCTTAAACACACATAACACCAACAATCACAAACACAACAATGACTGACAGTCTATGCTGACAGTGACAGTCGAATATCAATTGTTCAGTGAAAACGTCACTTTATATGGGATGCGTATCAATAAAATGTACGCTATTTGCGCAGGGTTTATAATAATATACAATGACCTGCGCTAATCCGCATGCTTATGGAACAGAGGTGGTGTACGATTGGTTGCCTACTCCCAAGGAGCAAAGTCTGTTAATTATTAATTACAAACAAAATCAATCGCTCAGATTTAAGAATTAGAACTTTACTCTAGTATTTTTTAGTACGTAAATTTCAATTAAATTGTTCTTGTTGCTAGAAATCATCTGAAATGTCCTAGTGATAATTTTATAGCTTTAACTAAGAAATAATCTTAATACATATTAAATACATGTTCATTATTCTTTATTTTATTATTAATAGTAGATAGTAGCCTAGTAGGAAGTTTGAAAAACCACCTGTTATAAAGTTATACTCGTATTATAAAGCACCTGAAGAATGTGGTCAATAGCATGGGCATGGCATGGGGATCTCGTAAACTATTGGAAATAAAGATTCGGTTAAATGAGAACAAAGAAAAGAACTGAAAATTTAAGATTTTTTTAGCCTGTACAGAAAACTGCGCAAAATTTCTAGAATTTGAATCTCTATCTCTAACCTTTTACGAGACCCCATGCATGCGCTCGAACACACTGTATAGGAATCTACGCAAATATAGTCTTAAATTCGTTTTATAACTGTGGTCTTACACTTTGAAATGAATCAGCACTACATATACTATAAAAATCATCAGCTGCAGACGAACGAGATCTTGTACTGTAAAATGATTTTATACTCTTCATAGAAGATGTAGACATTGTTCTTGTCCTTGATTCTGGTATCACAAAATTTGATAATTTAGGGGATTCCGAAATGTACGACACTGTTACTTGAGATTCAATATTATTACTTGCTTAAAAAAAATTAATTAACACGTGAATATTATTATCAACCCTAAATAATACTTACAGGTCCTATCTTCTAATGTGGAAGGATTTGTTTTACAGCAAAAACAAAATATTCTCTTCATTTTTTTACTATTATGCGATGAAGAAAAACTCTAGAGATGAATAGACGTTTTTTTTTAAATCAATATTTCGTTTCTTTGGACTTTACTTAATGAACATACTAGAATTAGTTTGAATTGATAAAAAAAAGTGATTGACATACTCGTAAATACTATCTACCTATGTCCTGTGTACTATCCCTTATCTACTACCTATCTATTATCAACAAGGTTGAAGGTTGAACTGATAAAAAATAATTTATAAAAGAAATGGCTTTTAGTTTGATTGTATGATGATACTCAGAAAATTAGCTTCTAGATAGAAAAATTCTTTAATATAGTACCTGAGTATTTATTTTCGGAAAAAGTGACGGTGCTTATCACTTATACATCCTAAAGTAGACTTTTGAATTGTTTACATAGTTCCGGATTTATTTGGGGGGAAGGGGGGTGATTCTGATTTAGAATTTTTGCGTGTCCAAAAATCGTCTGGATGTGGATGTCCATTTAATCCATTTATGGACGTCTATACGTCGTCGTTTTGCCACAACGATGGACCTCCACAAGTGTCCGCACTGCACGTCCAAGAGTAGGTAGTAAAGTGCGTTGGACACGGTCATTGTTTAAGTTGAATTTGCCGCTAAATTTAACCAATGGTCATGTCCAACGTGCATATAGCGCTTTACCGCTACATGGTAACTGGTTTTGTAGACGGGCAATCACTAATTAGTGATTTAAGGTAGTGAATATGATTTATAGTAGTTCGAATGACAGTAGGTAAAATGAAACAAAAAGTTTTTTAAACTAACGAGTCACTAAACTGTCAAATTGTCGCAGAAAGTTTTCGTGAGTCATTGTGTGATTATTCTGATTCAAACTATCTCGTATATACAAACCAACTGTTGTTGTCCACGTGTCTTTAGTTTCGAGAACACGGAATGAAATGTTTTGTAACATTAGAAGCTATCAACTCAAGTAGGTTGCTTGCAAATCCATAACTTATGTTGAAGTAAGGTTATAATTTTGACAAGGAGATACTACTAGGGTAAGAAAACTGGGTTAAACTATATTTGTAGTGTTTACTTTTCATTTCAAACATTTTCTGTTATAGTTAAACATGTCGGATATTGGAGATTGGTTTAGAAGTGTACCATTCTTCACTCGGTACTGGTTGGCTTTGACTGTTGGATTTACGTTAATTGGTCGATTTGGAATATTTAGTCCGCATAATCTTGTCCTTCTATATGAGCCACTGAAGAGATTTCAGATATGGCGACTAGTCACATGTGTTTTTTATTACCCCCTTAGTCCAGCAACAGGTTTTCACTTTTTAATTAATTTATATTTTTTGTACAACTATTCACGACGATTAGAAAGTGGTAAGTCAATTTTATAATCCAAAATTATGCTTAATACTAATTCATTTATTTCTTTCAGACCAATATGCTGGAAAACCATCAGACTATTTCTTTATGCTTCTATTCAACTGGATGTGCTGTATAATTGTTGGATTGATCGCCGAAATTCCTGTAAGTAATAATGCGTATTTTATGATTCATAACAGGATTTAAATGATTTTTTTCTTATAGGTGTTATTAGATCCCATGGTATTATCGGTTTTATATATTTGGTGCCAACTAAATAAGGATGTTATCGTTAATTTTTGGTTTGGAACTCGTTTCAAAGCTATGTACCTCCCATGGGTGCTCCTTGCATTTAACATGATTATTTCTGGTGGAGGGTTATATGAAATTATTGGTATTTTGGTGGGTCACCTATACTTTTTCCTTATGTTCAAATACCCTCAAGAACTCGGGGGCCCTGCTTTATTGCAAACACCTGCCATATTAAAAGAATGGTTTCCTGATTCTATTGGAGGAGTCCATGGGTTTGGACGACCACCTCCAAGACCACCCCAACCACCAAGACAAAGAGGTGGAATGTTTAGAGGACATAATTGGGGACCAGGAAATATTCTTGGTGGAAATTAATTTATTATGATTATCATTTTTCATAATGGCATTAATATATTTTACTATAAATAATGAAATCATGTTTTCACTAAAGTAATTCTTAATTTGTTTTTGTTTTTTTACAAACACAGTTAATAAATTTCAATAATAAAGGATATGATATTTATTATTTTACTATAGGTTGTGTTAAGGGATGTTCTTAATAAAGTTGATTATGTTTTTAAGTTAAGTGGAAGAACAGACAACTTTATCCCTCTCCATTAACACTTTTATAGCTATATGAGGAAGATGAATATGGATTCATTTTGGGAAACTTCTTTAAATTTTATAATAATTATTTATGGTCCATGAATAAGTTGAAAAATCGAATATTTTGAAAGAAAAAAACCTGTATAACATTATTACAATTTAAAATGAACTTTCTTCTTAATGGTTTATACAGTTTCAAGAAACAGAAGTTGACTGCGCTGATATTTGATACATGCTCCAAGTACAAATGGGTGTTTTTATATGTAGACTACATCAATTACAATAAATTCATAAACTATTTAGAAAATTTGTTTACTTTAATATGTAAAGTGGAAAGGTTAGCTTTGCAACGTTCTGCGTTCTGCGTTTTGACTTGTTGGGAAGGGATGAGTGATCTTTGGCACATATTTTCCAAGTCTTAAGCCTTCATATTACAATCGGGGAATTTTCTAAGGAAATCGGAAGGGGGTGAGAAAAATATCCAAAAAAGGAAGCAAATCTTGCCTCTTTTTTCTGAAAACTCTGAATTTTATTACCAACTTTCTACTATAAAGTGGGTTTGGCAAAGGTAGTATAACTTGTTTACAGTATGAAAGGTTTTTTATTGTTTTTTTTGTTTATATTTATTTATATAATGTAAAATATGTACCCTGTATATTAATAAATTTTTGAATGTTTGCATGCGCCATCTGTTGGGATTACCGTTCAACCAGAAAAAAGAATTGTTTTTCTGAACCTTACTGAATTCTTTTTGGCCAGATGAGGGTAGAGATGTAGTGTTCTGTGGGGTAGAGTGCCAAACATCCCTCAGCCCCTCCCATCTATTAAAAAAAAATCAGAAAAAATCCATCTTGTTTCTTTTTTTGGACATTTTTCTCCCTCCTATAGGTACTTACCTACACTTGGAAATTACTAAAGAAATGCAAATTTTTAACTATCAATGAAATAATAATTAGTACGCACCACTAGGCTACTTTCAATTTTCCACTAGAAATTTACAAGTTTAACTCATATTTTTCAGTATAATAGGCACGTTTTTATGGAAAAATAATGGTCTGAATACCATGAAATAATATTGTTTTGGGTTTTACTGTTTTTGGTGTGTTCGTGTAAAATATGTCTAATCTTAGGGTTTATTAATTATTTAGGTGTCAAAGAATTGCTTTGTAGTATTTTCACAGGTTGTGTTTTTACATAGTAATGACTTTTATTAAAGAAAATTCTAATAGATTTCCATATTTAAATAAAACGTCTTTGCCTAAGAACATTTCTTAAAATAACAATCGTTATCAAAAAACAATTTATATTCATTTTGTACTAAAAAGATTCCTCAAAATTTATTTACATCTTCAAGCTAATATTCTTTTCAATCCAGGTGCAAGTTTTTACACTTGCAGCTTTCTAATTTTGTTATCAGTTTGTAATGTATTGGGAATATTTCACATAAGCGGACAATAACAAACAATTGAATTGTACAAATTTTTCCGTACATTTATCATTGAAGCTCTGTTCTGATTATGGCAGGGATTTTTCTAAAACTCATGTCCGATAACAATGCATAGTTACTGGTTTCTGATTCGTTCATTTTTGGATGTGTTTGTGGGTAGTGGAGGGGTTTTAATATCTGTTGCAACTCGAATTTACTTTGTGCAGAGATCTCATGCAATTAAGAAGTGCAGTTGTGTTAATTCTGATCCAGAAATTAGTTTTCATTGACTAGGTATGTTTTATTTGTGTTAATTTATGAGAATATTTGATTAAATTGAAATATAAAAATAAAGAATTGGTATTTTCAAGAAAATTATTAATTCATATTTTCTATTTTACAGTTTCCAATCATTGCGGGATCAGAAGCAGCCCCCTCGCATCCAAAGAAAAATTCAGCAAAGAAAACTTCTTTAAGGGTAAGTTTCATTTTTTTTATTTTCAAACCGTTTTAACCCTTAAAACAATTTTTGTTATTACTAATGCCTATAAGAATGCTTAGTACTAGTATTTTCGATTTTACCAATCCTTATTTATTACAACCCCATAAAAATATCGAAAATTACGCCTGCTTTAATTACGACATATATTTTTTGTAAAATGTGTAATCATTATACGAATATTTTCTACGTAACTTAAATATCGTAGTGAATAAAGAAAATTTGAGTCAAACAAGACAAAGAATTAAGGGTTGCGTAAGAACCAACCCAACATGTCTCATCGCTTCTCATGACGCATACGTGTTTCTATTCAAGTCTTTTCAAATTGTTATCGATAAATTTTATTTTGTGAATACGGATGTAAGTTTTGATAAATACTATTTAAAAAGAAATTTTAATTGATTTGATTCAGAAATATTTCTTAGAACTGTATTCCTAATATTATGAATATTTCTAATTCACATTTTTTTCAAATGTAATTTGTAAATTTAAACAAATTAAAACAAAAATCTATCGATGTGTGATGGTATTTTTTGCATAAATTTCTAATTTTATTATTTTTTTTTGCAGAAGTTTTGAGATCTTTGGATAACCGAGGAAGGGCCAGTGTAGTGTAGTGACTAGTGAGTGCGCGGAAATGGGGATTTGGTTTCGTGTGCTTCAGAAGAGGACAACGCAGATGAAGTCAACTTTAAGGTAGGAAACCAATTTTCTCCACAGCAGTTGCCAGAAACGAGAGGATATCCAAGCCCCCCTTGAAATACCCCTGTTAAGAATTAAATTTAAATTAAAGTCAAAGTTTACAGGTTTATTTTGCACCCCTTGCGCCTCGCCAGTATTTTTGTTTTTCGAAATTAAAAATGTTTTCTTCTTCCCTGGTTAGTAAAGTTAATTGACTTTGAAAATGGTCCTTCCTTTGTATTTTTGTGTAGTATTTACTGGACTTGATAAGCGATAGAAATGTTTATCTGTTTTTGGGTTTTCATTATTTTTTGTTTATAAGATAAATAAAACCCCCCTCACCCCTGTTTACTAAGTATTGAAGTATTGTAATTAATCCTTAAAATCCTGTAAATGTTTGTTTACAAATCTTGTTTTTTGTACACTAAACGTTTCCACTGGGGAGACTTTAGTGAAGCTTTCTGAATTGATTCTGTTGCCGTAGAGGAAACACTGTCGGTGTGCTAATAAATTAATAATATTTTTCTTTAATGAAAAATGTATTCGTTGCTTAGAATTGAATTTTAAAAATTTGTGTTTCTTCTAAGATGGCAAAGAGGGGGTTCGATTATGTTTGAGAGTTACCCACCTATGTGTTATTCTATATTTCTTATCAGAAATAGTTTTCCTGCGCCCATTTCTTGATTATTTTCAAAATAGCGGTTAGAATTAAGTTTTCAACGTTTTTAGCAACAACTGCTTTTTTCGTCACGGCTTGTACTTTCGCATTCGTGTTGTTTTCTGGTTATTGTGCTGGTGTGTTTTCATAAAAAACTATTTGTACGTAAGTATTCTTAATATTACTAGATTAATTTTAATCGTTTTCTTTCAGATATAATTAGACATTGTTTTTCAGCATACTTAATCTTAATTTCTTTCAGCGTTTCTAATATTTATTCTTAATCTTAATTATTATCTCTAAATTATCTTAATAATTATTTTTTCCAGAGTTTATTAATTATATGTTTCAGGATTCTTAATTATTTTATTTCAGGACAAATTATTGTTTTTCAGGTTTACTAATAATTATTTTTTTCAGGGTGCATCATAATTATTTTTTCAGGGCGTCCTAATTATTTGTTTTAGGAAGTTTAATAATTATATTTTTCAGGGTTTATTAATTATATTTTTCAGGATGCTTAATTATACTTTTTCAGGACATTTAATGTTTTTTCAGGTTTACTAATAATTATTTTTTTTAGAGTGTGTTAACTATTTTTTTCAGGGAGCTTAATAATTATTTTTTTTCAGGACAATTATTAATTTCTTTTATCAGGTTTACTAATAAGTAATAATTACCTTTTTTCAGGGTTCTTAATTATTTCTTTCAGGATGCTTAATAATTATTTTTTTTTGACAATTAATTTTTTTCAGGTTTTATTCATTATTTTTTTCAGGATGCTTAATAATAATCTTTTTTAGGATATTCATTATTTTTTTCAGAATGATTAATTAATTTTTTTCAGCGTGTCTTAATTATTTTTTTCAGGATGCTTAATTATTCTTTTTCAGGACAATTGATTTTTTTTTCAGGTTTACTAATTAATAATAATTGTCTTTTTTCAGAGTGTGTTTTTTCGGGATGTTTAATAATAATTTTTTTCAGGGTGTCTTAATTAGTTTTTCAGGATGTTTAATTATTTTTTTTTCAGCGTGCGTTAATTAATTTTTTTTAGATGCTTAATAATTTGTTTCAGGGTGTCTTAATTATTTTTTTCAGGATGCTTAATTAATTTTTTTTCAGCGTGTTTTAATTATTTTTTTCAGAGTTCTTAATCATTTCTTTCAGGATACTTAAGGTTAATTAATTTTTTTTCAGCGTGTCTTAATTATTTTTTTAACGTGTCTTAATTATTTTTTTCAGGATACATAATTTTTTTCAGGACATTTAATTTTTTTCAGGTTTCCTAATGATTATTTTTCTTTTAGGATACATAATACATATATAAATGTTTTTCAGGAAAGTTAAGACAGGATTTTCAATAACTTGGAGTTTTTATTAAATAAATGGTAAGTTTCAGGAAACCAATTTTGATAGTCGAAACTAAATTTTTTTTCTATAGACAGGACTTTCAGAAATCTCAACATTTAGAAGATTTGGAAAATTCAATGTTTGTCTTTTTTAATTTGAAATGTTGATTTACACAAATTTTTTGCAATTACTATCTTTATCTTTATATAACTTCAAATACAATTTTTAAATGTTCTTAAGATTATGTTGCGTATGCAGTACTATTTCTTGTTCAAATTAAATGTTCTTGTAAACAATCTGATTGTGTTATTTTTGTGTAAATGATAATAGCTTACAAAATTTTAACCATCGAAAATAAAAAAGGGGGTAAAAAGTTCTGAACAATTCTTGAAACTTAAAAAAATTATTATATATCATTCAAGTTGTCAAACAAAATTTTATTTTTTAATTTAAAAAATGAACTTAACGATTTTAAAATAGAGCGGCGGAAAATGGAGTGGGGCAATATTCATTTTGGGAAAATGGGTGAGCTATAGATGCAACAGAAATGCGAAAGAGAGTGATGGGGACAGGAAGACAGCAGAATAAGAAATGGAGGAAGAAGGTAAACCCTGTGTTCGTCAAAAGTGTAGTTTTCATTTTATTATTATAAGCAAAAAAAATACATAAGCATTAAAAAACCGTGGAAGAAAAAAAACTTAAAAAACTTATTGTTTCTAAATTAAGACCAACAGTTGGTTGAAATAATATGCGGATGAGGATATCTTTGACGGATTAAAAAAATAGAATTGGGTAGAAGCTAAAATTTTACTCCGGTTGCTATTTAAAATGTTTGATTTCGTGTCACTGTTTCGAAATAAAAAATACGTAGTGTGACCATTTCTTTCACCCCTTCAGATCTGGTTCGGATTTTCCCAGAATGTTATTTGGAGGGTGTACACTTGCAAAATTTGTGCCAAACATCCCTCATCCCTTCCCACTGCTCCACACCTGGCTAGGAAACGTTCAGAATTGGGTTGTTCCAGAAAACTTTCGGAATTTTCTTGGACCAGATGCTTTGCTTTGCTCATTTTTGGGAAAAAAATTTCACCCCTTGAGGTCTCGCCCCGATTTTCCCAGAATGTTATTTGGAGGGTATACACTTGGAAATTATGGGGCAAACTTCCCTCACCCCTTCCCACTGCTCCACTCCTGGATAGGAAACGTTCAGAATTGGGTTGTTCCAGAAAACTTTCTGAATGTTTTTGGACCAGATGCGGGGGGATGGGGGATGTTTGGCACATATTTTTCAAGTCTTTACCCTTCATATTACATTCTGAAATTTTCCTAAGGAAATCGGAGAGGGTCAAAAAATCTTCGAAAAAAAAGGAAAGACTTTGCTCATTTTTGGGAAAAAAATTTCACCCCTTGAGGTCTCGCCCCGATTTTCCCAGAATGTTATTTGGAGGGTATACACTTGGAAATTATGGGGCAAACTTCCCTCACCCCTTCCCACTGCTCCACACCTGGCTAGGAAACGTTCAGAATTGGGTTGTTCCAGAAAACTTTCGGAATTTTTTTGGACCAGATGCGAGGGTATGGGGGATGTTTGGCACATATTTTTCAAGTCTTTACCCTTCATATTACATTCTGAAATTTTCCTAAGGAAATCGGAGAGGGTCAAAAAATCTTCGAAAAAAAAAGGAAAGACTATAGTCTTTGCTCATTTTTAGGAAAAAAATTTCACCCCTTCAGATCTCGCCCCGATTTTCCCAGAATGTTATTTGGAGGGTATACACTTGGAAATTATGGGGCACACTTCCCTCACCCCTTCCCACTGCTCCACACCTGGCTAGGAAACGTTCAGAATTGGGTTGTTCCAGAAAACTTTCGGAATTTTTTTGGACCAGATGCGAGGGGATGGGGGATGTTTGGCACATATTTTTCAAGTCTTTACCCTTCATATTACATTCTGAAATTTTCCTAAGGAAATCGGAGAGGGTCAAAAAATCTTCGAAAAAAAAAGGAAAGACTATAGTCTTTGCTCATTTTTGGGAAAAAAATTTCACCCCTTCAGATCTCGCCCCGATTTTCCCAGAATGTTATTTGGAGGGTATACACTTGGAAATTATGGGGCAAACTTCCCTCACCCCTTCCCACTGCTCCACACCTGGCTAGGAAACGTTCAGAATTGGGTTGTTCCAGAAAACTTTCGGAATTTTTTTGGACCAGATGCGAGGGGATGGGGGATGTTTGGCACATATTTTTCAAGTCTTTACCCTTCATATTACATTCTGAAATTTTCCTAAGGAAATCGGAGAGGGTCAAAAAATCTTCGAAAAAAAAAGGAAAGACTATAGTCTTTGCTCATTTTTGGGAAAAAAATTTCACCCCTTCAGATCTCGCCCCCATTTTCCCAGAATGTTATTTGGAGGGTATACACTTGGAAATTATGGGGCAAACTTCCCTCACCCCTTCCCCCTGCTCCACACCTGGCTAGGAAACGTTCAGAATTGGGTTGTTCCAGAAAACTTTCTGAATTTTTTTGGACCAGTTGCGGGGGGATGGGGGATGTTTGGCACATATTTTTCAAGTCTTTACCCTTCATATTACATTCTGAAATTTTCCTAAGGAAATCGGAGAGGGTCAAAAAATCTTCGAAAAAAAAAGGAAAGACTATAGTCTTTGCTCATTTTTGGGAAAAAAATTTCACCCCTTCAGATCTCGCCCCGATTTTCCCAGAATGTTATTTGGAGGGTATACACTTGGAAATTATGGGGCACACTTCCCTCACCCCTTCCCACTGCTCCACACCTGGCTAGGAAACGTTCAGAATTGGGATGTTCCAGAAAACTTTCGGAATTTTTTTGGACCAGATGCGAGGGGATGGGGGATGTTTGGCACATATTTTTCAAGTCTTTACCCTTCATATTACATTCAGAAATTTTCCTAAGGAAATCGGAGAGGGTCAAAAAATCTTCGAAAAAAAAAGGAAAGACTATAGTCTTTGCTCATTTTTGGGAAAAAAATTTCACCCCTTGAGGTCTCGCCCCGATTTTCCCAGAATGTTATTTGGAGGGTATACACTTGGAAATTATGGGGCAAACTTCCCTCACCCCTTCCCACTGCTCCACACCTGGCTAGGAAACGTTCAGAATTGGGTTGTTCCAGAAAACTTTCGGAATTTTCTTGGACCAGATGCGAGGGGATGGGGGATGTTTGGCACATATTTTTCAAGTCTTTACCCTTCATATTACATTCTGAAATTTTCCTAAGGAAATCGGAGAGGGTCAAAAAATCTTCGAAAAAAAAAGGAAAGACTATAGTCTTTGCTCATTTTTGGGAAAAAAATTTCACCCCTTCAGATCTCGCCCCGATTTTCCCAGAATGTTATTTGGAGGGTATACACTTGGAAATTATGGGGCAAACTTCCCTCACCCCTTCCCACTGCTCCACACCTGGCTAGGAAACGTTCAGAATTGGGTTGTTCCAGAAAACTTTCGGAATTTTTTTGGACCAGATGCGAGGGGATGGGGGATGTTTGGCACATATTTTTCAAGTCTTTACCCTTCATATTACATTCTGAAATTTTCCTAAGGAAATCGGAGAGGGTCAAAAAATCTTCGAAAAAAAAAGGAAAGTCTTTGCTCATTTTTGGGAAAAAAATTTCACCCCTTCAGATCTCGCCCCGATTTTCCCAGAATGTTATTTGGAGGGTATACACTTGGAAATTATGGGGCAAACTTCCCTCACCCCTTCCCACTGCTCCACACCTGGCTAGGAAACGTTCAGAATTGGGTTGTTCCAGAAAACTTTCGGAATTTTTTTGGACCAGATGCGAGGGGATGGGGGATGTTTGGCACATATTTTTCAAGTCTTTACCCTTCATATTACATTCAGAAATTTTCCTAAGGAAATCGGAGAGGGTCAAAAAATCTTCGAAAAAAAAAGGAAAGACTATAGTCTTTGCTCATTTTTGGGAAAGAAATTTCACCCCTTCAGATCTCGCCCCGATTTTCCCAGAATGTTATTTGGAGGGTATACACTTGGAAATTATGGGGCAAACTTCCCTCACCCCTTCCCACTGCTCCACACCTGGCTAGGAAACGTTCAGAATTGGGTTGTTCCAGAAAACTTTCGGAATTTTTTTGGACGAGATGCGAGGGGATGGGGGATGTTTGGCACATATTTTTCAAGTCTTTACCCTTCATATTACATTCAGAAATTTTCCTAAGGAAATCGGAGAGGGTCAAAAAATCTTCGAAAAAAAAAGGAAAGACTATAATAGTCTTTGCTCATTTTTGGGAAAAAAATTTCACCCCTTCAGATCTCGCCCCGATTTTCCCAGAATGTTATTTGGAGGGTATACACTTGGAAATTATGGGGCAAACTTCCCTCACCCCTTCCCACTGCTCCACACCTGGCTAGGAAACGTTCAGAATTGGGTTGTTCCAGAAAACTTTCGGAATTTTTTTGGACCAGATGCGAGGGGATGGGGGATGTTTGGCACATATTTTTCAAGTCTTTACCCTTCATATTACATTCTGAAATTTTCCTAAGGAAATCGGAGAGGGTCAAAAAATCTTCGAAAAAAAATGGAAAGACTATAGTCTTTGCTCATTTTTGGGAAAAAAATTTCACCCCTTCAGATCTCGCCCCGATTTTCCCAGAATGTTATTTGGAGGGTATACACTTGGAAATTATGGGGCAAACTTCCCTCACCCCTTCCCACTGCTCCACACCTGGCTAGGAAACGTTCAGAATTGGGTTGTTCCAGAAAACTTTCGGAATTTTTTTGGACCAGATGCGAGGGGATGGGGGATGTTTGGCACATATTTTTCAAGTCTTTACCCTTCATATTACATTCAGAAATTTTCCTAAGGAAATCGGAGAGGGTCAAAAAATCTTCGAAAAAAAAAGGAAAGACTATAGTCTTTGCTCATTTTTGGGAAAGAAATTTCACCCCTTCAGATCTCGCCCCGATTTTCCCAGAATGTTATTTGGAGGGTATACACTTGGAAATTATGGGGCAAACTTCCCTCACCCCTTCCCACTGCTCCACTCCTGGATAGGAAACGTTCAGAATTGGGTTGTTCCAGAAAACTTTCTGAATTTTTTTGGACCAGATGCGGGGGGATGGGGGATGTTTGGCACATATTTTTCAAGTCTATACCCTGCATATTACATTCTGAAATTTTCCTAAGGAAATCGGAGAGGGTCAAAAAATCTTCGAAAAAAAAAGGAAAGACTATAGTCTTTGCTCATTTTTGGGAAAAAAATTTCACCCCTTCAGATCTCGCCCCCATTTTCCCAGAATGTTATTTGGAGGGTATACACTTGGAAATTATGGGGCAAACTTCCCTCACCCCTTCCCACTGCTCCACACCTGGCTAGGAAACGTTCAGAATTGGGTTGTTCCAGAAAACTTTCTGAATTTTTTTGGACCAGTTGCGGGGGGATGGGGGATGTTTGGCACATATTTTTCAAGTCTTTACCCTTCATATTACATTCTGAAATTTTCCTAAGGAAATCGGAGAGGGTCAAAAAATCTTCGAAAAAAAAAGGAAAGACTATAGTCTTTGCTCATTTTTAGGAAAAAAATTTCACCCCTTCAGATCTCGCCCCGATTTTCCCAGAATGTTATTTGGAGGGTATACACTTGGAAATTATGGGGCACACTTCCCTCACCCCTTCCCACTGCTCCACACCTGGCTAGGAAACGTTCAGAATTGGGATGTTCCAGAAAACTTTCGGAATTTTTTTGGACCAGATGCGAGGGGATGGGGGATGTTTGGCACATATTTTTCAAGTCTTTACCCTTCATATTACATTCAGAAATTTTCCTAAGGAAATCGGAGAGGGTCAAAAAATCTTCGAAAAAAAAAGGAAAGACTATAGTCTTTGCTCATTTTTGGGAAAAAAATTTCACCCCTTGAGGTCTCGCCCCGATTTTCCCAGAATGTTATTTGGAGGGTATACACTTGGAAATTATGGGGCAAACTTCCCTCACCCCTTCCCACTGCTCCACACCTGGCTAGGAAACGTTCAGAATTGGGTTGTTCCAGAAAACTTTCGGAATTTTCTTGGACCAGATGCGAGGGGATGGGGGATGTTTGGCACATATTTTTCAAGTCTTTACCCTTCATATTACATTCTGAAATTTTCCTAAGGAAATCGGAGAGGGTCAAAAAATCTTCGAAAAAAAAAGGAAAGTCTTTGCTCATTTTTGGGAAAAAATTTCACCCCTTCAGATCTCGCCCCGATTTTCCCAGAATGTTATTTGGAGGGTATACACTTGGAAATTATGGGGCAAACTTCCCTCACCCCTTCCCACTGCTCCACACCTGGCTAGGAAACGTTCAGAATTGGGTTGTTCCAGAAAACTTTCGGAATTTTTTTGGACCAGATGCGAGGGGATGGGGGATGTTTGGCACATATTTTTCAAGTCTTTACCCTTCATATTACATTCTGAAATTTTCCTAAGGAAATCGGAGAGGGTCAAAAAATCTTCGAAAAAAAAAAGGAAAGACTATAGTCTTTGCTCATTTTTGGGAAAAAAATTTCACCCCTTCAGATCTCGCCCCGATTTTCCCAGAATGTTATTTGGAGGGTATACACTTGGAAATTATGGGGCAAACTTCCCTCACCCCTTCCCACTGCTCCACTCCTGGATAGGAAACGTTCAGAATTGGGTTGTTCCAGAAAACTTTCTGAATGTTTTTGGACCAGATGCGGGGGGATGGGGGATGTTTGGCACATATTTTTCAAGTCTTTACCCTTCATATTACATTCTGAAATTTTCCTAAGGAAATCGGAGAGGGTCAAAAAATCTTCGAAAAAAAAGGAAAGACTTTGCTCATTTTTAGGAAAAAAATTTCACCCCTTCAGATCTCGCCCCGATTTTCCCAGAATGTTATTTGGAGGGTATAAACTTGGAAATTATGGGACACACTTCCCTCACCCCTTCCCACTGCTCCACACCTGGCTAGGAAACGTTCAGAATTGGGTTGCTCCAGAAAACTTTCGGAATTTTTTTGGACCAGATGCGAGGGGATGGGGGATGTTTGGCACATATTTTTCAAGTCTTTACCCTTCATATTACATTCAGAAATTTTCCTAAGGAAATCGGAGAGGGTCAAAAAATCTTCGAAAAAAAAAGGAAAGACTATAGTCTTTGCTCATTTTTGGGAAAAAAATTTCACCCCTTCAGATCTCGCCCCGATTTTCCCAGAATGTTATTTGGAGGGTATACACTTGGAAATTATGGGGCAAACTTCCCTCACCCCTTCCCCCTGCTCCACTCCTGGATAGGAAACGTTCAGAATTGGGTTGTTCCAGAAAACTTTCTGAATTTTTTTGGTCCAGATGCGGGGGGATGGGGGATGTTTGGCACATATTTTTCAAGTCTTTACCCTGCATATTACATTCTGAAATTTTCCTAAGGAAATCGGAGAGGGTCAAAAAATCTTCGAAAAAAAAAGGAAAGACTATAGTCTTTGCTCATTTTTAGGAAAAAAATTTCACCCCTTCAGATCTCGCCCCGATTTTCCCAGAATGTTATTTGGAGGGTATACACTTGGAAATTATGGGGCACACTTCCCTCACCCCTTCCCACTGCTCCACACCTGGATAGGAAACGTTCAGAATTGGGTTGTTCCAGAAAACTTTCTGAATTTTTTTGGACCAGTTGCGGGGGGATGGGGGATGTTTGGCACATATTTTTCAAGTCTTTACCCTTCATATTACATTCTGAAATTTTCCTAAGGAAATCGGAGAGGGTCAAAAAATCTTCGAAAAAAAAAGGAAAGACTATAGTCTTTGCTCATTTTTAGGAAAAAAATTTCACCCCTTCAGATCTCGCCCCGATTTTCCCAGAATGTTATTTGGAGGGTATACACTTGGAAATTATGGGGCACACTTCCCTCACCCCTTCCCACTGCTCCACACCTGGCTAGGAAACGTTCAGAATTGGGTTGTTCCAGAAAACTTTCGGAATTTTTTTGGACCAGATGCGAGGGGATGGGGGATGTTTGGCACATATTTTTCAAGTCTTTACCCTTCATATTACATTCAGAAATTTTCCTAAGGAAATCGGAGAGGGTCAAAAAATCTTCGAAAAAAAAAGGAAAGACTATAGTCTTTGCTCATTTTTGGGAAAAAAATTTCACCCCTTCAGATCTCGCCCCGATTTTCCCAGAATGTTATTTGGAGGGTATACACTTGGAAATTATGGGGCAAACTTCCCTCACCCCTTCCCACTGCTCCACTCCTGGATAGGAAACGTTCAGAATTGGGTTGTTCCAGAAAACTTTCGGAATTTTTTTGGACCAGATGCGAGGGGTTGGGGGATGTTTGGCACATATTTTTCAAGTCTTTACCCTTCATATTACATTCTGAAATTTTCCTAAGGAAATCGGAGAGGGTCAAAAAATCTTCAAAAAAAAAAGGAAAGACTATAGTCTTTGCTCATTTTTGGGAAAAAAATTTCACCCCTTCAGATCTCGCCCCGATTTTCCCAGAATGTTATTTGGAGGGTATACACTTGGAAATTATGGGGCAAACTTCCCTCGCCCCTTCCCACTGCTCCACACCTGGCTAGGAAACGTTCAGAATTGGGTTGTTCCAGAAAACTTTCGGAATTTTTTTGGACCAGATGCGAGGGGATGAGGGATGTTTGGCACATATTTTTCAAGTCTTTACCCTTCATATTACATTCTGAAATTTTCCTAAGGAAATCGGAGAGGGTCAAAAAATCTTCGAAAAAAAAAGGAAAGACTATAGTCTTTGCTCATTTTTGGGAAAAAAATTTCACCCCTTCAGATCTCGCCCCGATTTTCCCAGAATGTTATTTGGAGGGTATACACTTGGAAATTATGGGGCAAACTTCCCTCACCCCTTCCCACTGCTCCACACCTGGCTAGGAAACGTTCAGAATTGGGTTGTTCCAGAAAACTTTCGGAATTTTTTTGGACCAGATGCGAGGGGATGGGGGATGTTTGGCACATATTTTTCAAGTCTTTACCCTTCATATTACATTCTGAAATTTTCCTAAGGAAATCGGAGAGGGTCAAAAAATCTTCGAAAAAAAAAGGAAAGACTTATAGTCTTTGCTCATTTTTGGGAAAAAAATTTCACCCCTTCAGATCTCGCCCCGATTTTCCCAGAATGTTATTTGGAGGGTATACACTTGGAAATTATGGGGCAAACTTCCCTCACCCCTTCCCCCTGCTCCACTCCTGGATAGGAAACGTTCAGAATTGGGTTGTTCCAGAAAACTTTCTGAATTTTTTTGGTCCAGATGCGGGGGGATGGGGGATGTTTGGCACATATTTTTCAAGTCTTTACCCTGGATATTACATTCTGAAATTTTCCTAAGGAAATCGGAGAGGGTCAAAAAATCTTCGAAAAAAAAAGGAAAGACTATAGTCTTTGCTCATTTTTAGGAAAAAAATTTCACCCCTTCAGATCTCGCCCCGATTTTCCCAGAATGTTATTTGGAGGGTATACACTTGGAAATTATGGGGCAAACTTCCCTCACCCCTTCCCACTGTTCCACACCTGGCTAGGAAACGTTCAGAATTGGGTTGTTCCAGAAAACTTTCGGAATTTTTTTGGACCAGATGCGAGGGGATGGGGGATGTTTGGCACATATTTTTCAAGTCTTTACCCTTCATATTACATTCTGAAATTTTCCTAAGGAAATCGGAGAGGGTCAAAAAATCTTCGAAAAAAAAAGGAAAGACTTATAGTCTTTGCTCATTTTTGGGAAAAAAATTTCACCCCTTCAGATCTCGCCCCGATTTTCCCAGAATGTTATTTGGAGGGTATACACTTGGAAATTATGGGGCAAACTTCCCTCACCCCTTCCCCCTGCTCCACTCCTGGATAGGAAACGTTCAGAATTGGGTTGTTCCAGAAAACTTTCTGAATTTTTTTGGTCCAGATGCGGGGGGATGGGGGATGTTTGGCACATATTTTTCAAGTCTTTACCCTGCATATTACATTCTGAAATTTTCCTAAGGAAATCGGAGAGGGTCAAAAAATCTTCGAAAAAAAAAGGAAAGACTATAGTCTTTGCTCATTTTTAGGAAAAAAATTTCACCCCTTCAGATCTCGCCCCGATTTTCCCAGAATGTTATTTGGAGGGTATACACTTGGAAATTATGGGGCACACTTCCCTCACCCCTTCCCACTGCTCCACACCTGGATAGGAAACGTTCAGAATTGGGTTGTTCCAGAAAACTTTCTGAATTTTTTTGGACCAGTTGCGGGGGGATGGGGGATGTTTGGCACATATTTTTCAAGTCTTTACCCTTCATATTACATTCTGAAATTTTCCTAAGGAAATCGGAGAGGGTCAAAAAATCTTCGAAAAAAAAAGGAAAGACTATAGTCTTTGCTCATTTTTGGGAAAAAAATTTCACCCCTTCAGATCTCGCCCCGATTTTCCCAGAATGTTATTTGGAGGGTATACACTTGGAAATTATGGGGCAAACTTCCCTCACCCCTTCCCACTGCTCCACTCCTGGATAGGAAACGTTCAGAATTGGGTTGTTCCAGAAAACTTTCTGAATTTTTTTGGACCAGTTGCGGGGGGATGGGGGATGTTTGGCACATATTTTTCAAGTCTTTACCCTTCATATTACATTCTGAAATTTTCCTAAGGAAATCGGAGAGGGTCAAAAAATCTTCGAAAAAAAAAGGAAAGACTATAGTCTTTGCTCATTTTTAGGAAAAAAATTTCACCCCTTCAGATCTCGCCCCGATTTTCCCAGAATGTTATTTGGAGGGTATACACTTGGAAATTATGGGGCACACTTCCCTCACCCCTTCCCACTGCTCCACACCTGGCTAGGAAACGTTCAGAATTGGGTTGTTCCAGAAAACTTTCGGAATTTTTTTGGACCAGATGCGAGGGGGTGGGGGATGTTTGGCACATATTTTTCAAGTCTTTACCCTTCATATTACATTCTGAAATTTTCCTAAGGAAATCAGAGAGGGTCAAAAAATCTTCGAAAAAAAAAGGAAAGACTATAGTCTTTGCTCATTTTTAGGAAAAAAATTTCACCCCTTCAGATCTCGCCCCGATTTTCCCAGAATGTTATTTGGAGGGTATACACTTGGAAATTATGGGGCACACTTCCCTCACCCCTTCCCACTGCTCCACACCTGGCTAGGAAACGTTCAGAATTGGGTTGTTCCAGAAAACTTTCGGAATTTTTTTGGACCAGATGCGAGGGGATGGGGGATGTTTGGCACATATTTTTCAAGTCTTTACCCTTCATATTACATTCAGAAATTTTCCTAAGGAAATCGGAGAGGGTCAAAAAATCTTCGAAAAAAAAGGAAAGACTATAGTCTGCTCATTTTTGGGAAAAAAATTTCACCCCTTCAGATCTCGCCCCGATTTTCCCAGAATGTTATTTGGAGGGTATACACTTTAAAATTATGGGGCAAACTTCCCTCACCCCTTCCCACTGCTCCACACCTGGATAGGAAACGTTCAGAATTGGGTTGTTCCAGAAAACTTTCTGAATTTTTTTGGACCAGATGCGGGGGGATGGGGGATGTTTGGCACATATTTTTCAAGTCTTTACCCTTCATATTACATTCTGAAATTTTCCTAAGGAAATCGGAGAGGGTCAAAAAATCTTCGAAAAAAAAAGGAAAGACTATAGTCTTTGCTCATTTTTGGGAAAAAAATTTCACCCCTTCAGATCTCGCCCCGATTTTCCCAGAATGTTATTTGGAGGGTATACACTTGGAAATTATGGGGCAAACTTCCCTCACCCCTTCCCACTGCTCCACACCTGGCTAGGAAACGTTCAGAATTGGGTTGTTCCAGAAAACTTTCTGAATTTTTTTGGACCAGTTGCGGGGGGATGGGGGATGTTTGGCACATATTTTTCAAGTCTTTACCCTTCATATTACATTCTGAAATTTTCCTAAGGAAATCGGAGAGGGTCAAAAAATCTTCGAAAAAAAAAGGAAAGACTATATAGTCTTTGCTCATTTTTAGGAAAAAAATTTCACCCCTTCAGATCTCGCCCCGATTTTCCCAGAATGTTATTTGGAGGGTATACACTTGGAAATTATGGGGCACACTTCCCTCACCCCTTCCCACTGCTCCACACCTGGCTAGGAAACGTTCAGAATTGGGTTGTTCCAGAAAACTTTCGGAATTTTTTTGGACCAGATGCGAGGGGATGGGGGATGTTTGGCACATATTTTTCAAGTCTTTACCCTTCATATTACATTCAGAAATTTTCCTAAGGAAATCGGAGAGGGTCAAAAAATCTTCGAAAAAAAAAGGAAAGACTATAGTCTGCTCATTTTTGGGAAAAAAATTTCACCACTTCAGATCTCGCCCCGATTTTCCCAGAATGTTATTTGGAGGGTATACACTTGGAAATTATGGGGCAAACTTCCCTCACCCCTTCCCACTGCTTCACACCTGGCTAGGAAACGTTCAGAATTGGGTTGTTCCAGAAAACTTTCTGAATTTTTTTGGACCAGATGCGAGGGGATGGGGGATGTTTGGCACATATTTTTCAAGTCTTTACCCTTCATATTACATTCTGAAATTTTCCTAAGGAAATCGGAGAGGGTCAAAAAATCTTCGAAAAAAAAAGGAAAGACTATAGTCTTTGCTCATTTTTAGGAAAAAAATTTCACCCCTTCAGATCTCGCCCCGATTTTCCCAGAATGTTATTTGGAGGGTATACACTTGGAAATTATGGGGCACACTTCCCTCACCCCTTCCCACTGCTCCACACCTGGCTAGGAAACGTTCAGAATTGGGTTGTTCCAGAAAACTTTCGGAATTTTTTTGGACCAGATGCGAGGGGATGGGGGATGTTTGGCACATATTTTTCAAGTCTTTACCCTTCATATTACATTCAGAAATTTTCCTAAGGAAATCGGAGAGGGTCAAAAAATCTTCGAAAAAAAAAGGAAAGACTATAGTCTTTGCTCATTTTTGGGAAAAAAATTTCACCCCTTCAGATCTCGCCCCGATTTTCCCAGAATGTTATTTGGAGGGTATACACTTGGAAATTATGGGGCACACTTCCCTCACCCCTTCCCACTGCTCCACACCTGGCTAGGAAACGTTCAGAATTGGGTTGTTCCAGAAAACTTTCGGAATTTTTTTGGACCAGATGCGAGGGGATGGGGGATGTTTGGCACATATTTTTCAAGTCTTTACCCTTCATATTACATTCTGAAATTTTCCTAAGGAAATCGGAGAGGGTCAAAAAATCTTCGAAAAAAAAAGGAAAGACTATAGTCTTTGCTCATTTTTGGGAAAAAAATTTCACCCCTTGAGGTCTCGCCCCGATTTTCCCAGAATGTTATTTGGAGCGTATACACTTGGAAATTATGGGGCAAACTTCCCTCACACCTTCCCACTGCTCCACACCTGGCTAGGAAACGTTCAGAATTGGGTTGTTCCAGAAAACTTTCGGAATTTTTTTGGACCAGATGCGAGGGGATGGGGGATGTTTGGCACATATTTTCCAAGTCTTTACCCTTCATATTACATTCTGAAATTTTCCTAAGGAAATCGGAGAGGGTCAAAAAATCTTCGAAAAAAAAAAGGAAAGACTATAGTCTTTGCTCATTTTTGGGAAAAAAATTTCACCCCTTCAGATCTCGCCCCGATTTTCCCAGAATGTTATTTGGAGGGTATACACTTGGAAATTATGGGGCAAACTTCCCTCACCCCTTCCCACTGCTCCACACCTGGCTAGGAAACGTTCAGAATTGGGTTGTTCCAGAAAACTTTCGGAATTTTTTTGGACCAGATGCGAGGGGATGGGGGATGTTTGGCACATATTTTTCAAGTCTTTACCCTTCATATTACATTCTGAAATTTTCCTAAGGAAATCGGAGAGGGTCAAAAAATCTTCGAAAAAAAAAGGAAAGACTATAGTCTTTGCTCATTTTTGGGAAAAAAATTTCACCCC
The DNA here is from genome assembly GCA_963082805.1 of Hemicrepidius hirtus. Lineage (NCBI taxonomy): Eukaryota > Metazoa > Arthropoda > Insecta > Coleoptera > Elateridae > Hemicrepidius > Hemicrepidius hirtus. The sequence goes on along the minus strand of OY720160.1, from coordinate 38,596,577 downwards.
TTCAGATCTCGCCCCGATTTTCCCAGAATGTTATTTGGAGGGTATACACTTGGAAATTATGGGGCAAACTTCCCTCACCCCTTCCCACTGCTCCACACTTGGCTAGGAAACGTTCAGAATTGGGTTGTTCCAGAAAATTTTCTGAATTTTTTTAGACCAGTTGCGGGGGGATGGGGGATGTTTGGCACATATTTTTCAAGTCTTTACCCTTCATATTACATTCTGAAATTTTCCTAAGGAAATCGGAGAGGGTCAAAAAATCTTCGAAAAAAAAAGGAAAGACTATAGTCTTTGCTCATTTTTGGGAAAAAAATTTCACCCCTTCAGATCTCGCCCCGATTTTCCCAGAATGTTATTTGGAGGGTATACACTTGGAAATTATGGGACACACTTCCCTCACCCCTTCCCACTGCTCCACACCTGGCTAGGAAACGTTCAGAATTGGGATGTTCCAGAAAACTTTCGGAATTTTTTTGGACCAGATGCGAGGGGATGGGGGATGTTTGGCACATATTTTTCAAGTCTTTACCCTTCATATTACATTCAGAAATTTTCCTAAGGAAATCGGAGAGGGTCAAAAAATCTTCGAAAAAAAAAGGAAAGACTATAGTCTTTGCTCATTTTTGGGAAAAAAATTTCACCCCTTGAGGTCTCGCCCCGATTTTCCCAGAATGTTATTTGGAGGGTATACACTTGGAAATTATGGGGCAAACTTCCCTCACCCCTTCCCACTGCTCCACACCTGGCTAGGAAACCTTCAGAATTGGGTTGTTCCAGAAAACTTTCGGAATTTTTTTGGACCAGATGCGAGGGGATGGGGGATGTTTGGCACATATTTTTCAAGTCTTTACCCTTCATATTACATTCTGAAATTTTCCTAAGGAAATCGGAGAGGGTCAAAAAATCTTCGAAAAAAAAAGGAAAGACAATAGTCTTTGCTCATTTTTGGGAAAAAAATTTCACCCCTTCAGATCTCGCCCCGATTTTCCCAGAATGTTATTTGGAGGGTATACACTTGGAAATTATGGGGCACACTTCCCTCACCCCTTCCCACTGCTCCACACCTGGCTAGGAAACGTTCAGAATTGGGTTGTTCCAGAAAACTTTCGGAATTTTTTTGGACCAGATGCGAGGGGATGGGGGATGTTTGGCACATATTTTTCAAGTCTTTACCCTTCATATTACATTCAGAAATTTTCCTAAGGAAATCGGAGAGGGTCAAAAAATCTTCGAAAAAAAAAGGAAAGACTATAGTCTTTGCTCATTTTTGGGAAAAAAATTTCACCCCTTCAGATCTCGCCCCGATTTTCCCAGAATGTTATTTGGAGGGTATACACTTGGAAATTATGGGGCAAACTTCCCTCACCCCTTCCCACTGCTCCACTCCTGGATAGGAAACGTTCAGAATTGGGTTGTTCCAGAAAACATTCTGAATTTTTTTGGACCAGATGCGGGGGGATGGGGGATGTTTGGCACATATTTTTCAAGTCTTTACCCTGCATATTACATTCTGAAATTTTCCTAAGGAAATCGGAGAGGGTCAAAAAATCTTCGAAAAAAAAAGGAAAGACAGTCTTTGCTCATTTTTGGGAAAAAAATTTCACCACTTCAGATCTCGCCCCGATTTTCCCAGAATGTTATTTGGAGGGTATACACTTGGAAATTATGGGGCAAACTTCCCTCACCCCTTCCCACTGCTCCACACCTGGCTAGGAAACGTTCAGAATTGGGTTGTTCCAGAAAACTTTCTGAATTTTTTTGGACCAGATGCGGGGGGATGGGGGATGTTTGGCACATATTTTTCAAGTCTTTACCCTGCATATTACATTCTGAAATTTTCCTAAGGAAATCGGAGAGGGTCAAAAAATCTTCGAAAAAAAAAGGAAAGACAGTCTTTGCTCATTTTTGGGAAAAAAATTTCACCACTTCAGATCTCGCCCCGATTTTCCCAGAATGTTATTTGGAGGGTATACACTTGGAAATTATGGGGCAAACTTCCCTCACCCCTTCCCACTGCTCCACACCTGGCTAGGAAACGTTCAGAATTGGGTTGTTCCAGAAAACTTTCTGAATTTTTTTGGACCAGATGCGAGGGGATGGGGGATGTTTGGCACATATTTTTCAAGTCTTTACCCTTCATATTACATTCTGAAATTTTCCTAAGGAAATCGGAGAGGGTCAAAAAATCTTCGAAAAAAAAAGGAAAGACTATAGTCTTTCCTCATTTTTGGGAAAAAAATTTCACCCCTTGAGGTCTCGCCCCGATTTTCCCAGAATGTTATTTGGAGCGTATACACTTGGAAATTATGGGGCAAACTTCCCTCACCCCTTCCCACTGCTCCACACCTGGCTAGGAAACGTTCAGAATTGGGTTGTTCCAGAAAACTTTCGGAATTTTTTTGGACCAGATGCGAGGGGATGGGGGATGTTTGGCACATATTTTCCAAGTCTTTACCCTTCATATTACATTCTGAAATTTTCCTAAGGAAATCGGAGAGGGTCAAAAAATCTTCGAAAAAAAAAAGGAAAGACTATAGTCTTTGCTCATTTTTGGGAAAAAAATTTCACCCCTTCAGATCTCGCCCCGATTTTCCCAGAATGTTATTTGGAGGGTATACACTTGGAAATTATGGGGCAAACTTCCCTCACCCCTTCCCACTGCTCCACACCTGGCTAGGAAACGTTCAGAATTGGGTTGTTCCAGAAAACTTTCGGAATTTTTTTGGACCAGATGCGAGGGGATGGGGGATGTTTGGCACATATTTTTCAAGTCTTTACCCTTCATATTACATTCTGAAATTTTCCTAAGGAAATCGGAGAGGGTCAAAAAATCTTCGAAAAAAAAAGGAAAGACTATAGTCTTTGCTCATTTTTGGGAAAAAAATTTCACCCCTTCAGATCTCGCCCCGATTTTCCCAGAATGTTATTTGGAGGGTATACACTTGGAAATTATGGGGCAAACTTCCCTCACCCCTTCCCACTGCTCCACACCTGGCTAGGAAACGTTCAGAATTGGGTTGTTCCAGAAAACTTTCTGAATTTTTTTAGACCAGTTGCGGGGGGATGGGGGATGTTTGGCACATATTTTTCAAGTCTTTACCCTTCATATTACATTCTGAAATTTTCCTAAGGAAATCGGAGAGGGTCAAAAAATCTTCGAAAAAAAAAGGAAAGACTATAGTCTTTGCTCATTTTTGGGAAAAAAATTTCACCCCTTCAGATCTCGCCCCGATTTTCCCAGAATGTTATTTGGAGGGTATACACTTGGAAATTATGGGACACACTTCCCTCACCCCTTCCCACTGCTCCACACCTGGCTAGGAAACGTTCAGAATTGGGATGTTCCAGAAAACTTTCGGAATTTTTTTGGACCAGATGCGAGGGGATGGGGGATGTTTGGCACATATTTTTCAAGTCTTTACCCTTCATATTACATTCAGAAATTTTCCTAAGGAAATCGGAGAGGGTCAAAAAATCTTCGAAAAAAAAAGGAAAGACTATAGTCTTTGCTCATTTTTGGGAAAAAAATTTCACCCCTTGAGGTCTCGCCCCGATTTTCCCAGAATGTTATTTGGAGGGTATACACTTGGAAATTATGGGGCAAACTTCCCTCACCCCTTCCCACTGCTCCACACCTGGCTAGGAAACCTTCAGAATTGGGTTGTTCCAGAAAACTTTCGGAATTTTTTTGGACCAGATGCGAGGGGATGGGGGATGTTTGGCACATATTTTTCAAGTCTTTACCCTTCATATTACATTCTGAAATTTTCCTAAGGAAATCGGAGAGGGTCAAAAAATCTTCGAAAAAAAAAGGAAAGACAATAGTCTTTGCTCATTTTTGGGAAAAAAATTTCACCCCTTCAGATCTCGCCCCGATTTTCCCAGAATGTTATTTGGAGGGTATACACTTGGAAATTATGGGGCACACTTCCCTCACCCCTTCCCACTGCTCCACACCTGGCTAGGAAACGTTCAGAATTGGGTTGTTCCAGAAAACTTTCGGAATTTTTTTGGACCAGATGCGAGGGGATGGGGGATGTTTGGCACATATTTTTCAAGTCTTTACCCTTCATATTACATTCTGAAATTTTCCTAAGGAAATCGGAGAGGGTCAAAAAATCTTCGAAAAAAAAAGGAAAGACTATAATAGTCTTTGCTCATTTTTGGGAAAAAAATTTCACCCCTTCAGATCTCGCCCCTATTTTCCCAGAATGTTATTTGGAGGGTATACACTTGGAAATTATGGGGCAAACTTCCCTCACCCCTTCCCACTGCTCCACTCCTGGATAGGAAACGTTCAGAATTGGGTTGTTCCAGAAAACATTCTGAATTTTTTTGGACCAGATGCGGGGGGATGGGGGATGTTTGGCACATATTTTTCAAGTCTTTACCCTGCATATTACATTCTGAAATTTTCCTAAGGAAATCGGAGAGGGTCAAAAAATCTTCGAAAAAAAATGGAAAGACAGTCTTTGCTCATTTTTGGGAAAAAAATTTCACCACTTCAGATCTCGCCCCGATTTTCCCAGAATGTTATTTGGAGGGTATACACTTGGAAATTATGGGGCAAACTTCCCTCACCCCTTCCCACTGCTCCACACCTGGCTAGGAAACGTTCAGAATTGGGTTGTTCCAGAAAACTTTCTGAATTTTTTTGGACCAGATGCGGGGGGATGGGGGATGTTTGGCACATATTTTTCAAGTCTTTACCCTGCATATTACATTCTGAAATTTTCCTAAGGAAATCGGAGAGGGTCAAAAAATCTTCGAAAAAAAAAGGAAAGACAGTCTTTGCTCATTTTTGGGAAAAAAATTTCACCACTTCAGATCTCGCCCCGATTTTCCCAGAATGTTATTTGGAGGGTATACACTTGGAAATTATGGGGCAAACTTCCCTCACCCCTTCCCACTGCTCCACACCTGGCTAGGAAACGTTCAGAATTGGGTTGTTCCAGAAAACTTTCTGAATTTTTTTGGACCAGATGCGAGGGGATGGGGGATGTTTGGCACATATTTTTCAAGTCTTTACCCTTCATATTACATTCTGAAATTTTCCTAAGGAAATCGGAGAGGGTCAAAAAATCTTCGAAAAAAAAAGGAAAGTCTTTGCTCATTTTTGGGAAAAAAATTTCACCCCTTGAGGTCTCGCCCCGATTTTCCCAGAATGTTATTTGGAGCGTATACACTTGGAAATTATGGGGCAAACTTCCCTCACCCCTTCCCACTGCTCCACACCTGGCTAGGAAACGTTCAGAATTGGGTTGTTCCAGAAAACTTTCGGAATTTTTTTGGACCAGATGCGAGGGGATGGGGGATGTTTGGCACATATTTTCCAAGTCTTTACCCTTCATATTACATTCTGAAATTTTCCTAAGGAAATCGGAGAGGGTCAAAAAATCTTCGAAAAAAAAAAGGAAAGACTATAGTCTTTGCTCATTTTTGGGAAAAAAATTTCACCCCTTCAGATCTCGCCCCGATTTTCCCAGAATGTTATTTGGAGGGTATACACTTGGAAATTATGGGGCAAACTTCCCTCACCCCTTCCCACTGCTCCACACCTGGCTAGGAAACGTTCAGAATTGGGTTGTTCCAGAAAACTTTCGGAATTTTTTTGGACCAGATGCGAGGGGTTGGGGGATGTTTGGCACATATTTTTCAAGTCTTTACCCTTCATATTACATTCTGAAATTTTCCTAAGGAAATCGGAGAGGGTCAAAAAATCTTCGAAAAAAAAAGGAAAGACTATAGTCTTTGCTCATTTTTGGGAAAAAAATTTCACCCCTTCAGATCTCGCCCCGATTTTCCCAGAATGTTATTTGGAGGGTATACACTTGGAAATTATGGGGCAAACTTCCCTCACCCCTTCCCACTGCTCCACACCTGGCTAGGAAACGTTCAGAATTGGGTTGTTCCAGAAAACTTTCTGAATTTTTTTAGACCAGTTGCGGGGGGATGGGGGATGTTTGGCACATATTTTTCAAGTCTTTACCCTTCATATTACATTCTGAAATTTTCCTAAGGAAATCGGAGAGGGTCAAAAAATCTTCGAAAAAAAAAGGAAAGACTATAGTCTTTGCTCATTTTTGGGAAAAAAATTTCACCCCTTCAGATCTCGCCCCGATTTTCCCAGAATGTTATTTGGAGGGTATACACTTGGAAATTATGGGACACACTTCCCTCACCCCTTCCCACTGCTCCACACCTGGCTAGGAAACGTTCAGAATTGGGATGTTCCAGAAAACTTTCGGAATTTTTTTGGACCAGATGCGAGGGGATGGGGGATGTTTGGCACATATTTTTCAAGTCTTTACCCTTCATATTACATTCAGAAATTTTCCTAAGGAAATCGGAGAGGGTCAAAAAATCTTCGAAAAAAAAAGGAAAGACTATAGTCTTTGCTCATTTTTGGGAAAAAAATTTCACCCCTTGAGGTCTCGCCCCGATTTTCCCAGAATGTTATTTGGAGGGTATACACTTGGAAATTATGGGGCAAACTTCCCTCACCCCTTCCCACTGCTCCACACCTGGCTAGGAAACCTTCAGAATTGGGTTGTTCCAGAAAACTTTCGGAATTTTTTTGGACCAGATGCGAGGGGATGGGGGATGTTTGGCACATATTTTTCAAGTCTTTACCCTTCATATTACATTCTGAAATTTTCCTAAGGAAATCGGAGAGGGTCAAAAAATCTTCGAAAAAAAAAGGAAAGACAATAGTCTTTGCTCATTTTTGGGAAAAAAATTTCACCCCTTCAGATCTCGCCCCGATTTTCCCAGAATGTTATTTGGAGGGTATACACTTGGAAATTATGGGGCACACTTCCCTCACCCCTTCCCACTGCTCCACACCTGGCTAGGAAACGTTCAGAATTGGGTTGTTCCAGAAAACTTTCGGAATTTTTTTGGACCAGATGCGAGGGGATGGGGGATGTTTGGCACATATTTTTCAAGTCTTTACCCTTCATATTACATTCAGAAATTTTCCTAAGGAAATCGGAGAGGGTCAAAAAATCTTCGAAAAAAAAAGGAAAGACTATAGTCTTTGCTCATTTTTGGGAAAAAAATTTCACCCCTTGAGGTCTCGCCCCGATTTTCCCAGAATGTTATTTGGAGGGTATACACTTGGAAATTATGGGGCAAACTTCCCTCACCCCTTCCCACTGCTCCACACCTGGCTAGGAAACCTTCAGAATTGGTTTGTTCCAGAAAACTTTCGGAATTTTTTTGGACCAGATGCGAGGGGATGGGGGATGTTTGGCACATATTTTTCAAGTCTTTACCCTTCATATTACATTCTGAAATTTTCCTAAGGAAATCGGAGAGGGTCAAAAAATCTTCGAAAAAAAAAGGAAAGACAATAGTCTTTGCTCATTTTTGGGAAAAAAATTTCACCCCTTCAGATCTCGCCCCGATTTTCCCAGAATGTTATTTGGAGGGTATACACTTGGAAATTATAGGGCACACTTCCCTCACCCCTTCCCACTGCTCCACACCTGGCTAGGAAACGTTCAGAATTGGGTTGTTCCAGAAAACTTTCGGAATTTTTTTGGACCAGATGCGAGGGGATGGGGGATGTTTGGCACATATTTTTCAAGTCTTTACCCTTCATATTACATTCAGAAATTTTCCTAAGGAAATCGGAGAGGGTCAAAAAATCTTCGAAAAAAAAAGGAAAGACTATAGTCTTTGCTCATTTTTGGGAAAAAAATTTCACCCCTTGAGGTCTCGCCCCGATTTTCCCAGAATGTTATTTGGAGGGTATACACTTGGAAATTATGGGGCAAACTTCCCTCACCCCTTCCCACTGCTCCACACCTGGCTAGGAAACCTTCAGAATTGGTTTGTTCCAGAAAACTTTCGGAATTTTTTTGGACCAGATGCGAGGGGATGGGGGATGTTTGGCACATATTTTTCAAGTCTTTACCCTTCATATTACATTCTGAAATTTTCCTAAGGAAATCGGAGAGGGTCAAAAAATCTTCGAAAAAAAAAGGAAAGACAATAGTCTTTGCTCATTTTTGGGAAAAAAATTTCACCCCTTCAGATCTCGCCCCGATTTTCCCAGAATGTTATTTGGAGGGTATACACTTGGAAATTATAGGGCACACTTCCCTCACCCCTTCCCACTGCTCCACACCTGGCTAGGAAACGTTCAGAATTGGGTTGTTCCAGAAAACTTTCGGAATTTTTTTGGACCAGATGCGAGGGGATGGGGGATGTTTGGCACATATTTTTCAAGTCTTTACCCTTCATATTACATTCAGAAATTTTCCTAAGGAAATCGGAGAGGGTCAAAAAATCTTCGAAAAAAAAAGGAAAGACTATAGTCTTTGCTCATTTTTGGGAAAAAAATTTCACCCCTTCAGATCTCGCCCCGATTTTCCCAGAATGTTATTTGGAGGGTATACACTTGGAAATTATGGGGCAAACTTCCCTCACCCCTTCCCACTGCTCCACACCTGGCTAGGAAACGTTCAGAATTGGGTTGTTCCAGAAAACTTTCTGAATTTTTTTGGACCAGTTGCGGGGGGATGGGGGATGTTTGGCACATATTTTTCAAGTCTTTACCCTTCATATTACATTCTGAAATTTTCCTAAGGAAATCGGAGAGGGTCAAAAAATCTTCGAAAAAAAAAGGAAAGACTATAGTCTTTGCTCATTTTTAGGAAAAAAATTTCACCCCTTCAGATCTCGCCCCGATTTTCCCAGAATGTTATTTGGAGGGTATACACTTGGAAATTATGGGGCACACTTCCCTCACCCCTTCCCACTGCTCCACACCTGGCTAGGAAACGTTCAGAATTGGGTTGTTCCAGAAAACTTTCGGAATTTTTTTGGACCAGATGCGAGGGGATGGGGGATGTTTGGCACATATTTTTCAAGTCTTTACCCTTCATATTACATTCTGAAATTTTCCTAAGGAAATCGGAGAGGGTCAAAAAATCTTCGAAAAAAAAAGGATAGTCTTTGCTCATTTTTGGGAAAAAAATTTCACCCCTTCAGATCTCGCCCCGATTTTCCCAGAATGTTATTTGGAGGGTATACACTTTAAAATTATGGGGCAAACTTCCCTCACCCCTTCCCACTGCTCCACACCTGGCTAGGAAACGTTCAGAATTGGGTTGTTCCAGAAAACTTTCGGAATTTTTTTGGACCAGATGCGAGGGGATGGGGGATGTTTGGCACATATTTTTCAAGTCTTTACCCTTCATATTACATTCTGAAATTTTCCTAAGGAAATCGGAGAGGGTCAAAAAATCTTCGAAAAAAAAAGGAAAGACTATAGTCTTTGCTCATTTTTGGGAAAAAAATTTCACCCCTTGAGGTCTCGCCCCGATTTTCCCAGAATGTTATTTGGAGCGTATACACTTGGAAATTATGGGGCAAACTTCCCTCACCCCTTCCCACTGCTCCACACCTGGCTAGGAAACGTTCAGAATTGGGTTGTTCCAGAAAACTTTCGGAATTTTTTTGGACCAGATGCGAGGGGTTGGGGGATGTTTGGCACATATTTTTCAAGTCTTTACCCTTCATATTACATTCAGAAATTTTCCTAAGGAAATCGGAGAGGGTCAAAAAATCTTCGAAAAAAAAAGGAAAGACTATAGTCTTTGCTCATTTTTGGGAAAAAAATTTCACCCCTTCAGATCTCGCCCTGATTTTTCCAGAATGTTATTTGGAGGGTATACACTTTAAAATTATGGGGCAAACTTCCCTCACCCCTTCCCACTGCTCCACACCTGGCTAGGAAACGTTCAGAATTGGGTTGTTCCAGAAAACTTTCGGAATTTTTTTGGACCAGATGCGAGGGGATGGGGGATGTTTGGCACATATTTTTCAAGTCTTTACCCTTCATATTACATTCTGAAATTTTCCTAAGGAAATCGGAGAGGGTCAAAAAATCTTCGAAAAAAAAAGGAAAGACTATAGTCTTTGCTCATTTTTGGGAAAAAAATTTCACCCCTTGAGGTCTCGCCCCGATTTTCCCAGAATGTTATTTGGAGGGTATACACATGGAAATTATGGGGCAAACTTCCCTCACCCCTTCCCACTGCTCCACACCTGGCTAGGAAACGTTCAGAATTGGGTTGTTCCAGAAAACTTTCGGAATTTTTTTGGACCAGATGCGAGGGGATGGGGGATGTTTGGCACATATTTTTCAAGTCTTTACCCTTCATATTACATTCTGAAATTTTCCTAAGGAAATCGGAGAGGGTCAAAAAATCTTCGAAAAAAAAAGGAAAGACTATAGTCTTTGCTCATTTTTAGGAAAAAAATTTCACCCCTTCAGATCTCGCCCCGATTTTCCCAGAATGTTATTTGGAGCGTATACACTTGGAAATTATGGGGCACACTTCCCTCACCCCTTCCCACTGCTCCACACCTGGCTAGGAAACGTTCAGAATTGGGTTGTTCCAGAAAACTTTCGGAATTTTTTTGGACCAGATGCGAGGGGATGGGGGATGTTTGGCACATATTTTTCAAGTCTTTACCCTTCATATTACATTCAGAAATTTTCCTAAGGAAATCGGAGAGGGTCAAAAAATCTTCGAAAAAAAAAGGAAAGACTATAGTCTTTGCTCATTTTTGGGAAAAAAATTTCACCCCTTCAGATCTCGCCCTGATTTTCCCAGAATGTTATTTGGAGGGTATACACTTTAAAATTATGGGGCAAACTTCCCTCACCCCTTCCCACTGCTCCACACCTGGCTAGGAAACGTTCAGAATTGGGTTGTTCCAGAAAACTTTCGGAATTTTTTTGGACCAGATGCGAGGGGATGGGGGATGTTTGGCACATATTTTTCAAGTCTTTACCCTTCATATTACATTCTGAAATTTTCCTAAGGAAATCGGAGAGGGTCAAAAAATCTTCGAAAAAAAAAGGAAAGACTATAGTCTTTGCTCATTTTTGGGAAAAAAATTTCACCCCTTGAGGCCTCGCCCCGATTTTCCCAGAATGTTATTTGGAGGGTATACACTTGGAAATTATGGGGCAAACTTCCCTCACCCCTTCCCACTGCTCCACACCTGGCTAGGAAACGTTCAGAATTGGGTTGTCCCAGAAAACTTTCGGAATTTTTTTGGACCAGATGCGAGGGGATGGGGGATGTTTGGCACATATTTTTCAAGTCTTTACCCTTCATATTACATTCTGAAATTTTCCTAAGGAAATCGGAGAGGGTCAAAAAATCTTCGAAAAAAAAAGGAAAGACTATAGTCTTTGCTCATTTTTGGGAAAAAAATTTCACCCCTTGAGGTCTCGCCCCGATTTTCCCAGAATGTTATTTGGAGGGTATACACTTGGAAATTATGGGGCAAACTTCCCTCACCCCTTCCCACTGCTCCACACCTGGCTAGGAAACGTTCAGAATTGGGTTGTTCCAGAAAACTTTCTGAATTTTTTTAGACCAGTTGCGGGGGGATGGGGGATGTTTGGCACATATTTTTCAAGTCTTTACCCTTCATATTACATTCTGAAATTTTCCTAAGGAAATCGGAGAGGGTCAAAAAATCTTCGAAAAAAAAAGGAAAGACTATATAGTCTTTGCTCATTTTTGGGAAAAAAGTTTCACCCCTTCAGATCTCGCCCCGATTTTCCCAGAATGTTATTTGGAGGGTATACACTTGGAAATTATGGGGCAAACTTCCCTCACCCCTTCCCACTGCTCCACACCTGGCTAGGAAACGTTCAGAATTGGGTTGTTCCAGAAAACTTTCGGAATTTTTTTGGACCAGATGCGAGGGGATGGGGGATGTTTGGCACATATTTTTCAAGTCTTTACCCTTCATATTACATTCTGAAATTTTCCTAAGGAAATCGGAGAGGGTCAAAAAATCTTCGAAAAAAAAAGGAAAGACTATATAGTCTTTGCTCATTTTTGGGAAAAAAGTTTCACCCCTTCAGATCTCGCCCCGATTTTCCCAGAATGTTATTTGGAGGGTATACACTTGGAAATTATGGGGCAAACTTCCCTCACCCCTTCCCACTGCTCCACTCCTGGATAGGAAACGTTCAGAATTGGGTTGTTCCAGAAAACTTTCTGAATTTTTTTGGACCAGATGCGGGGGGATGGGGGATGTTTGGCACATATTTTTCAAGTCTTTACCCTGCATATTACATTCTGAAATTTTCCTAAGGAAATCGGAGAGGGTCAAAAAATCTTCGAAAAAAAAAGGAAAGACAGTCTTTGCTCATTTTTGGGAAAAAAATTTCACCCCTTCAGATCTCGCCCCGATTTTCCCAGAATGTTATTTGGAGGGTATACACTTGGAAATTATGGGGCAAACTTCTCTCACCCCTTCCCACTGCTCCACTCCTGGATAGGAAACGTTCAGAATTGGGTTGTTCCAGAAAACTTTCTGAATTTTTTTGGACCAGATGCGGGGGGATGGGGGATGTTTGGCACATATTTTTCAAGTCTTTACCCTGCATATTACATTCTGAAATTTTCCTAAGGAAATCGGAGAGGGTCAAAAAATCTTCGAAAAAAAAAGGAAAGACTATAGTCTTTGCTCATTTTTGGGAAAAAAATTTCACCCCTTCAGATCTCGCCCCGATTTTCCCAGAATGTTATTTGGAGGGTATACACTTGGAAATTATGGGGCAAACTTCCCTCACCCCTTCCCACTGCTCCACACCTGGCTAGGAAACGTTCAGAATTGGGTTGTTCCAGAAAACTTTCGGATTTTTTTTGGACCAGATGCGAGGGGATGGGGGATGTTTGGCACATATTTTTCAAGTCTTTACCCTTCATATTACATTCAGAAATTTTCCTAAGGAAATCGGAGAGGGTCAAAAAATCTTCGAAAAAAAAAGGAAAGACTATAGTCTTTGCTCATTTTTGGGAAAAAAATTTCACCCCTTGAGGTCTCGCCCCGATTTTCCCAGAATGTTATTTGGAGGGTATACACTTGGAAATTATGGGGCAAACTTCCCTCACCCCTTCCTACTGCTCCACACCTGGCTAGGAAACGTTCAGAATTGGGTTGTTCCAGAAAACTTTCGGAATTTTTTTGGACCAGATGCGTGGGGATGGGGGATGTTTGGCACATATTTTTCAAGTCTTTACCCTGCATATTACATTCTGAAATTTTCCTAAGGAAATCGGAGAGGGTCAAAAAATCTTCGAAAAAAAAAGGAAAGACTATAGTCTTTGCTCATTTTTGGGAAAAAAATTTCACCCCTTCAGATCTCGCCCCGATTTTCCCAGAATGTTATTTGGAGGGTATACACTTGGAAATTATGAGGCAAACTTCCCTCACCCCTTCCCACTGCTCCACTCCTGGATCGGAAACGTTCAGAATTGGGTTGTTCCAGAAAACTTTCTGAATTTTTTTGGACCAGATGCGGGGGGATGGGGGATGTTTGGCACATATTTTTCAAGTCTTTACCCTTCATATTACATTCTGAAATTTTCCTAAGGAAATCGGAGAGGGTCAAAAAATCTTCGAAAAAAAAAGCTCATTTTTGGGAAAAAAATTTCACCCCTTCAGATCTCGCCCCGATTTTCCCAGAATGTTATTTGGAGGGTATACACTTGGAAATTATGGGGCACACTTCCCTCACCCCTTCCCACTGCTCCACACCTGGCTAGGAAACGTTCAGAATTGGGTTGTTCCAGAAAACTTTCGGAATTTTTTTGGACCAGATGCGAGGGGATGGGGGATGTTTGGCACATATTTTTCAAGTCTTTACCCTTCATATTACATTCAGAAATTTTCCTAAGGAAATCGGAGAGGGTCAAAAAATCTTCGAAAAAAAAAGGAAAGACGTGTACGTCTTTCCTCATTTTTTGGAAAGAAATTTCAACCCTTCAGATCTCGCCCCGATTTTCCCAGAATGTTATTTGGAGGGTGTACGCTTGGAAATTATGTGGCAAACTTCCCTCACCCTTTCCCACCTGCTTCGAAAATGTTCAGAAATGATTTTTTTCTGAAAGCTTTCTGAATTTTTTGAATAGATGTAAGGGGTTTAGGAATGTTAGGCACATATTTTCCAAGTGGGTCGTTTATAAACCGATGAAAATTAACGGGAAAACCCCACTCCCAGGGGTGCCACTTAGATTTTAAAGTGGAATTGAAATTAAAAAGGCCACTTGCAGATTTACACATTCATTTAAAAACAGCGTGCGCTTATCTTTGGAAAATCTTTCTCTAATACTTTTATTAGTCCTGTAAAGGACTGATTTGTTTGCAGCCCTAAAAAGGACTCTTTTTTTCCTCAGGACGATCTTCAAGCAGCTACAGGCAGGCTGGAGGACTTCTCTAGTGTTGCACCAAGGAGGAAACTGCAAGAAACATTCTTCTCTACACCCTGTAAACTAAATATAATTGTAAATTGTAATAATAAATAAATAAACTTTTTTTGATTCAGTGTTTCTATTAAGCGACTGCAAACTATGTATGGACTACATTTTTAGTGACTGCAAACTAAGTATGTACTACATTTTTTGGGACTGCAAACTAAGTATAGACTACATTTTTTGGGACTGCAAACTAAGTATGGACTACATTTTTTGGGACTGCAAACTATGTATGGACTACATTTTTTTGGGACTGCAAACTAAGTATGGACTACATTTTTTGGGACTGCAAACTACATATGGACTACATTTTTGTGACTGCAAACTACATATGGACTACATTTTTTGACTGCAAACTACATATGGACTACATTTTTTGACTGCAAACTACATATGGACTACATTTTTTGACTGCAAACTACATATGGACTACATTTTTTGACTGCAAACTACATATGGACTACATTTTTGTGACTGAAAACTACATATGGACTACATTTTCGGTTTGAAAGGGATTGCGACCAACTGGCGGGCCAAGGATAATGTGGTGATGGATTATGGTTCTGAAATACAGGGTGTCGAAGTTTCCTTTTATAGGAGGGTGTTACAAGCATGAAGAAATATTGTACAAGTTTTGTCAGGATAGAATAACTGGCGGCATAGTTACGGGGGTAGGTGGTTCCCTTTTTTAAAAACGTAAGTTACGCCAACGACAAATTTAATTTTGTCAGTGGCGTAACGTATAGGGACCTACCCTTCCGCCAACTACGCCGATGGTTAACCTATTGGACAAAACTTGTCACAATTCAACACCCTGTATTTCAGAAACGGGGAGGTCGTGGAATAGTACGTAGAGGAAGTATTCCTCTGGTTGGGAGGCACGGTCTTGTTACTGTGTATTCATAATTTTAAAATTATCCGGAAGCTTTGTTTTTTAAAATGGATATTTTTTGCTTTTTTCGCTTGTGGTAACTTCAATGGTGGATTTGAGACCACCATGCTAGGTAAAAGAAAAAGGTACCTATTTTCGTCTTACCCAGCATGGAGGGTTTCATATCCACTATGGAATTTACCATAAGTGCAAGGACGAAACACTTTAAACTTAAAAAATCAAGACAGACCTAAGGTTTATCATCCTCCGGATAATTTTAAACACAAATAAAAACGGTCTCCGAAGCAGAGGAATGCTTTCCCTAAAAATTTTCAGAATTTCAAGCGTAACTTTGTTAAAATCCATAATTATAGAAATATAAATATCAAATAAAATAATAAAATTCCAGTTAAAATCGATATTTTATTTGATATTTATATTTCTAAAATTCTTTCTATTTTTTGACTACTGATGGTATCTTAGTTTTTTCCTTTATTTACGAGGGGAATCGCCCTCTACGAGTTGTAGGTGCATTCTCAGTAAGTATACAGGGTATTAATAAAACAAAAAATGTTTGAAACTTTGCGGACATGATGTAGTACTAACAAAAACATACGTCAAAAAAACCTGTTATCCGATGGGTTGTCGGATTTAAAATTAAAAATTAGCCTTCGATATAAAAAAGGTACTTTTGCTAAATATCAAAAAATGTATTGGCATTCTCAAGCGTTACTTTCTTAAAATCTATGATTATATAAATAATAAATATTAAATAAAATATCGATTTTAACGTTAAAATCGATATTTTATTTAATATTTATTATTTATATAATCAAAAAATGTATCCGTTTTAGATTGTAATGCATTTTAATTGAAAAATTCTGAAGTGCTGTAATAATTTTTTAAATGCTTTATCGAAAACGGTTACGTTTATAGACAGTTAACACGAGTGAGTGTCTTTGTCTGTAGGAAATTGTGGTAATTAGTAACGGTTTCAAATTACAATTTTTAAAATGCCGCATAAAAAAGTTAGGGAGACAATTAACCACACTTCCCGCCCTTAGCGTCCTTAGGAACGATATTTTGATATATTTTTGTAGGAACGTGTTGCCATATTTTAATGAATAGGTACTACGTGTCCTTAAAGGATAGTTTTTTGCCAACACCCTATATACTTAGGGAACATCGCACCTGTTTACCTTTTACGCTCTTGAATGGGTAGAACGATTATAGGAGGGGTATTTAAAATTACGACCTTTAAGTTAGGAGTAAGCTACCAAACTGATTCTTTGTTGGCAACCACAACTCCAACAATAATAGTAGCACTAATAAACTAATTAGGAGAAAACTATAAAGAAAAGTTGAACATTCCTTTTTTAATATCCGCACTAAGCGAAACTTTGCAAGTTGATTAGACTATTATTTATGTAAAACCGTTAAACTAAGCAAGAACTATAGTTGAAAGAATGTCCATTGAGTCACCGGTATCTTCTATTACATGCTGTTAGTTTCAAACGACAACTCCTGGTTAAACTTACTTCAAATAATCAAAGTCAATTTTGAAACGTGAATGCTATGTACCCGTTATGTATTTATCAAAGATGTTTTTGTCACTTTTAATTGTATCAGACATAATGAACAAACAACAAACTTTTGTAACCAGAAGTCTCGTTACATGAAGCATCTCAATGGGTATTACTTCAACTATTCCAGTTAGGAAGCTTTGTTTAAAAGATGCATTAAAGAAAATCTAAAATTCCGTTCTCTGCAACAGTAGTTACCGATTTGCTTAGTGTTACCCTAATTTATTTAAACAATTTTGTTTTACCGTTTATGGTAACCCATTCACAACTTAATGGCCGTAATCATTGGTGGATCACGCAAAACGCAAGAAAACAAATAAAATTTCTATAAAAGTATCTTATAATTAATAGTACAGTTATAAAGTGTTATTTTATTTAATTCCAGAAGCCTCCTGGAAGAGTTGTAACCCCATCTTCTTCAAACAACTGGCCGTGTGTCTCCAAGAAAGCCCTCCAGTTTTCAGGGAAAGGAAGTCTGTTGAATATTTTGCTCCCATCATGTGAACTGATAATTTCTTCAGTTTTCAAGGGGGTGGGACTTTCTCCAGCTTTTCCTAATAGAGGTTCTCCTGTACTAGCAGGCTCTGTAACAAAAATCAACACGGGAACAAAACCATTTACCAACAAAATGTGTAAATAAAATGTAACATTATTGTTGAATATAAAAATGCAAATTGTTTGAAATACATACACAGTGTTTTATTTAAATTATATTTCTAGTCTTGAAATGTACAGAAATTGTAATGCACTTTATGTACATTTTGTTAAATATCTCCGTTATTTATCAACCGGTTTTGAAAAACTTTTTTTTGTTATATTAAGAATAAAAGTACCTATCAAAAGAGGTATCACAAAGGGTATCTTTCCATTTAAATTTTTAAAGTTGGGGTTGCTATCACTTAGGGGTTGAGGGGTGGGGGGTTGAAAATTACCTGCTTAAATGGCAATTTAAAAACAAAAATTGACGGGTCTCAGGATTTGTGCCATTATTTCTACGCTGTGACGTCATAATTTTTTTTTAAATGTCAACCCCATTTTTTACATTGATTACATTTTGTTAAATATCTTCCTTATTTATCAACCGATTTTGAAAAACTTTTTTTTGTTATATTAAGAATAAAAAGACCTATCAAAAGAGGTATCACAAAGGTTATCTTTCTATTTAAATTTTTAAAGTTGGGGTTGCTAGCACTTAGGGGATTTTCCGTAAAAACATTAAATAAGCAGAATATGATTTTTGTGCAATACTTTAGCATCACTCTGTATATAAAAGAACCCTGGATTAATCGATGGGTAATTTCACTCTGGCAATGGCAATTCTTAAATATTTTTTTGATCAAAATAGATGGATGATTATTATGATATAAATAATCCTTGGATACGTACGGAATACGTTGGTAATGTCATCTTTGTCTAACATATTACACCGTATTGATAAAAGAGAGATAGATAGATCCATGAAACTGTTACAGAAAAAACATGGCCGTTCTCAGCTAATTTTGTGATTGGTCGAAACCTTCAATGAATTTTATATGCGCTCATTATTTTAATAAGTTTCTCATTTCATCTTTGTCTAACGCATTAGTATTTATATGGGTACGAGAGTGTGAAACATATACAAGTTGTGAAGGAAAAGCGTGGCAAATTGTACTTACTTATGATTGGTTGATTTATCAATGAATTGTTTCCGTCTCTTTCTTGCAATATTGTAGTATAAAAATAGTAAATTTAAAGGAAGTGCGTCTCCATTGCTGGTTTAATTGGAAATGAAATAAAATTGAATTTAAAAGTCGGAAACGTTAGACTTCAATAAATAGAGGGTAAATGAGAACGATACAGGGTTGCCTTTGCCATTTTGAAATAATTATTTATAGATAAAAGAAACTATAGGTATTACCTTGCAATCTTGATCAAAATTTAAGCGACCAGAACATCCCGTTGTAACCACCCCTGGCAATAGAACAGTACGCACCGACCGATGCTCCAAAGACACATGAAACAAAATAAAAAAAAGACTTTACTGATCTGCCTCTAAACAAAGGCTGTATATTTACTTACAGGGGGTTTTGTAACCCCTCGCTTCAGTGCGATTCTCACTGGATTCAGAACCGTCACCTACCGATTTTATGCCCTAATGGCACCTGAAACAAAAAGAAGGCTTTACTGATCGACCCCTAAATAAAGTCCGTAAATTTACTTACTGGAGGCTGTGTAAAGTGTAATCCATCTCTTCAGAGCAATTCTCACTGGATTCAGAAAAGTCACCTATAATTTTATCGCAAACAGCCAGAAAAACCTTCCATCATCAACAGATCGGCATGGAAATCTTAATTCTTCTGATGCACCAAAACTCTTCTTTTGACGAAATATAAATTAATTTTTATTTTGCACAAAGTTTAACAAGTGCAATTTTTAAGATTTACGAGCAACCTGAAAGATTAATTTGAAAAAGAAAATAACTAATAAGGGTGTCTTATGATACTACTTTCCCTATTTGGGAAATAATGCAACATATATACTTACGATAAATAAGGAGTAAGTACACTAATAAGGGCCGGTTTTTCAGTTCTCGTTTAAACCCTGGTTCAGCTAAACCAAGATTAACTGCCTTGGTTACAATTCTTATAACAACGGTATCCATGGCAATTAAACTTGGGTTACCTGAAGCTGGGTTTAAACTAGAACTGAAAAACTAGCCCTAAGGGCCAGTATTTCAGTTCGGGTTTAAGCTTCAGCTTGGCTAAGCCTCGATCATTGCCATGCAGACAATTATTAACAATAATTGTATCTACGGCAATATTCGAGGCTTAGCCAAGCTGAAGCTTAAACCCGAACTGAAATACCGGCCCTAAAACGTTCACTGCCGCGAATTAGGCGCTGCCACCAGTGCCACCACAAAATACAAAAAAATTGCATTATTTTGTGGCAAAAAAGAATCCGCATTGTAGACGCATTGATACGAGTCGAAAAGGCGCAAAGTACTTCGTACTTAAAATTCATTTCGATCAGAGCATTATCAGAAAAATATAAATATACATCCCCTCCTGCTACCATTAAGGAAACACAAATAACGAATAGGTTTCGTATTTAAAAAAATATAAAAAACTGACTTGTTTCCTCAACAGTAACAGCAAATTCAGAAAGCTTGCACTAATGTCTCGCTAGCGGAAACATAGCGCCACAAAAAATGGATCAGTAAACAATAACACATTTAATTATGTACTGAATTTAAAAGATTAACTCCATTTACTCGACTTTATTTTACTTTTGGCAAGGGTGCAACAATTTATCATACCTACAGTTACTGTTGAATTAATATTTTTGCAAGCAATTCATTCAAATCTTTTAAATTCGATAATCGGAAATGTCAATATTCTTCCAAGTTTTCAAACCTACAGTTAGTAAAAAATAAGGGTGAGGGGAGGGCGCATCAGATTCGTATAAAAAAAATCCCAAAATGAAACCCAAGAAGAAGAACATTTTCCGATTGCAAAAATCATCCCCTGTATAGGTAATATTTTTGCAGCTTATCTGTACATAATACACAAATACAATAAATACAAAAAAAGGACCTTTTTTTATGTACTAAATGAAGTTTAAAATTTGTATTCATCTCGCCAAAGTAGTACACGGTATAGTTTGAGTGCCCACGAGCCCCCACGGTGATGAATATAAAAAATTGTACTGCAATAGGGATGGGGACACAATAGCAAATAGCACGCAAGAACGACGAAACAGTTCAGTAGTTTTGAAATGTAGGTAAATTACGCGGCCCTCCTCGATCCCCCATGCCCCCGTCCTTTCGCCGAAGGTCACCCCACCAGAATCTGTCACCTGCACAAAGTTATGCATTCTATTTTAAGTTTTTAAACTGACCGGAGCAAAAAGCCAAATAGGCCTAACTTGAGTCGAACTAACTTAAAATCAAATGGAGCTAAGGAGGGTCCTCCAGAAACAGACTATCCGCATCGGAGAAATAGGAAGCCGAGGCTCCTATGGTCTCCTGATGATAGGGAGGAAGTCCGTACGGATACTAAGCCTGCAGACAACTAAAAAACGCTGTCAACCGGTAGCACGTACCTGGGATCGATACTGCAAAGGGACGCATCCCATCAACAGCTTCCGACTCGTCCACACGATAACCAACTGAAGCATCTCAGAGTAACCTTAGTACACCCCAGATCTACTCCTACGCATTGAAAAGTGGTTCTTGCTTCGGAACTTATTACCAACTACGTTATAATTGAGGCAAGAGGCATTAATCAAGCCATACCGTATTTCAAAAAAATTACTAAAAATGGTCCCCAAAAACCAAAATAAACAACAACAGTAAAGCCAGTTTGAAGTTCAATAATGAAGGGGGAAAACAAATCAAGACGAGAAACTCAAAAACGTATTCCTGAATTTTCATCCTGTTTTGTATGGTGTACGGGGGCGTTTCAGTTAAAACTTATCTGCAGTTAATTTTACAAAACAAAAATGTTGTGTTGTGTGTGGCCGCAAGCATCAATTTATTTCTAAATTAATGCAAAATGCATATAAGCATTTTATTTAATGTGTAAGTATTTGTTTAACGTTAAAACTGCTCTTATGGGTTATGCCCTTTTATACTCGTAATACACGCCAAACATGGCGAAACGAAGGACGCGGTCGGCCCAAATAGTCGCCTCATACGACAGGCAGGGGATACCCTGGGCCTATTCTTTCTCCGGAACCCAGACGGATAAATAAAATGAGTTAAAATGGCTAAACATGGCCAAACGAAGAACGCGGTCGGCCCAAATGGTCGTCTCATACGACAGGTAGGGGATACCGACACATAAAAGTTAACCGGATATCGCGAAAAGTCTAAAGAAAAGCCGCATTAAATTAAAAAAAAAAATTCAAAAAGGAAACGTTTACAAACTCAATTCTTTTTTATAGGTCCGTACCTGGAAAATATTAAATTTAAGAACGCTCCTGAAAAACCTTACAACCCTAATCTTCGATACGGTAATGGTTGGTTCAGCAATAGCGCTGCCACCATTTGATGCACAAACACTCCCGGACGAGCGTGAAATTACGAGCAATAAAAGTAAGCATTTAATTTTTTATAAAATAAAAAACTGTTTAGTCTGTAATGTAATTTTGATTGAAAAAAAATCATTTACAAGCATTTCCAAAAATCTTATGGTTTATTCATTTTGAACCCTCTGATCTGAAGTGTGGGTGATGTGTGTGTAACAGTTCTTGTATTTTATAAAAATATCGTTGTGAGTTTTAACTACTGGCCGTACTACTGTGTTTAAAAGTGGTTTCCTACCTCAATTTTGTTGTCCGGTCTCTTCTGAAGCACACGAAACCAAATCCCCATTTCCGCGATCGAATCCCATTTCCCGCACTATCACTTTAGTTCACTACACTTAAAAGTACAAAGTTCACTTAAAACACTTCCGGACTGCGGTGATTCCTCCTCAGACATCCAAATACTGGCAGCAATTCTTGAACACTGAACTGCAATAAAAATATAATCTTAGAAATTTATTCAAAAAAAAAAACCATTACATAAAAATAATAATACATGCCTGTCATAACAATAAATTCAATCTTTTTTTATTATGTAATGGAAAAATATTTCTGGTTATGACACGAATTATAAACGCAAAATGAATTGTTCAAGCAGATAAATAAAAAAATACAGGGGAGGGAGACCCTTAATAAGTTATAAATAAATAATTTTCCCTCATGCAGAAATAAAAATTTTTTTGCTACTGTTGAATAGAAATTGTTATCACAAGATAGGGGGTGCAGTTTGAAATTTCAAAGTGGGGTTTCCTGGGATATAAAATTACTTCAAAATTCCCCCCTGAATATCAATTTTGAAGTGATTTTTCTGAAACTGAAAATTACGAAGACTTTGGAGTTGTGAAGGATGCCTAATTTTTAAATAAAAAAAAATGTATATAGTGTCCCATAGCAATATTACAGAAAAAAATAAAAGATGTGAAAAAAAATTCTTCCTTCCCGCTTTATTTATTTTTTGTATTTTATAAAAATAATTTCAAGGGTAAAATCAAAACTTACGTGTTCAAAAAATTCCACAGACTTTGTTTCTTGCAAAAGAAAAATATGAATGCGATAAGATATGTTAGGTATTGATGCTTTTAGTTTGTAAGATTCAAATTTATTTTTGTGAACTGCGAAGGTTAGATTAGGTAAACATTTCTGCATAAGGATGACACATATATACTCCATACAACACCCTTATATAACAATTAGTAAACCATAGGGATGATATAAATTTTTTTCGGTTGGAATGACAAATTTTACAAAATGGGTGTAATATACCCTTATCCAACAATTAAATCGCTTGTTTAAATATTTTCTTCACATTTACAGGAATGCTATAAATAAGGGTTGTTGGAGTTAACACCAACACTCAAATTGTTATAAAAAGAAAGTTAAAATTAAATATTGAAACTTACATTCAAATTTAAAGCACCAGGAAGATGTAAAATTTAACATCATTCCAAAAATTTATTTCTTTAGCAAATGGTTATTATTTCCGAATAAATAGAAACAATTAATAAGAAGGTCGTTGCAAACGTGTGATAAGATATCTCTTTGCCTTTGTACGATTCAGAATTTCTTTGTTCACCTCGAAACGTAAGTTACGTAAAAATTCCTTTATAATGACGTGTCGTATTATAAACTTGATCCAAAACCGTTTGATTTAATAATTATTATTAAAACATAAGGGGATGATAAAACTAAGGGCTCGTAGTGTTATCAAAATTTTCTACTACTAAGGCTTAACAAAATCACTCGATTAGTAATAAAAAGAAATTTAAATTATTTAGTAAAAGGGGTGGAGGGTTTAAATTTGTAAATATAAAAAGTAAACTTACCCTTAAAGAACTTGGTTCTCTTTGTAAGACAATATTTGTCTTATTCTTTCGATTCAATGGATATACAGGGGCGGCGAGGATGATTCTGCAACCTTGGCACTATTGAAAACGAAAATAGTAAAAAATAATTAATAACTAATTAAATAAATTTCTTTTTATAAATAAATTTTCTGACTAAACCAAAAATTTTCCTAATAATTAAAACAAAAATATATTTCTGCTTACCTAATCGGTAAAAATTAATTTACAAGAAAATTACGAAGAAAAACGTTAAAGGTGTGGTTTAACATTTGAATCTTTAATAAAACACTTATTGTTGCTTGCACAAAATCTTTGCACTTAGTGATCTGCATGATACAACTCGAAGTTCCAAGACCTTCAAAAAATTTCCCTATGCCTAGAGAGGGGATTAAAAATGCAGCAATGGTATAGCGCTCTTATCTTAGGACTACTCAAATTTACTGCAATACCCACACCTTGGTTTTAAGGAGTGCGTTCACACTGAAAAATTTACTTACCTAAAAATCTGTCTCAAAAAGAAACCTCTACCCCAAACAATTTTTCGCTACGTCAGCTCAGAGATAAATGTGGGTCCCTACAGCTAAGTTTTTGCTAAAGGCAGGTCCCTACTGGAAGACAATTTCCTAAATGAGGGATGAGGGATGTTTGGCACATATTTTTCAAGTCTTTACACTTCATATTACATTCTAAAATTTTCCTAAGGAAATCGGAGAGGGTGAAAAAATCTTCGAAAAAAAACAAGGAAAGACTATAGTCTTTGCTCATTTTTTGGAAAAAAATTTGACCCCTTCAGATCTCGCCACGATTTTCCTTGGAAATTATGGGGCAGACTTCCCTCACCCCTTCCCACTGCTCCACACCTGGCTAGGAAACGTTCAGAATTGGGTTGTTCCAGAAAACTTTCGGAATTTTTTTGGACCAAATGGTAGGGGGTGGGGGATGTTTGGCACATATTTTTCAAGTCTTTACACTTCATATTACATTCTAAAATTTTCCTAAGGAAATCGGAGAGGGTGAAAATATTTTCGAAAAAAAAAAGAAAGACTATAAGTAGTCTTTGCTCATTTTTTGGAAAAAAATTTGACCCCTTCAGATCTCGCCACGATTTTCCCAGAATGTTATTTGGAGGGTGTACACTTGGAAATTATGGGGCAGACTTCCCTCACCCCTTCCCACTGCTCCACACCTGGCTAGGAAACGTTCAGAACTGGGTTGTTCCAGAAAACTTTCGGAATTTTTTTGGACCAAATGGGAGGGGGTGGGGGATGTTTGGCACATATTTTTCAAGTCTTTACACTTCATATTACATTCTAAAATTTTCCTAAGGAAATCGGAGAGGGTGAAAAAATCTTCGAAAAAAAAAAGGAAAGACTATAGTCTTTGCTCATTTTTTGGAAAAAAATTTGACCCCTTCAGATCTCGCCACGATTTTCCCAGAATGTTATTTGGAGGGTGTACACTTGGAAATTATGGGGCAGACTTCCCTCACCCCTTCCCACTGCTCCACACCTGGCTAGGAAACGTTCAGAACTGGGTTGTTCCAGAAAACTTTCGGAATTTTTTTGGACCAAATGGGAGGGGGTGGGGGATGTTTGGTACATATTTTTCAAGTCTTTACACTTCATATTACATTCTAAAATTTTCCTAAGGAAATCGGAGAGGGTGAAAAAATCTTCGAAAAAAAAAGCAAAGACTATAATAGTCTTTGCTAATTTTTTGAAAAAAAATTTGACCCCTTCAGATCTCGCCACGATTTTCCCAGAATGTTATTTGGAGGGTGTACACTTGGAAATTATGGGGCAGACTTCCCTCACCCCTTCCCACTACTCCACACCTGGCTAGGAAACGTTCAGAATTGGGTTGTTCCAGAAAACTTTCGGAATTTTTTTGGACCAAATGGGAGGGGGTGGGGGATGTTTGGCACATATTTTTCAAGTCTTTACACTTCATATTACATTCTAAAATTTTCCTAAGGAAATCGGAGAGGGTGAAAAAATCTTCGAAAAAAAAAGGAAAGACTTTGCTCATTTTTTGGAAAAAAATTTGACCCCTTCAGATCTCGCCACGATTTTCCCAGAATGTTATTTGGAGGGTGTACGCTTGCAAATTATGTGCCAAACATCCCTGATCCCTTCCCACTTTCACCACGTGACGAGTAAAGTTTGAGAAATGGATTTTTTCTGAAAACTTCCTGAATTTTTTTTTTACTAGACGGGAGGGGATGAGGTATGTTTGGCACATATTTTTCAAGTGTTTATACTTCATATAACATTCTGGGAATTTCGTAAGGAAATCTGAAGGAGTTAAAAATTTTTCCAAAAATGAGCTCTTTTTTGGACATTTTTTCACCCCTTCAAATCTCGTGAGGAGTTACCCTGAATGTAAAACGAATACTCGGGGTTAAAAATAGGGTCTAAATAATTTGTTTTAGGTCAATTTCGTGGATGACCCGAACGATTTCATCCTGGGGAGGTCGCCCCCTTCTTCCAGGAGGCATCCGAAGATCATCAGTCCTGACGGAGAGACGGCCCTTTTAAGGGCTGTAAAGATAAAAACAGTCTTTTACAAGACTACCAAAAATTTTAAAGAAAGGTTTTTCCTAAGAGAGGCTTCACGCTGCAAAATTTAAAACGGTCCCAAACGCTCCCGCACGGTCACATTCTAATGTACACCTCGGCCCGCCAACTTGGTCACAGTCCGTGGTCACAGTCTAAACGCTCCCCACGAAACCGCCAATACGGTCACATTCTAATGTACACCTCGGCCCGCCAACTTGGTCACAGTCTAAACGCTCCCCACGAAACCGCCCACACTGTCACATTCTAATGTACACCTCGGCCCGCCAACTTGGTCACAGTCTAAACGCTCCCCACGAAACCGCCCACACTGTCACATTCTAATGTACACCTCGGCCCGCCAACTTGGTCACAGTCTAAACGCTCCCCACGAAACCGCCTACACTGTCACATTCTAATGTACACCTCGGTCCGCCAACTTGGTCACAGTCTAAACGCTCCCCACGAAACCGCCAATACGGTCACATTCTAATGTACACCTCGGCCCGCCAACTTGGTCACAGTCTAAACGCTCCCCACGAAACCGCCAATACGGTCACATTCTAATGTACACCTCGGCCCGCCGACTTGGTCACAGTCTAAACGCTCCCCACGAAACCGCCAATACGGTCACATTCTAATGTACACCTCGGTTCGCCTACTTGGTCACAGTCTAAACGCTCCCACGAAACCGCCGACACCTTATTAGAGAAATAGTGTGTCCGGTGTAACTCAATCCCTGTAATCCCAAAAGATGGCGCATGCAAACATTTACAAATTTATTAATATACAGGGTGCGGTATATTTTAAAAAGAAACAATAAACAAAAAAAAACCTATCATACTGAAATACTGTAAACAAGTTGTGATACATTTGCCAACCCACTTTATAGTACAAAATTCGTAAAATTAGTAAAATTAGGGCCTTTAAAAACCTAGTAAAACAACCCAAAAAGGCAATGATACCAGTTAATAAAAAAAAAGTTCAAAACATTCCCCGTTTCGTTCCGACTACAATCATAGGCGAAACTACGGGTGGTGCCGGGTGTGCCCGGGCACCACCTAAAGAAAGTAAAACTGAAAATGCAAGCGGCCTAAAAAACGGAAAGAGTATTTATTATGTCTTCGATACTTGATCTCAACAATATTTAAGGGGTCACCGGAAACTTACGTAATAGGTATATTAAATATTATAAAGACGACCGCTATCACTTTCGAGAATTTGCTCTAGTACGGTAATACGTCGCCGTAAGTATTCATTTCAGCATTTCGCCACCGCGTCGAAAATTACACCAATGCTTATGAATAGTAAATCGTTATTAGACTATTCAATATTGATTGCTGTAAGTATTTTGCCTTCTCAGTCTTCTTTTACACATTCGAAAACCCGCTTTGGATGTTGCAGTTTAAACTTTTAAGTCGAAAATTGATCGGTTTTTACTTTCCCATACCACCACTGGTATAGGGAAGTATTTTGATATCATGAAAATTTTTGAAATCGAGATTTTCGCGGAAATACGTATTTTGGGCCCCTAGGAACCCAAAAAGGTGGTCTAGAAAAATGTCTGTCTGTTGGTGGGTGTGGGTGTGTGTGTATGTGTATGTGTATGTAACGCCTCTAACGCAAAAACTAGTTAACCGATTTTGATGAAATTTTAAATGAAGGGGTATATCGAAAATTCATCGACAAAATAAGCTTTTCAAAAAAATCCGAAACCGGAAGCGGAAGTTAGACATGTTTTTTTGGTATCATTTTTTTCAGAAGCGGGATTTTGAAATTCTGAGTAGGGAATATGAAAGAAGGGCATAATTCAAGGGAAACAGTTTTTTACCGGACTCTCTAACTTCAAAATGGCGGTCGCTATGAATTTTTCAAAATTTCGACTTTAACGCCCCATAACTCAAAAACCTGTTATCTGATCAGGTTCCGCAACAACTTGTTTGAAAGCCCTTTGGCTCTACTACACCAAGAAAAATTATTTACTAAATCCAAGAACTGTCGCAACGGCGCTCTTCCAAAAATTTTGAAATTTTTGAAAAATTATTACAAAAAAACTGGTCTAAGGATTTTGTTTAAATTTTCCATACTTATGCAGCTTGGTATTAGCTACATTTTTGCTTTTTGATGAACGCCAGAATTCCACTGTGGCGCCCTCTACGAGATTTTGAAAATCGGAAATTGATGTTCCTATAGCGCCTTTATTAGTAGTCAAAATATGAAAGAAGTTTAAATATAAAAGTTATTTAGTATATAATTCTGCATTCTCTTCAATGTATATCACGTATACAGGGCGTTTGCTTTCCACAGTACAATAAACAACTTTGTTATTTTAAATGAAACACCCTATATATTATTATATACATAGTTGAATGCAGAATTTAATTGTCTATCACATAGTATAAGGTGTTCATATGGCTAAAATGTACGGTTAATGAAAAATTCGTGAATTTTGAATATTTAGGTTGAACTGTTGATGGAAACGGATCGAGCGTCGTAGCTCAAATTGCTTGGCGTCGTTGGAAAGGGCGTGGCTTGGCGAGTAAGAAAAACTTTGTTGCCGCCTTGCCGGTTAGGTTAGGTTCGGACATGAAAATGTTTTCTTGCACGGGCTTAGAAAAATTTTCGAAAAGCTTCCCCCATTTTTAGAATTGTCTGAAACGTCTTGAAAAGAAGTGTTGGAAAACAGTCGTAGCTTAAATTGCTCGACGGCGTTGAAAAGACGGAGACGTCAATAGTCTACCTACCGAGTTTCAGCATCGTAGCTCCAAGGATAAGGGAGTTATGAGCGAAACCCGATGTTAGCCGATCTGATCCGAACGAGAACGGCACGTCGTAGCTTAAATTGGTCGACGGCGTTGAAAAGACGGAGACGTCAATAGTCTACCTACCGAGTTTCAGCATCGTAGCTCCAAGGATAAGGGAGTTATGAGCGAAACCCGATGTTAGCCGATCTGATCCGAACGAGAACGGCAGGTCGTAGCTTACATTGGTCGACGGCGTTGAAAAGACGGAGACGTCAATAGTCTACCTACCGAGTTTCAGCATCGTAGCTCCAAGGATAAGGGAGTTATGAGCGAAACCCGATGTTAGCCGATCTGATCCGAACGAGAACGGCACGTCGTAGCTTAAATTGCTCGACGGCGTTGAAAAGGCGGAGACGTCAATAGTCTACCTACCGAGTTTCAGCATCGTAGCTCCAAGGATAAGGGAGTTATGAGCGAAACCCGATGTTAGCCGATCTGATCCGAACGAGAACGGCACGTCGTAGCTTAAATTGGTCGACGGCGTTGAAAAGACGGAGACGTCAATAGTCTACCTACCGAGTTTCAGCATCGTAGCTCCAAGGATAAGGGAGTTATGAGCGAAACCCGATGTTAGCCGATCTGATCCGAACGAGAACGGCACGTCGTAGCTTAAATTGGTCGACGGCGTTGAAAAGACGGAGACGTCAATAGTCTACCTACCGAGTTTCAGCATCGTAGCTCCAAGGATAAGGGAGTTATGAGCGAAACCCGATGTTAGCCGATCTGATCCGAACGAGAACGGCACGTCGTAGCTTAAATTGGTCGACGGCGTTGAAAAGACGGAGACGTCAATAGTCTACCTACCGAGTTTCAGCATCGTAGCTCCAAGGATAAGGGAGTTATGAGCGAAACCCGATGTTAGCCGATCTGATCCGAACGAGAACGGCACGTCGTAGCTTAAATTGCTCGACGGCGTTGAAAAGGCGGAGACGTCAATAGTCTACCTACCGAGTTTCAGCATCGTAGCTCCAAGGATAAGGGAGTTATGAGCGAAACCCGATGTTAGCCGATCTGATCCGAACGAGAACGGCACGTCGTAGCTTAAATTGCTCGACGGCGTTGAAAAGGCGGAGACGTCAATAGTCTACCTACCGAGTTTCAGCATCGTAGCTCCAAGGATAAGGGAGTTATGAGCGAAACCCGATGTTAGCCGATCTGATCCGAACGAGAACGGCACGTCGTAGCTTAAATTGCTCGACGGCGTTGAAAAGGCGGAGACATCAATAGTCTACCTACCGAGTTTCAGCATCGTAGCTCCAAGGATAAGGGAGTTATGAGCGAAACCCGATGTTAGCCGATCTGATCCGAACGAGAACGGCACGTCGTAGCTTAAATTGCTCGACGGCGTTGAAAAGGCGGAGACATCAATAGTCTACCTACCGAGTTTCAGCATCGTAGCTCCAAGGATAAGGGAGTTATGAGCGAAACCCGATGTTAGCCGATCTGATCCGAACGAGAACGGCACGTCGTAGCTTAAATTGGTCGACGGCGTTGAAAAGACGGAGACGTCAATAGTCTACCTACCGAGTTTCAGCATCGTAGCTCAAAGGAAAAGGGAGTTATGAGCGAAACCCGACGTTAGCCGATCTGATCCGAACGAGAACGGCACGTCGTAGCTTTAATTGCTCGACGGCGTTTGAAAGACGGAGACGTCAATAGTCTACCTACCGAGTTTCAGCATCGTAGCTCCAAGGATAAGGGAGTTATGAGCGAAACTCGATGTTAGCCGATCTGATCCGAACGAGAACGGCACGTCGTAGCTTAAATTGCACGACGGCGTTGAAAAGGCGGAGACGTCAATAGTCTACCTACCGAGTTTCAGCATCGTAGCTCCAAGGATAAGGGAGTTATGAGCGAAACCCGATGTTAGCCGATCTGATCCGAACGAGAACGGCACGTCGTAGCTTAAATTGGTCGACGGCGTTGAAAAGACGGAGACGTCAATAGTCTACCTACCGAGTTTCAGCATCGTAGCTCAAAGGAAAAGGGAGTTATGAGCGAAACCCGATGTTAGCCGATCTGATCCGAACGAGAACGGCACGTCGTAGCTTAAATTGCTCGACGGCGTTGAAAAGGCGGAGACGTCAATAGTCTACCTACCGAGTTTCAGCATCGTAGCTCAAAGGAAAAGGGAGTTATAAGCGAAACCCGACGTTAGCCGATCTGATCCGAACGAGAACGGCACGTCGTAGCTTTAATTGCTCGACGGCGTTTGAAAGACGGAGACGTCAATAGTCTACCTACCGAGTTTCAGCATCGTAGCTCCAAGGATAAGGGAGTAGTGAGCGAAACCCGATGTTAGCCGATCTGATCCGAACGAGAACGGCACGTCGTAGCTTTAATTGCTCGACGGCGTTTGAAAGACGGAGACGTCAATAGTCTACCTACCGAGTTTCAGCATCGTAGCTCCAAGGATAAGGGAGTAGTGAGCGAAACCCGATGTTAGCCGATCTGATCCGAACGAGAACGGCACGTCGTAGCTTTAATTGCTCGACGGCGTTTGAAAGACGGAGACGTCAATAGTCTACCTACCGAGTTTCAGCATCGTAGCTCCAAGGATAAGGGAGTAGTGAGCGAAACCCGATGTTAGCCGATCTGATCCGAACGAGAACGGCACGTCGTAGCTTTAATTGCTCGACGGCGTTTGAAAGACGGAGACGTCAATAGTCTACCTACCGAGTTTCAGCATCGTAGCTCCAAGGATAAGGGAGTAGTGAGCGAAACCCGATGTTAGCCGATCTGATCCGAACGAGAACGGCACGTCGTAGCTTTAATTGCTTGACGGCGTTTGAAAGACGGAGACGTCAATAGTCTACCTACCGAGTTTCAGCATCGTAGCTCCAAGGATAAGGGAGTAGTGAGCGAAACCCGATGTTAGCCGATCTGATCCGAACGAGAACGGCACGTCGTAGCTTTAATTGCTCGACGGCGTTTGAAAGACGGAGACGTCAATAGTCTACCTACCGAGTTTCAGCATCGTAGCTCAAAGGAAAAGGGAGTTATGAGCGAAACCCGACGTTAGCCGATCTGATCCGAACGAGAACGGCACGTCGTAGCTTTAATTGCTCGACGGCGTTTGAAAGACGGAGACGTCAATAGTCTACCTACCGAGTTTCAGCATCGTAGCTCCAAGGATAAGGGAGTAGTGAGCGAAACCCGATGTTAGCCGATCTGATCCGAACGAGAACGGCACGTCGGTCGGTCGATAGCGATCGTCCAGCTTCGCCAGTTGTAATTTCTAGCCGGTACCTACTACAGAGTACAGGTAGATGCGTATCTTGGTGTCTTTCTTTCGTTCATATCGAACCTGTATAGTCTCGTTTTTCTCGCGAGGCATTCAAATGATTTCCAATGCTGCCTCGCGAACTACTGTTGAATAGCAAAAACAAAATGTTTATTTTTAGTATGGGAAAGTCCAGGGGAGGTTTGCACCTCCACTTTTTAATAAAGCTACCATATCAACCCACTTTGACGATATTTCCGCGTAGAAAAATAGGCTCAAAATTCAGAAACTTTCAGAAAAATTGGTATGATTCTTTCAAATGGCTAGAATACAGCCAGCAGTTGGATTCAGCATTCTGTTTCCATTGTCGTTTTTTTGGGTCAAACGACGCCTCATATAAGGGTCATACTGCATTTACAAAGAAAGGTTTTAATAATTGGCATAGGGCCATTGAAGCGTTTAAGAATCATGAAAGAACGAACTACTGTGCATATGCATAGTATTTAGTATTTCTTCATGGAACCATTATGAAAACGGGATCTCGATTGATATTTTGTTAGATCAAACTAAACGCGATTTTATTTCGAAAGAAGAGCAAAAGCGAATCGAAAACCACCAACTATTCGAAAGACTTATAAATATTGTTCTGTGTTTGGCTATAGGAGGGCGTCCTCTAAGAGGCCACAATGAAAAAAAGACCGATTCTGAAATATATGTTCGTTTTTGTTTATAAGATTATTATTTAATAAAAATTCATTTTATTTACTTTTGAATAGTCGGTGCCTTTTTGTAAAGAGATTCTGGAAAAACGATGCTACATTGATACAAGTCAACGCTTGGTTTCTAATTCTAGCTGGCACTACCAAATAAAATACTCTAGTTTCGCCTATGACTACAATCAGATCTATTCTTACAGCATCTCCTCTTTCACGACAGCTTATACTGTTTATTTCAAGAGCACCCTAAAAACTTACAAAATACCTTATTTTTAAACACCGGAAAATGGATTTTCATTTCTGGACCAAGCCAATTGGCACATGTAAAAATCATTGAAAACGACCAAAAAATCACCCAAAATCACAAACAACTCCCCTCAGGAAAAAACAAATGACATCTGTCCCCCCCCCCTCTCGTTAGGCCTGCCCAGAATGTTATTTGTTAACAATTATTTCTAAAAACATTCGGTACTGACGTTTGAATTTCGCGGGAAGATAATTTCTGTGGCAGACTGGACAGACGTCAGTGGAAGCTAAAAATTCCTAGATTTGGCTTCCTTTTCCGTAAGTGTCTGACAAGGAGGTAAATGTCTATTCGTTTATAAATGATATTTATTTTTTTTCAAATTACTATAATAATCGAATTAAATATTCATCTTTCTCCTTACTAAGATTATCTGAAGATGTTTAACAAGACTTTATTTTTAATTTCAGATATACCGCAGCAATCATGTCAGATGTTGAAGTGTGAGTACATAACCTTATAATTTTTGATTATTTTCCTTAACGTAAATAATTCATTTTGATTTATTTGTATGATGAGATATCTGGTAAGTTACCCGGAATAAATCTCATGCTGCGAATTTACCATCTGATTTATTTCATTCCCTACAAATCTCTTTCAAACATTCCAGTTAACCCGTTGTAACATAGGTAAACTTTTTTCAGTGATGATGTGCCCTCTGCACCTCCCGCAAGCGGTGGTGCAATGGATGTGAATCAAGCATTGCAAGAGGTGCTAAAAACTGCATTGATCCACGATGGAGTTGTACGTGGTTTGCATGAAGCTGCCAAAACCTTGGATAAGAGGCAAGCTGAACTATGTATATTGGCAGAGAACTGTGACGAACCTATGTTTAAGAAACTAGTAACTGCATTATGCTCAGAACATCAAATTCCACTTATTAAGGTAGACAATAATAAGAAATTGGGAGAATGGGCCGGTTTATGCAAAATTGACAACACAGGCAAAGCACGTAAAGTAGTTGGATCCTCATGTGTTGTAATTAAGGTGAGTATCGTTAAGTAATATTGCAAAAAGCTCTTGTTAAGTATACGAGTACATTTTAAAAAGTATGTTCTTGTCTTCAGTAATGCTGGAAGGGACATACTACGTGTTTTCTTTTTGATTGTAATAATTATTCAGACGGTAAATGAGTTATACTTTCCAATAACTAACCTTAAACGTGTCTTTACACCATGTAGTTCATATTATAATTATTTTTCAGGATTATGGCGAAGAATCACCAGCATTGGACGTTCTTAAAGAGTATCTTAAAAATGCTAAGTAATTTCCATATTTTATAGAAATAAACAAATAATTTATAAAGGTTTATTTTATTTTATTTTAAATTCCTTACCTTCGTTCCATCCTTTAAATTTTGATATGGTACTATTGTATTTTATTACAGAGTATTCAATCACATAACTTAATTGTTTATTAAAATCGAAGCGTTTAATTAGAACTTGCCAAGCATTCTTCTTTGTGGTCTGTCCAATGGGTAACTTGACAATTACGTGAACAATACCATTGACTTTTACATTGAGAACACCGCTGTATGGCAGCTTTACCACAATTTGCGCAGTTGTTTGGGGGTGTTTTTTGTATCTGTTCAAATTTTTCCAAAAGTTCTGTATTGTAGGCTTCACTCAGACTACAATTATTTTAAAATTACATCCTGTTTTCAATTTTAATACCAAATTTACGAACTAAACAGATTTTGAAAGCAATTCAGATTTAATTTTACCACTTCCTACCTACCTTTGAGCTGTTTCAACAATCTCCTGATGATTTCTACTGAAAACATGAGAAAGTTGTTCTCTAGCAACTTTTTTCCATTTTCTTCCACATTTTTGAAGAATACTGGATTTTATATCCAACACCATTTCTAAAAGAACTGGTTTTTGAGGAGCTGAAGGTTGATTAGATACAGAAAGTTGATACAACCAATACTGTAGCTCAATCAGAGGGGACATTTGATCCAGAAGTATAGGAGATATGATAGGTTGTAATTTAGTTAATTGGGAACGGCGAGAATCTGTTATCTCGTAATGTGTAAGGCAAGCAGGGTCTAATAATAATTGTCGCAGTGCTAACCATACCTATTACAATTTTGAAAATTAAAAGAAAGCCAACTTGGCTGAAGTATTGTATTTTACCTGAGCTTCAATAGTAATTAAAGCTTCACCATCCCAAGGAAGCCATCTTCCACCAGAGTATTGCTTTCCATTTCTAACCCACGGTTTTTCTAACAGAATTTGTGTTAAAAGTACGGGCACATCATTAGTAGTAAACATTCGTGCAGTGACACCTAGGGGTAATCTACAACCATAATGGATGTTCAAAAAAAAAACCTGTTGGGTGCACTTCCTATTACCTCTCACCTGTCTAAATAATCAGCCAGGTATCTCAAAATAGTTAGAGATCGAATACCAATTTCAAAAGACAAATCATTTTTTTGTCTTTCAAGTTCAAATTGTGTTTTATCATCCTCTTCATTATGATTATGACCATCAAGTATTAAAAGTTGCGAAGCTGCTCCATAAGCATAATCTAAGAGATCTGCAGCGGCATCTCCTAGAGCCTCGGATGCATTGCCATGATACATGACTAACTCTAATAATGCAACACATACAGCTTCATGGTATAGGATTGAATATGCCATGACTGTACTGGGTGGTGCTGGTTCCATGTGTACAAGTAAGGGTAGAATTTTATTTTTCCATATGTTAATTAAAATTACTTCGTGGACCAACACTGGAATCTTAAAAGGATATCATTGTAAAGTAAAGAAATGGGGAATTATAATAAAAAAGTTTATTACTAAAGAGAGAGTAAGGGAGTTCAAGTTAATGTGCTAAATAAAGCACACGTAGGCATATAGTCTGATGGTTCCCAGGCTCAAACTATTAATGTTAGACAAATATTTTCCCGGAGTTTCTTGTAGGAAATTTTATTTTCTATAACTTTGGTCTTTAGTATTTTAGTCTATCTAGCGGGATTTTTGCTGCATTTTAATTAAAAGCATCAAGATAATGGCATTTGAAATGTCGCGCGTCATGATGACGTCACGCGCTGCTAGCCTCACATCGGGGTACGTTTTCTAGCCTCATTTACGCGGGAAAATTTAAAAGTGGCTATTGCTATAAAAAATCGAAAAAAAGTGGGAAAACATATTCTTTGTAATACAGTAACAATAATTAAAATTTAGTATAAATCCCTAAGAAATAAAAATTGTTTTTCTTACTTTCCCAAAGGTAATTAAAGTTTCTTTAACATATTCTTCTTTTAATTCAGATGCCTCGATGACGGCTTGCTGATTGAGTTTCTGTAACCTCTGATGCCAGTCTAACCATCTGTAAAATACTATTAGCGTCAAGATTATAAATATTAAAGTAAAATCAGTTTGTTTTACTGTTTGCTTCCTATATTGACCATATTGTGGGGCTGCATTGTATCCACATACAGATCTACTTCACTCGACATCAAAATATTATTCATTCTTGAAATGTTTACAGTTTTTCTTACTAAAGTCTTTTCTATGTAATATACTTGACTTGTCAAACACTGTATTCACCAAACAAAGAGTAGTTCTATGCTTACATTGATCAAACAATTTCAAATCAATAATAATAGTTTGTCTGCGTTTTCATCAATGTTTGTTAGTAATATACCGGGTGATCTACTATGCTGCTCCACCTATAATAACATATTTTGTGTAGTGAGATTGCTTATTATAAAATAAATAGTTAGTCGATCAAATAACATTCAGAGATATATTTCATTTAATATAAAATCTTACAATAAAGATTACAATTAAAATTACATAGGTATCTAATCAAAATTTAAAAATATATAATTTTACGTTACTGTATACGAGTATTGAGCACAGATTCTTATTAACAACCAGCAACAGCTACCATCGTGAATAACAGATACAACCACATTCAGTTTACATACACAACCTTAGAGGAGTTACATTTGGTACATTCCAAAATTAATCCTTAAGAACCAGTCTTGCTGACATACCCTTTAAAAAGAAAAATACTTTTATATTATAATCACCCATTGAATGATTAAGCACTACTAACCGTAAGCCCCAGTTGTAATAATTATTATAGGTATGTACGAATTTCCATGATGTTTATTTTTTATTATAGTATAGCAGAATCTTCTAAATATAAATAATTTAAGTATAGGTAGGTAAAAGTTATTGTCATTTTATGAAAAAAAAAAAAAGAAAAAAAAATAGACAAGCCCTGCTACTATAAATATACTTTTTTCTTCAAGCGTATCATAATATCCGTATTGTTGTACAGAACAGGCTATGTAGAAGGAAGTCATTTTGTTAGTAGTCGAATAATGAAAATAATGTTACTAGTACAATAATGTGTTTACGTATCCATGGCAACGGCAGTATATTGCCCATAGCTCCGCCCCCAAGGTTGGTAGAAGGGAGAGCGTTGTCCTGTTGAAATGACTTTTTACGAAATATTTATTTACAGCAACAGAATATTTTTACACTTGAAGAAAAAATAGTATATATTGTTCGGAGTAGAACGTCTTATTTGTGTTTCGCTCACTTGCACAGCCTCGGCGCGTGCGCCTCGGCCGCAATATGGCTCAACACAAAAAGAACTCTTTCTACTCCTAATAATATAATATACTATTTTTAGTATGTAAGAATTAAAAGAAAATTCTGCACTCTTGTTAGTGTTGTAATTTTTTTTGATTCTATTTTTTAAAGATATAATTGATTGTAAAAATTATCAATTTATGTTAATTGACATATTTTTAATTGAGCAGAATCAAAATGTTTACAATATCCAACAACTTATAGTCAATTTAAGTAAAGACCTAGTAACAGGATAAAAAAAGAATGCCCAAGCTTGCATAATAAACAAATGAAACATAAAAGTGGTAGTAAACAAATGAAATTGAAAATAAAGAAGGGACAATTTTAGTGAGAACCAATAGAATTGCGGCATTTTTAAAAAAAAAAGTAAAAGTAATTTGTGAATAACACATCTATTAGTAGATAATGCAAACTATTAAAAAGTAATTAAACCATGTTTAGAAATTTATTATCTATCACAGGACATTTATTTGTTTGTTTACTTAAGCTTGAAGGTCGATGTAAAAATGGTGAAAAAAATACTTTTTTGCAATGACACTGAAAAGCATGAAAAAATGGTCCAGTTTTGTGAAATATGAATATTCATTGCATGAAAATGTTTATGCAACTTTGAGACTATCATTACTTTCATTTTTTGTACCGATTTGTATTTAAAAAGAAAAACTGATGTGGATTTATTCTGTGTATTATTAATTTAATATCATTTTGAGTAATTTTGTAAAAAAATAATCCTTAGTGTTAATTTTTCAGCAATAATGACTTGGCTCCCAACAATGTAAAAAGTTTAAAGCTGCGATTTAAAGCTATTCCAACAAATAAATTAATATTTTTAAAGAAATATGGATTAACTTTGGAATGTGTTTTGAAGCTTCCAATTCAAATACCTATAACAATCTACTGAGCCGCTTTTATAAAAATTAAAGCAATAGATCTAACATTAATTAATTTATAAATCAAAATGTGATGATTTTTAGAAACTAAATTAGTACATGTAAAAATAAAAATGCTTCGATAGGAACAATTTCAAGTAATTTCTTATAAAAAAATTTGGTACAAAAAATATAAATAAAAAAATAAACTAAACTAAAATTAGTGAGGCAAGAAATGTGTTGTTATTTATTTAAAAAAAAATGTAATCCTGATTGTATGGATTATGTTCTTAATTTGTTTGTTCTGTACAGTCATATTTATACAGCTGCATATGACAAAATGGCACAATTCACAGCAAATTACAATTAAATTGTTCTTAGTTTATTTTTTGATATGTAGCTACATTTCTTCATTTATGGGCGGCGGCGCTTCATCAGCTGTGTTTTGTAAAAGACCAGCTTTCTCTTCACGTACACTACCAGCACCGTTATACACTGTCTCATACACAGGATTTGCAAAATTTCCAGACTGCAGACAACATTTTCATTATTTTTTTTCCATATAATGTTTTTCAATCAACAATCATATAAATACAAGTAAAGATCACATTATTTTCAATCAACTTAAATTCTCAAATATAACAGGGTGAAACAAAGTCAAAGGCACTTACCAAGATCTCAATTGTTATAAGAGATAGATTGCGAGTTTAAATTTGTCACTTTTACGTACAGGCAAGTCCAATTTGAATGTCAGTATAGGGTAAAACTAATGGCATATATTTGAAATAAATTTAATGACGCAGACGAAGTTTTGCTTCGATTTTTTCAAATCAAGGTGGTAGATAAATATTTTTTTCAGGTAAAGCGGCTGTTCTGTATTAACTACAGCAAAACTTCATTAAAAAAAGTTGTTCACAATGTAAAATCATCACCCCATACAAAATTTCAGGAGGTATATTTTCGATTTTTTCATATCAAGAAAGCTCTTGCGGGTAGAATTTTTTTTACTCAGGTAAAGTAGCTTTTCTGTACTAACTACAGGAAAACTTCATTACGAAAAGTTGTTCACAATGTAAAATCATCACCCCATACAAAATTTCAGGAGGTATATTTTCGATTTTTTCATATCAAGGAGGCTCTTGCGGGTAGAATTTTTTTTACTCAGGTAAAGTAGCTTTTCTGTACTAACTACAGGAAAACTTCATTACGAAAAGTTGTTCACAATGTAAAATCATCACCCCATACAAAATTTCAGGAGGTATATTTTCGATTTTTTCATATCAAGAAGGCTCTTGCGGGTAGAATTTTTTTTACTCAGGTAAAGTAGCTTTTCTGTACTAACTACAGGAAAACTTCATTACGAAAAGTTGTTCACAATGTAAAATCATCACCCCATACAAAATTTCAGGAGGTATATTTTCGATTTTTTCATATCAAGAAGGCTCTTGCGGGTAGAATTTTTTTTACTCAGGTAAAGTAGCTTTTCTGTACTAACTACAGGAAAACTTCATTAAGAAAAGTTGTTCACAATGTAAAATTATCACCCCATGCAAAATTTCAGGAGGTATATTTTCAATTTTTTCATAACAAGGAGGCTCTTGCGGGTAGAATTTTTTTTACTCAGGTAAAGTAGCTTTTCTGTACTAACTACAGGAAAACTTCATTAAGAAAAGTTGTTCACAATGTAAAATCATCACCCCATGCAAAATGTCAGATAGTATTATTTCGATTTTTTCATATCAAGGAGGGTCTTGCAGGTAGTTTTTGTTTTACTCAGGTAAAGTAGCTTTTCTGTACTAACTACAGGAAAACTTCATTAAGAAAAGTTCTTCACAATGTAAAATCATTACCCCATACAAAATTTCAGGAGGTATATTTTCGATTTTTTCATATCAAGGAGGCTCTTGCAGGTAGTTTTTTTTTACTCAGGTAAAGTAGCTTTTCTGTACTAACTACAGGAAAACTTCATTAAGAAACGTTGTTCACAATGTAAAATTATCACCCCATGCAAAATGTCAGATAGTATATTTTCGATTTTGTCAAATCAAGGAGGGCTGGGGATAGAATTTTTTTTTATTCAGATGAAGTAGCTTTCCTGCACTACCTACGGCAAAACTTCATTAAGAAAAGTTGTTCACAATGTAAAATTATCCCCCCATGCAAAATTTCGAAAATATTGGTTTACTTTTATAATTTTTTTTAATAAAAATTATCAATTTGAAAAAAATAAGCAGCCCATATTTCTGAAATGCTACTTTTCTTTTGGAATGTTTTTAATATTTTTATTATTAAGTTTGTTTTAAAAATGAGCTTAAACATATGCCCTCCGTTTTACCCTTTGCCACAACAGTTACTCAGATACCTTATATGGGCGTCCAAATTTTGTTATCTGTACTACAATGATTTCATTTTTTATTTGTATGATTATTTTTAAAATATTATTTCATTACATACAGTAAATTTAATTCCATTCTCTCTCTCTCTCTCTCTTTCTCTCTCAATGAAGGAGATCTCAAAGTTTGTACTTGAATTTGAATCACCCTACGATTAGTACAACTCACAATAATAGAACAAAAATCGAAATCATACAATTTTTTAAAAAATGTATAAGTAAGATGATTAAGTTATTGATGTTTTGATAACTCATGCAAATGTATTTAATGAATGTATGATAATTGCATTAAGCATAACTTAAAAAAAAAATTATGATTACATAGAGGTACTCACCTTATCGGCATCTAATGTAAATGGCTCGGCATCACGTTCTTGATACATTGGATTATTAAAATCATTTTCTTGAAGCCTTTCATGCGAAAATGGCTGTCTTCGTCTTATTATAAAATAGATGGCACCGAGTGTACATATAACTGCTAAGAATGTGCCAATTGCTAGTAAAGTAGGCAATACAACACTGCCTCCATCTACTGAGATTTCACCCACATATGTATCTCCGTGTTTAGAATGTTCACATCGCACACCTTCATAGTCAGAGGTACATTGACAATAAGGTACACCATCACTAATAGAACAAGCACCACCATGTTGACAATAAAACTGACAGGCGGCTGGTTGCTCGCATTGGTCTCCAGTCCATCCATCAGTACAGAGACAGATAGGTAATGATCTAGGACCAGCTACTTTACATATTCCACTGTTGTGACATCGGTTCAGGCAAGGATCATCATGACCCAAGTAAATCTTTAAAGAAAATTTGTTTATTATATTAGGTACTTCACCAATAAACAGTTTTAAAATATTTTCATACAATTTAACACCAAAATTATAGATAGAAAGTGCAACACAATTTTTTTATTTATTGTGAAAGAAATTATTATTCGTGTTGGACATCAGTTATTCTTTTAATGATCTTCATCGATTTAAAATAGTAACTTCAAGGAAAATTCTAAAAATAAGTCTTGTGTAACTACATCTAATATTTTTATAGAAAATTGCACAAACAACTTATGGTTTAAACATTTTTTTTCCTGAATCTTAAGATTAAGTGGTACATGTACATTTTTCTCGAATAGTGTATATACATGAAACAAAACAATTCTGATGTGAAACCTCTTGAGCTGCCTTCAATTTTAATGAATGTTTAAAATATTTACTTAATTGGTTAGATGCAGAACCAGTTCTTTGAAGACAGTTTCTACATTCTATACCTACTATTTTTAAAAATTCAAACAGGTTTACTTTAAGAGCAAATTTAATTATATCGGTACAGCAATGCCATACCAAATATCTTCGAACTAAATACTTTTGTATTTATTATTAACCTTGGCAAAATTGAAACAAGTATGCAATAGTTTTCAAGCTTTACTTTTTTGAAACTGTAAAAAATTGGATTTATTCGCTTTATACCAGGTGGCCGGTCTCAAAGGTGTACAGTCAGTGATAAATATTTTTTAATATTTCAAATGGAAATAATTTTGGCTTTATAAAATAGTACAGTTGTATGATTAAAATTACTCACAACGATACATTAAAAAATTGATGATCAAGTTGGCTGTGGCTTCATATAAGTTCCTTCCAAGCACAACCAACTAGACCAGGTTTTCTTTGTTAAATATTCTAAAAATTAATTTGCGATAACTTACCTCACATTTTTCTCCTCCCCACAATTGAGGGCAGTTGCATACATCAGTACCAGATCGAACTTCACACGTTCCATTGTTTTTGCAATTACAGAATTTCATATGACTACATTCTGGTGGTGGATTCACAGCTAGG
This sequence comes from Hemicrepidius hirtus, assembly GCA_963082805.1. NCBI lineage: Eukaryota > Metazoa > Arthropoda > Insecta > Coleoptera > Elateridae > Hemicrepidius > Hemicrepidius hirtus. Next base: position 38,553,599 of record OY720160.1, on the reverse strand, counting down.
CATAAATTTATTTCACATCGACGACCACTAAATGGACGCGGACAAGTGCATTCTGGTTGTTTTGCACCAATACGACACGTACCTCCATTCTGACAAAGTTTAAAACAAGCATCTTGTTCACATCTTGGTCCTGCAAAACCTGGAGGACAAGTGCATCTTGGTCCTGTTGGTGTTAATGTGCATGTACCAAAATTACTGCAGAAATTATCACAATCCGATGTTTCACAGTTTCGACCTCGGTAACCGGCTGAACACTGACAAGTCTCTTTTGTATCGTTACGTGAACATACACCACCATTTTTACACTCTAACTTGGAACAATCTTGACAACGTGATCCGCTGAATCCTGGTTTACAATTACATTGTGGTTGACCTGGTCTTGGAGTGTAACAAACCCCATCGTTAAAGCAGCGACCTTCGCATAAATTCACTGGAGTTTCACATCGTTCACCGGTCCATTGGGCAGGACAATTACACCGTAGTTGCGCTTGAGTGTCTGGAGTTTTGGATGACAGGAGATCAACGTAACACATGCCTTTATTTCTGCAGAACTGGGAACATCGATAGTGTTCACAATGTGGACCGGAGTACTGCGGTGGACACATGCATTTTGGACCCTGACCAGCAACAACCTTACATGTTCCTGTGTTGCAGTTGAGAGTACATGTGGGGGTTGTTATAGCAACGGCTCGGCACGTCTGTAATATGCAAGCAAGAATAAGGAAACCATTCGCGGAGACGGAGGCCTGCATTTTTGGTTGTGAGTGCCTGAAGCTTCAGGTAGACTAACGTGCAACGTTAACGACGTACTAACCAACCGCTTTACAGTTAATTATGTAAAAATGGGAATTCCATGTAATACATCAACTAGAAACGCGGGTACACAAAACTTCCCGCGGTGCGGTAAGTACTTACCAGATTGTCCTTGGTGAAGCCGTCCGCACAATCACAAGTCGCGCCTCCTGAACTCAGCAGACAAAACTCAGACGGGTGGCACAAGTCTTTGCAGCGGTTTCTGATGGTACGCTCTTGGCGATGTTCTTGAACTATCAGAATATGGGACAATCGTGGAAGACCTTGCGCAAGATGAGAAATGTTGCCACGGCCAAATTTATCCATTCTCAGAACATTATGGGTATGATAAGTGGATACAAAGAGGTTGTCCTCGAATACTTCCAATTTGTATGGCTTTTCCTCTACGTAATAGAAAAAAAATTAAGTAATATTTTGTCACGCAAGCTTTGTATAATTTTTTTTCTCGATTTTCCCACTTTCTAAATTCCACGAATTCTGAAGGTCGTGGATTAATTGGGTTCAAGTAGCATCAGGTAGCTATTTCTGGTAAAAAGGAAAGTTCCGCGATTTTTAAGTGTTTGTTGAACACAAACAATAATAATAAATATGTAATTGGGGATTAATAGATTGCATCTTATTCAAGGTAGACTGGGCCAGGACCGGTTTCACGCTATATTGTGGTCCCCAAAGTAGCGCATAATCCTCAGAATGAGTTTAAAACTCTTAAATCTCATTCATATAGGCGCGCTTTTTTCTTTTTATTTTCATTGGTTAAATTTGAATTTGCCGCCAAATTTAACCAATGAACGCAAAAGGCGCCAATGAAAACAAAACAAAAAATCGCAAAACAATCGTTTCTGTATGAATGGGCGCGAAGGAGAAAAATTTAAATTTCTTAAAAAAATTTCAGTGTCATAAAATAACATGAGTATGTTAACTAGGTGTTAACTCCGTGCGGAAAATCCAACATCCAACTAGCAACCAGTAACTAACTGATTTCGTCGTACTAAAGGCAATCAACAGAATTTATATGCGAAATATTTTAACATGGGGAAATTTTATGATTCTTGGGATTCAAAGTCGACAAAAAGTTGAACAAACTTTCCCGTAGCCTTAAGCCATAATCCTTTTTTTATTTTTTATTTTTTTGCAAATGAACAGCTATTTATTTTTATATCTTCCACAGTTTTATGACTTAAAGAAACGTAGGTCTATGACATGAAGAAAAGTTATTAGGTAACAATCAAGAAGCATTAAGATTTTATTGAAACATTTTAGGCTAAACAATGTCCTCTTCCAGATTGCGACTGTTTCGAATCGAGGAAGCTTTTTGAACAAGGAAGTGAAATCCAGAAGGCTATAATATTTCTTTTTAATTATTTTTCTAAACCTGTAGCTAGATAAAAGCAACCAATTATTTAATCGAATTAGAATATTTTCATACGCAATTTATTTATTTATCTTATCATACTTTTTTCATTATTAGTCGAAATTATAAACTTTAGTGACTTATCACTTGCAGGTAAGTTGTAGTATATTACATACAAGTCTTCATGACTTCGTGACCTTATTGACGAGATGGTAGGCATGTGGTACGAGGCCGCGTAGCGGCCGAGTATATAAATTTTCTAGTCAGGTATAAAGATATTTTTGAAATTTAATTTAAAAAAAAAACGATTTTCGTAATACCCACATGGTCTACCCCGGTGGGTAAACAACTACACGCTCATGGATTCTCGCTTATCACGTGATCTACCTCGGTGGGTAAGCATAATATCTATGGTAACCGCGGGACCGGTTCCTTGACAATCCATAAGCGTGTAGTTGTTTAACCACCGAGGTAGCCGCATTGCTAACGTGCTGACATCACATGACCGACCCCTATACTGACAAAAAAACAAACCCAAACAGGTCCTGTTTCTACAGAAAATTAAAAAAAAAAAACATGTACTTATAATTCTTACCTTGAGTAAATTGTCTGACTACTTGACGATCACTACCATCGAATCGTACAGATTCAATAGTAAGTGCCTTGGGGTCAGCCCAATATAAACGTTGTGCTGGATAATCTATAGTTAACCCAGTAGGCCAAAGCACACCAATACTGATAAGTACATGACGTTTATTTCCATCCATATAAGCAGTTTCGATTCGCGGTGCAGGCCCCCAATCTGCCCAAAATATCAAACCTTCTGCAGGTGCTACAACAATATCTCTGGGTTGTTGCAATTCGTCACTAATTAAGGTGTATGTAAAGTGACCATCTAATGTTGCTACGACAATACGATTCATGTCGCTGATGTATAATTTACGACCCACCCAATCTACAGCAAGACCTCTAGGTTCTCTAAGACCCATTAACACTGTACGAATATCAGTATCTCGTGTTACTCTTCTGCCTTCACTTAAGGGAAGTGTCATGCTTTGTACACGTTTATTCTGATGGTCACACCAATACGCTGTTACTTGTCGTTGTTCATGTAAAACGTCCACAGCATCAACTTTATAACCTGGAGCGGTAGCTAATACAGTTTTACTGAAAATTTGATTAGCAATTCCAGCTTTGTATGGTGACATTAATCGGAGTTCAGCTTCAGCAGCTAATACTAATTTTGCAGGTGCGCCTTGAGCCTGACATTCTCCATCACTACTGGAATGGTATCCGGTTACACACTTACAACTATAATTTCCATGTTTACGTTCTATGCAATTCTGAGAGCATGTATCCCAACGGCACACAGAATTACTGCAATCTTCTTCATCACTATTGTCTTCACAGTCATTTTCGCCGTCACAATGTAAATGTGGATCAATACAATGGCCATTGTGACAACGGAATTCATGGGGGGCACACATACCAAAACTACGACATGCATGAGGTTCTTCATCACTATTGTCACCACATTGATTACGACCATCACATACAGCACTCAATGGTACACAACGATGGTTACGACACCGTAATCGGCCTGGTGGACAGGCTAGTGATGCACACATAGCTGCAGATTCATCTGAATTATCTTCACAGTCATTTTGACCATCACATCGCCAATCTTCGTTGATACAAAGTCCATTATCACACTTAAATCCATTATCTGTACAAGTATCACTGCAGTTAACTTCGTCAGAACCATCTGCACAGTCTGTGTCTCCATCACATTTCCATTGGCTGCATGAGAAAAAAATTATCTGATTGTTCCAATTAAAATTTCTACATGTAAAAATGATAACCCCACCAAATCTTATACAATTATAATTTAATACAGGGTATTTCATGGAGTGCAGGGCATAAGGAATCCACCATAAAGACTTTTGGTTGCGAAACCAAAGATAGCGAGTTCAGTGCAAAACCTTTTTATTACGCAAACGACACTACAAAAAAAAAACCAAGCGTGAGGATAGTGGGTGGTGCGTGATGTCATGAACCATACAAGACAGGTAAAATATCAGCGTTAATGATTTTAAATGGAAACGTAGCGAAAACCACACAAGATAGGTGAAAATAACATAAGACCAAATTTGTAGAAAATAAAATTTCTTACAAAAAACTTCCGGAAAATATTTGTCTAATGTTAATAGTTTGGGCCTGGGAACCGTCAGACTAAACACATGCGTGGATTCTATTTAGCGCATTTAGAAGCGCATAGCTGGCATTCGCTTAATCTTACGCCTATCTACTTCAGTGTTTTGAAAAAATGTTCATAGGAGTCGAATGTAATTTTAAAAAAATAAAATATTCATATCATGAAGGATAGTGGGTGGTGCGTGACGTCATGAACCATACAAGACAGGTAAAATATCTGCGATAATGACTTTAAATGGAAACGTAGCGAAAACCGCGCAAGATAGGTGAAAATAACATAAGACCAAGGTTGTAGAAAATAAAATTTCTTACAGAAAAGTTCCGGAAAATATTTGTCTAATGTTAATAGTTTGGGCCTGGGAACCGTTAGACTAAACACATGCGCGGGTTCTATTTAGCGCATTTAGAAACGCAGTAGATGGCATTCGTTTAATCTTACCCCTACCTACTTCAGTGTTTTGAAAAAATGTTCATAGGAGTCAAATTTAATTTAAAAAAAATAAAATATTCATATCGTGAAAAAGATAGTTACAGTTAATTAAAGAATGAATTTTAGTAAATTTCTTAAACTAGCCTATACGGGCCTATACGAGATAGCAGTTTCTTATTTTTTTGTTTGCAATAAGCTTTAAATTAAGGGTCCCATTCAGTTAAATTAGGCATTTTTTTAAACCACAATAACATCCACATTTTCAAAAAAATTTAGTTTTGGCCTCTTTAACGTACTAGAGAACAGAATACTCTAAATGATCCAACTATTTTATTCAATAATGAAAGGTTTACCTTCATTGAATTCAAACATAACGAAGAGTGCATAAAATCCTGTTTACAAAAATAATAATTTTGCATAAATAAATTCCAGGTTTTCTCTTGCAAAATAAAGAACAAGTAGTTTAAATAAAAACAGTTGGAATCAATTCCGAAAACCTGATTTCAAAACTGGTTTACAAAGCTACTACTTAGGTATATCAAAAAATCGGTAGATTAGTGAATATCTTTAAATATCTTTATATCTGTAGTCGAACAAAAAAACATAAAATATGATTGTAAATCATACAAATTTCTTTTATTCATAAATTTAGTTAAACCAACCACATTGAAAAAAAATGTAGTACCCCAACTCCCCCCTCCCCAATCAAAAATTGAACCTGGACATCTGTACCCATAGTACAACCACTGCACCACTCGAGATATAATAATTATAAGAATTGAAAGGATTCAATATGTAATTGATGTAGTGTAGTGGGCCCAATGTAGCTACACTCTAACTGAGAATTTTGCCTACACAGAGAAATTTTCGAACCTCCAGGAGGGATCTTTATGTTACCAAACGAAACATCATATTGATATGGTCCCTACAATTTTACTTCCTTTCTGAGAAGAAAGCAGGCTTAAGATTCATTTGGGTTTGAACTCGCTATCATCAAATCCAAAGGAAGTCATGTTAACCTCCGGGTCACCCACGCCGGCATTAATATCAATCATAATTAGGTACTTACAGGAATATGCAGAACTGAGGATTAGTGCACTGGAATTCATTATTTTTACATTTAGCATGACATCTGGCTTCATCTGATCTGTCCTCACACTGATATTCTCCATCACACACTAAACTTCCCCTTATACACCGCCCATCCCCACATCGAAACTCAGATTCAGAACAATTCCTTGGTGTACAACCAGCTTCATCTGAACCATCACCACAGTCATTGTCATAATCACAATGCCAACGACCAGGAATACACTTATTATTAGCACATTTAAAGTATGTGGGATCACACGTATGGAACTCTGGTTGACTACAACTAGCAGGTTCATCTTCACCATTAGAACAATCTGGATCACCATCACATTGCCACGATAGGGGTATACAACGACCTGATGTGCATCTAAAATGATCACTTGGACATGCACGTTTTTTACAATCTTCCATTTCATCGGATTCATCACCACAGTCATTGTCATTATCGCACACCCACACGGTTGGTATACACTTATCGTTTTTGCACTTGTACTGATTAGGTGGACATGTTGCTGGGGGACAATCAGCTTCATCTTCTCCTAGAGGACAATCTTTGTTTTTATCACAGCGTTGGTTCGTTGCAATACATCGAGGAGCTACCGAACTATTGCCTGAACAACGAAATTGATTGTTCAGACAAGTATAAAGGTCACAATCTTTTTCATCAGAATTGTCACCACAGTTGTTCTCACCATTGCAAAGATTTGAAGGATGTATGCATTGGCCATTCCCACATTGATACTGACCAGGTAAACATTTAAATTGAGGACAATCTGCAGGTTCATCACTTCCATCTCCACAATCATCCTGTGTATCACATTTCCACCAAAACGGTATGCATTTATACGTTGATGTGCATTCAAAGTGTGCAGAAGTACAATTTGATTTACAGCTGTAACCATCTTTAGCTAGAATATAATTTTCTGGGCATGCACATTTGTAGAATGGTGCCTGCGGTGTTAAAAGACACAATGCGGAACAGTTTGCTGTTTTACATGGATTTTCCCGTTCTGGTTGACGCAAAGGATGCATTAGTCGTATATCCATGGGTCGATGAACCGTAAATAATAAAGACGAACACTGATCACCACTATATTTGTGGCAACGTTCAACTGATTTGGTTTCCCAATCTGTCCAGTACACATAGTCTTCCCAAACTGCTAGGGCAAACACATGATGTAGTTGTAGGTGTGGCATTTTTGATCGACTTGCTATTATGCGGATGTTACCACCATCCAAGTCAGATACAGCTACATAGTCTTCACGAGCATCAGCCCAAAATAGTTCGTTTGTATCATAAGCCACAGTTAATGCATTTGGCCAACCCAAGCTTGAATTAACAATTATTTTGGGATTAGAACCATCCATACCAGCTTTTCCAATATGAACTCGTGTACCCCAATCACTCCAGTATAAATATGCTCTTATTGGATCTAAAGCTACAGCACGCGGTTCATCTAGTCCTTCGTTAATTAATATTTTGCGGTATTTTCCATCAAGGGCAGATACCTCCAATGTATCCAATCCCTGAAAAACATGGTTTGTTATTATTAGTAAAATATACAAGCGGATAGCACTTACACCTACAGGGACCCAGCGGCTGAGCGTATGTATTCACAAGTTCACTGGGTTTGTGAATTATTTTTCACAAACCCAGTGGACTTGTGAATACATACGCTCAGCAGTTTATGTTAATTAGTTTTTTGCAAAGATCACGTTTGTTATTAGAAACATTATCAATAATAGTACGTACCTTATCACACCAATACAAATTACGACCAACCCAATCAACTGCTAAACCATCTGGATTTTGCAAAGTTGCCGAATGAAGTATTTCTGCAGTAGCATTTACTGTATTATTGCAAAGACGTTTAATAGAGCTACCAAGGGCTGTAACATCAGACCAAAAGATACATTTTGATTTCCAATCATAATCCAAAGCAACAGCGTTAGTGAGATTATGTGCGATTAAATTAGAATGACCATCAAGGTCTAATTCTCTGATGTAATATCTATTTGCTAATATAAGTTTTGCAGGTATAGTGGAATTGGCACGACAAGATCTTCTATCGGGACGTAGACTATAACCAGGAACACAACTACAATGGAATGAACCTCTGGTGTTGCGGCATTTTTGACTACAAGGATGTTCATCACATTCATTAACGTCTTCGCATAAATGAATATCTTTAGTACTTAAACGATATCCTTCGTTGCACGCACATTCATATCCGACTGGTTTATCTATACAAGTGTGGGCACAGGGTGGAATAGCAGAAGCACATTCGTCGATATCTGTAAAATTATTTATAGTTAGTTAGTGTATAATCCACTTTTTTTAATGAAAATTTTAGTACTTACGGCACTTGTTCTCATCACTGAAGTCTCCACAATTATCTTCCCCGTTACATAAGAGGGTATCATTAATACACACACCATTTCCGCATTTAAACCATCCTTGTCCACTACAATATTCTTTTTCGTTTTTACAAACTTTCCCTTCGTCACTGTCATCACCGCAATCATCTCGCCCATCACATTTAAGCAGCTCCATTATACATTTTCCATTATCACAACGAAATTCACTTCCAAGGCACTGGGGCTGACAAGAGTGTGGCTCATCACTACCATCAATGCAATCTGCGTCTCCGTCACAGTAAAATGGTTTTGATATACAAGTATGATCAGCGCATTGGAATTGATTAGCTAGGCAAATCGATGGTTTACAACCTTGATCCTCGTGTTCATCGGCCATATCTCGGCAATCAGCCTCACCGTCACATACCCATGCCCATGGAATACAGCGACCTGTGCTATTACAAAGGAATTCCCATGAACCACACTCACGCATACGGCAATGTTCACTTTCATCACTCTGATCGTTACAGTCTGGCTGACCATCACATTGCCATGATACTGGTATGCATTCACCATTAGTACACTTGAATTGATCAGATCGACATTGATGTTCTAAAAGTAAACAGAATTAGATTAAGTGTAGGAAATAATATTAGAATAGGCGCCGACTTTTGAAATTTTGTCCGGGTGACCACCAACTATATGGGTATCTTATGAGAGCGCTTAGGGCAGCTCGGAGTACTCAAGTAGTCGGTGCCTATAAATATTAGCAACTTACTACATTCCTGTTCATCAGATCCATCAACGCAATCAGGTTGTCCATTGCAATGCCACATCATAGGAATACAAATGTTATCACTACTACACATGAATTCATCAACAAGACATCTGCCTTCGGTGTCTTAAAAATATAAAGTAAGTGATGGAGTTTAAAAATTAAAAAGAAACAACTTACTGCAATTTTTTTCATCTGAACTAACCCCATCCTTATCTTCGTCGTGACAATCATTGTGACCGTCACACCGAGCATTCAACTTAATACAAGAACCATTTAGGCACTGGAATTGATTCAATTCACATGGATATCTACCTGTGCTACTGCAGTTTTGTTCATCAGACATATCCCAGCAATCATTCTCGCCATCACAAAACCATTCTCTGTGAATGCATGCGGTAGTATTTGGACAATTGACAAAAACCATATCTCTTAGTTCACGCCCACAATGGGGTTTCTCTATAAATAACAATTTAAATTGTTAATTGGTATTTATGAGCTATTGAAAACAAACTGGAGGAAGAAAGCCAAGGACAGGAAGAGATGTTAAATTGAAGGAGGCATGGGGTTTCTCTATAAAAAAAATTAAAATAATGGTAGGGCAAGATAGAGGAGGAGACCAGAAAACAAACTGTTGAGAGACAGCTAAAAACAAGAAGAGATTGTAGAGTAAAAGAGAGGCATGGGGTTTCTCTAATAAAAAAAATTTAAAACAATGGAACGATGAGATAGTGGAGGGGACTAGAAAACAAACTGGAGGAAGACGGCCAATGACAGGAAGAGATAGTAAATTGAAGAGGAGGCATGGGTTTCTCTATAAAAAAATTAAAACAATGGTAGGGTGAAATAGAGGAGGAGACCAGAAAACAAACTGATGAGAGACAACCAAAAACAAGAAGAGATTGTAGAGTAAAGGGGAGGCATAGGGTTTCACTATAAAAAGAATTTAAAACAATGGAATGATGAGATAGTGGAGGAGACCAGAACATAAACTAGTGGGAGACAGCTAACGTCAGGAAGAGATAGTAGATTAAAGAAAAGACTTTGCTTAAGACTGGAGGAACTTCAAACTTACCACATCCCATTTCATCACTTGCATCTGTACAATCAGGATCTCGATCGCAACGGAACGTATGTGATATACATTCTCCATTAGCACATCTAAAATGTTCTTTATCTGAACAAGAACAATTAACTTCGTCACTAGAATCCCCACAGTCATCAACACTATTGCATGTTAAATTACTTGGTACACATCGTCTATTTAGACATTGGAACCAACCAAGTGGACAAGTCCGGTGACCACAATACCCAGGTTCTTCATCTGAACTATCTGTACAATGTGGAATTCCATCACATGTTAGTTGGAATGGTACACAACCACCATCTGAACAACGAAATGAATCATCGGTACAGACTGATTGTTTGCTAAAGCATCTTCTTCCATCTTCTGCTAAAACACGCCCTTCTGTACAGGAACACTGAACTGTTGCAGCAGGGGTGAGACCACATAATTCCTCACAGCCACCGTTTAATGCAAGGCAAGGGTTAGAGAAACAATCATCGGTGTCATTAGCTATTGCAATTATACCCATAGGTCTTGCAACATCTCGTCTCAACCATACTACATTTTGACCTGTAAGTTTATCTACACGCAAAACCGCATGGAGAACCCAGTCAGTCCAAAATATTAAATCGCCATACACTGCTATTGCAAATGGATGTTGTGGCGTAACTTTTGCAAGAATGATTCGAGAACTACCGTCATATTCACATCGTTCTATTTTATCAAGTCTAGCGTCACCCCAGTATATTTTATGAGCACGATGATCAAGAGTTAAAGCATTTGGCATTCGAATATCAGTTGTGATAATTGCTTCACGACCATAGCCAGTAAAGAAAGCACGTTCTATACTAGGCTGATGTGAATTCCAATTTGTCCAAAATACACGACCCCCACAACTATCTATGGCTATTCCACGAGGTTTATCTTGAGCTCTAAGTTTTATAATAGTTTCTACTTGAGTGGCATTGGTAGCTTGAGATGTTAAGTTTACTCGACTTATAGTTGCATCGTTATTGCAAGTCCAGTACAGAGCCTTGTGCAGTTGTTCAAATGCTAAACCTTCAACTGACCCTTGCCCTAAGAATAATATAAAAAATGGAATATAGATAACAATTAATAGATAAAAATTTAAATAATTTCACTTACTTTCTACTACAACCGAATGTCCTGATCCGTTAAAATGTACAGTATTAATGGATCCTCTTTGAATATCAGAATAAAATAATCGACGTTGATTAAAATCAAATGCAAGACCAATAGCATTGCGCATTAGTGAATTATTTTTAATACTGGGAAAGGGTGCATTTTGTACATTTGCGTCCGTCATATGGATGGAGTCTATACTTACCACACGGGAATACATTATGAAGCTTTCATATTCTGAAAATCAAGTATTACTTTTTCTGTATTATGTCGGTGCTATTTGGGATTTTTGATCCAGTGGTGTACTTTAATGTTAAATAATTAAATAATATACAGGGCGATTCGTTAAGCGTAGCTACTGGCTGAAACTTTGAAGCTATTTGTCCCACATTTAACTGACACCATCATTTAATTTTTTGAAGAATCTTAAACATCAAATTCTGATTGTACTTTGTTTATTTTATTGTTATAGTTAAATGATTACTATACAAGAAATTTTTTTTGTTAATATGCGACACCCACGCTTAATGAATCACCCTGTATAATGATACCAAGCTTACCTTGACAAGTTTTGCCATCTGGTGCAAGCGACCCATGTGGACAAGCACAAACAGCATGAGTAGAATTAAACAAACATAACTGCTCGCATCCACCATTATTAACTGCGCATGCATTTGATCTGATTTGTTTTTCTTTCGAAAAGATTTGTATATCCTTAAGGGAATCCCCAGCTTGTCTTAATAATGTTTGATAGTCTGATAAATTGGTTACGGGAGCCATTTTTATACTACCGTGATCGTGTGTTCTAAAACAATAATCGTTTAAATATTAAAATTGTTATAATAATTTATCACATACGTATCTATCCAGTATATAGAATCATTAAACAAAGTTAATGCAACGGGGTTTTCCAGAGAATGATTCAAAAGCACGACATGCTCGGTACCATCATATTTCATCCGTTCAATAGTATTAGCTCCAGAATCACACCAATAAATATATTGCTGTACCAGATCTAATGTAACATCCGAGATTGCAAGAGACTGATTGGTTAATAAATTACGATTGGTACCATCCAAATTTGCTTGTTCTATACGGGTCCCCCCTGCCCAAACTAACATTCCTACTGAAGGATCGACAACTAAAGCAGTCGGTTTTCCAATTTCTTCAGACAATACTACATAACGAGCAGATCCATTTAATCTAGAAACTTCGATGACCCCACGTTTAGGATCACTCCAGTACATATTATGAGCAACCCAATCCACTGCAAGTCCCGTTAACCAATCAACTGGAACGCTTTCCATAGCTTCATTTTGTTCCACAACTACCCGTCTTTGTGTACCGTCCCTTTTGATACTTGTTACTGTACCGTGATCACTGTCGGCCCAAAGGATTGTGTCTTCATCGGCAACGAAATCAATTGCACTTGCCATGGATACGCGGGAAATTGGTCCCAACACTTGAGTATAATTATTACCATCTAAAGGTAAACCTCGAATTTCCCAATTGATTGAATAAAACAAAAAGGATGACATGCTTTGACAAGAACTTGAGTCATTTGGATCGATTACGTATCCAGTAGCACATCGACAGGTATAGTTTGTTGTAGACACCGGTAGACAGATGTGTTGACAACCTCCTTTATTAACACCACATAAATGTTTACCTGTTTGTTGGGCAGGATCGTAAATACGTAATGCCAGGACACCTCCAGTGCTGTTTCTTAAAACAGCATCGTCAGCTCCTGTGGTTTTATTTGCTATATGTATAGACTGATCATCATCATCGGCGTAATAGACATGGTCTTTATAAACAGTAGCTGCAGCTACTGATACTTTTGAAGGTAATTCCAATTTTGTAACCGCAGACACTTGAAGATCGGAAAAATATAATTCATATTCACTGACCCAATAAAGTCGGTCAGCTTCAAGGTCAATGCTTAAACCTTTACAATTCGAAGGTAAATCAGATACTAAAGTCGTTTGTCCAGAACCATCCATAGCACTTGTTTCAATACTGGCATTACCATCCAAAAGGGAAATCCAATAAAGTTTGCCTTCTGCAGGATCAGCAACTAAACTGACGACATCAATTCCTTCTATTATATTTGTACTATATTCGCCATCTAAATTGCAAGCTAATATACCAGAAGGTGACCCAACAAATAAAATGTTTGATAACCAATCAACAGCCAATCCAGACGGTTTTTCGATTCCTGTATCTATTAATGTTTGTGTGGGTCCGCTTGTTAAACCAGTGCGTTTGACTTCGTTTACTTGAGAATCTGACCAATATAAAGTATTGTTTTTTCCTAAGAATTCTAGTTGGCTTGGGCTTAATACTTGTGGTAGACTAATTGTAGGAATGATGTGATAGTATGGTTGTAATAAATCTACTCCACGTATTTCATTGGCACGGGCGATTAGTAACACCCTCTCGTTTACTGTAAAAAGTCAATATCATGTATTATAGTATGTAGCTTCAATTATCGTCAGCTAAAAAAGTACATAAAGGTTGGCCATGAATAATAAAATTAGTTTTTGTTTACAAATTGTTTGGCGCCTTCCAATAAAGCAAGTCCATGTAAGAGGGCATAAGAGGGCAGCACAATCAGAAATAGGTATTTTAAACTGCCAGTTGCTGTTTGTCCCATGGGTAGTGCCTGGAAAGTTTAGGTAGTGTTTGGGAGGTCTGAAAAAATCTCTGGGAAGTCTGGGGAAGTCCCTGGGGAGTCTGGGTAGTCTTTGGGAAGAAGGGAGGAGATTTCCCTGTTTTATTTATTATTTGCCATGTGATATGGTTAGGAATTAGTTTGTTTGTATTGCCCCCCCCATGAGGGTCATGTAACCAAAATTCTGAAGCAACAACATTAATTTTATATCCATGGCGAATCCTTATGAACATTTTATTTGCCGGATACTCACCAACACAAGTACGATTATCTGTATCTAACCGCATCACATGTGGACAATCACATCGATAAGTCTTATTAGTGTGAAGCAGACAAAGATGAGAACAGCCTCCATTGTTATTGCCGCATGGATTAATCCCATCACGTGGTTGACGACTTGGATGTAAAATTTGAATATCAAATGGCTGTGTTAAGGTACGTTGAATAACTGAAACATCACCACCAACCCATTTAGAAGCACGTACTACACTATTAGTACGCCAATCAGTCCAATATACATAATTTTCATATACACCAATAGCAAATGGATGTGAGAGCATTTCATGATTGCGCATTACTTCATGGTGATTAAGACCGTCATAATCTGTAGTATGAATGGAATCTGATCGAGCATCAATCCAGTAGATGCGCCGTGTGTCATAATCTAGTGTTAACCCGTTTGGCCAAGCACCATCTGTTATTTGGTCTACACGGACAACAATGATACGGTCTAATCCGGCTAAAGAGCAACGTTCGATACGGGGTGCCATATTATCCCAATCTGTCCAGAATAGGTAGCCATCTCTAGGGTCTAAAGCTACTGCTCGTGGACTTTCCATATCTCCAGCCACTAGGGTTCGTCGAAAACTACCGTTTAATCGAGCGACTTCAATTTGATCTAGGTTACTCTCCACCCAGTATAAATTTTCTCCTATCCAGTCGACTGCTAATCCTTCTGCTGTGGATAATCCTGTTTGTACTACTACTTCTATATTGCTAAGGGATCCCCCAACAAGTGTTCCACGATATATTTTGTCATCAATTACATCTGTCCAAAACACCTATTATGAAAAAAAAATTATCAATATAGCGTGGTGGATTGTATAGTCGCTCTGTATTATAGTACTATTAATAATTTCTCTCTGTTTATTTCAATACATACCATATCAGCATCTGGTGAGTGATAAAAATCCACTGCAATTGTATTCTTCAAACTTGAAATAAGAGCTCGGACATTAAAAGTGTGTAGATCAACCCCACGTAACTCATGACGATTGCTGAATATTACATAAGGAGTTGCAGGGTCATCACTTTTACAAGTAAATCCATCTTCTTTAAGTGTGTATCCGGGTAGACAAGCACATTTATGTTTTGATTTTTGAGGTATGCATAACTGTGAGCAAATACCCCATGCTTTACAAGGGTGTGTATCAAGGCAACGAACGCGATCTGGTTGTAGATGGAGGGACGGAGGACATGAACACACTAAACCTTCCGGCGCATTATGACAAATATGTGAGCAGACTAAACTATGGTCACAAAGCATTTCAGAACAACGCAACCCTTCATCTGTACCATCATGGCAATCTTCTCTACCATCGCATAGTTGTTCAACGCTCACACAAACAGTGTTGTTATCGCACATACGAGAAGGATGCTCACATTCCAAACCTGGAGTCGATGTTGTTGTTATAATCGTCGCATTTTGTACACGAGATTGTGAACAATTATGTTCGTCAGAACCATCTTTACAATCTAAAAATCCATCACAAACGAATTTCTGAAATATCAAATTCAATTTAGGGCAATCATAAAACAGCGATTTACGGTACAAATCACGAAAGTGTTACTTACAGGACGAGTATTTGTTAAGAAGCAGAAGACCAATTAATTGGTTGAAATATATCTACTTAACATGCAACATTTTTTTTGTCTTTTAACTGACTAATATACTATCTCAGAATATTATTATAATAAAATAAGATAAATTTATAAAATGAGTATGAAAACTTTCTACTTTAATTAACTAAATGGCCCCTTTTACGTTGGTTTAAAAAAATTTAAGTCACGGAATTGTAAAATAATACTCGTACACGGATTGTTTTATTTTTATTTAGAGCGTTGCAGGACTGGAGTCCCTAAGATATTGGGGCACTGCCGCGTTGCGGTTGCTGGCGGTATGATAACTACACCACTGGATAAATTAAATTAAAAAAGTAAGTATGGAAACTTTTGAATTTAATTAAAGACCACCCCTTACATTGGTTTAAAAAATTTAAGAAAAAATGTAAGTAAGTAGTAGGAATCCGAATTCGGATCACTTTCGGGCCGCTTCCATAAAAAAATATATTTATACCTTCTGAATGCATTCTAATGTAGCACAAGCAAATTCATGTACTTCACAGAAATTTGGTTTTGGATCATCACAGCCTATTTCATCTGATCCGTCAGCACAATCTTTCTTCTTATCACACCGTTGAATATTTGGCAAACACGATCTATTGGCTGGGCAAAAGAATTGTGTAAGTGGATCACATATAGAGCAACCAATTTCATCAGATCCATCTTTGCAATCGTCTATTCCATTACAGTATAAGTCGGTAGAAATACATTTCGAGTTATTACAAGTGAACTCCATTATATCACAAGCTGCTACAGCTAAAAATATTAAGCATGAAACACAATTTTTGATACAATTAAAGGTGCTTACTGCAATTTTTTTCATCACTGTTATCGTTAGGTCCACAATCTACGACACCATCGCATTTCCATGCTTGAGGTATGCAGCGTTTGCTAACTTCGCATGCAAAATGCTTGTCTTTGCAATGTCCAGTGCAAAATTGTGGATCTTCATCACTTCCATCTTGACAATCTTTGTCACCATCACAAATCCAATGTTTTGCAATACAAACAGAACCATCACATCGGTGTTGATTTTCATTACATACAATATTTTCACATGGACCTCCTTTACTTCTTGATTCATCTGATCCATCTGGACAATCATCTGATCCATCACAAACATCTTCAAGAGGTATACAAATACTTGGATTGGTAACATTACATTTGAAGCTATCTAAACCACAGGGGGATGGTGTAACGTAATTATTATCTTGTGTACAAGATTTTCCATCTGGTAATAATTTGTATCCATTTGAACATACGCAAACAGCTTTTAGGGGTGTATTGATACATAATTCAGAACAACCATTATTATTATTACTACAATCATTAACTCCTGTAATAATATTTAAAGTGTTAAAATTGTGGGGAAGTTTAATTATAAAAACTTACCTGTTTGAGATTTCGCGTCATAAACTTTGATATCAAAAATAGGAGGATTACCTATAAATAATTCTTGAGATGTATTATTATCAGGATAAAATACCATTACGTTTCCTTTTACATATTCTATATAATACAAGGCTTTATTGTACAATGCTAAACCAAACGGACGATCTACTCCTTCAGAAAGAATTAATCTTCTATTGTTTCCATCAAAATCAACCATTTCTATACGTTTAAGATGAGCATCACACCAATACAACTTCTTTTCAACTAAATCTAATGTTAAACCAGTTGGCCAATCAATATCATTTTGTAGAAATATTTCATGATTTGATCCATCCATTCCTGCACGTTGAATGGAACCATTTCCTGGTAAAATATGGGACCAATCCGCCCAATACATTATTCCCTTTTTAGGATGTATTGCTATTGAACGGGGATGCATATTCCGTTTTTCTAAAAGAGTTCGTTTGTACTTGGTGTTAGATAAACGCAAAATTCCAATTCGCCCTAAAGCTTCATCTGTCCAATATAGATTTCGCGACATCCAATCAAAAGCAAGACCCTCACACCGTTCAATACCTACGTGAAGAATAACGGCATTCTCACTACCATTTAGCATAGTACGTTTAATAACAAATTGTTGAGTGTCAGAGTAAAAGATGCTATTAGTTGATACATCATAATCTAATGATGACGGTTGAGATAAACCCATAATAGGTACCATGGTATCCGAACCACCGTGAAGGGTTATGCCTTTAATAGATGCAGGTTTGCTTTTGGCTAACAGTAAAAATGTCTGTGGTGTTTTTATGATGCACTGACCGTTTTCTGTAAGGGTGTAACCTGCTGCACATGCACATTTTGTTACTGCAATGTCCTTAAGCCAATCAGAGATGCAAAAATGCTGACAACCACCGTTGTTGGTTTTACATGGATGCGAAACTGAAAAATATGTAAATTATTCTTATGGTTGTACCGAGAATGCTTGGTATGTAGGTACAGCACGGTTACATTTTTAATATTATTTATTGTAAGATGGAACTTGCGACACGGTTATTAGAAACAATTGCGTTCATTTATGTAGGTATTCATTGATTGCCAAAGAGGGCATTTCCATATAAAACCTCGACACCCCATAAAGACCTCTACCCTTGCCAGCAAAGCAGGACCCTCCGGATATATAATAGAAGGCAAGATAGAAGAAAAACGCGCTGATTTCTATCCCTACCAGCGTTGGGTCTAACATGTCCCACCCTTGAAAGCCCCCCCCTCCGCCGCCCTAGCTACATTAGCAAAAGCTAAATCTAGTGGTTGAATCTGTGTTGTCCCATCGCCCCGGAAGATTTTCATCCACGGCGCGGAAATATTCTTTAACCTTGCTGCATTTACATTTACTAAACCATTTATACTCACCGTCAGGTTGTTTCTGTCTGTGGAAAACATGTAAGTTAAACGGTCTTTCTGAATTCCTTAAAACTTGTCGTTCAGTGTGTTTTATTTTATGGAGCTCAAGAATAGTATCATTATGCCACGATGAAACAAACAATCGACTTTCAAAAACACTAATACCATATAAATTTTGCACAGGAAAACCTTTCATAATCGTCTGCCGATTTCCACCATCATAATCAATACGTTCCACATAATCTAAATATGTATCCACCCAATAGACATGACTTGTAGGGTAATCAACAGCAACTCCATATGGATAAACAATTTTATGAGTTACAAGCGGTGTACGTTCACTACCATCCATTTTACACCTTTCTAACATAGGGGCTGTGTGGCCCCATTTTGTAAAAAACATTAATCCACGTGTTGGATCTAAAGCCAAAGCTCTTGGTTTGCTTAATTGATATTCTACTAAAACATTACACCACATCAAGGTGCTTGAACAAAGTAAAATAATTTCATGAACATCATCAAGGAAATACCAATTTCCTGATATCCAATCTAAAGCCATTTGTTGGATGGAATCGACTTCAGGGAAGCTTGAAGGAACTCCAAGTTCCCATTTTGTTGTCATATTATCAACACTAACGCATACAATTGCTGTTTTGGTGATATTGTAATGAATATAGCAAAGGGAACGATTTCTATGCGAAAATTCTAGGGCGTTGCTTGTAAGCAAATTTAATGTTGAGTTTCCTGGCCATGGTTCACCATCTAACGTTACCCGACGAATTTTTGTTTTTGTTGAGAATATTAGAGACGGCTCTTCACTTTCCGGTACTACAAAGAAGAAATTATTGGATTGAGACACACGGACTAAATCCTGAACGCGATGATTTTCCGTAACTTATTCGCTATCACTTACCATTTATTGCAGTACAATCTATGCCACTTTTGGTGTATCCTGAGACACATGAGCAAGTAAAAGAACCGACTGTGTTTTTACAAATTTGAGCACATGTGTTGTTCAAAGCACACTCATCGGCGTCTACACATTTTGAGCCTTCTGCTCGATATCCATCAGGACAGTAACATATAGGACCCCCAGTAGTTGGTTTACATTTAAACCCACATTGTTGGTTGGCACATTGTGTACCATTTCTGCAAAAATCCCACTCGTCACTGTTGTCGGGGCAGTCACCGTGCCCATCACAGAAGAGGCGTAGTGGACGGCATTCAAGAGTTTCTCCACAGCGTGCCTCGTTCCAAGGACAAGGTTTACCCTGATGACATTGGTGAGGATCTTCGTCGGATGTGTCAGGGCCAAGTTCGGTTGAAGTTCCACAATCTGGTTCACCATCACACATCCAACCTAAAGGCAGGCACTTATGTGTCAGCTCACATTGGAACTGACCTGGACGGCAAATGCGGTTAGGTACACAGTCACCAATTTCATCACTACCATCATCACAATCCATATGTGAATCACATCTCCAGTGTGCTGGAATACAACGCCCATTGTTGCAGCGAAATTGCGTACTTGAACAGGTAGCTGGAAACAAAATAAAAACATTATTTATACATAAATTTGAAGTTGGGGCTTGGGCAACATTTTTAGTTAGGATACACAATGGGCTACATTTTGTCCAAGTGCCTACTACAATTGTTCGAACAATCGTATCCATGACAATAATTGATGAACAGGCAGTCAAATACTTTCGTACAACCGGGCCTTAGGGTCGGTCTTTCAATTCGGATTTAATTCCCAGTTAAGCTAACTAACGGTCAATTGTCATGGATACGAATTGTTACAAGAATTGTTTCCATGACAATTGAACGTGGATTAGCTTAACAGCGAGTTAAAACCCGAATTCAAAGACTGGTCCTTAGTGTTAGTCAACTGTATTCCCCACGTCTAGTATAGATGGTGTAGATAACATTTCTGAAATAATCCTGAAAAACTGAAAAACGTTTAAGTTTTCAACTGAAAATATTTTCTGAACCGTTGCAGATAGAAAAAAAGTACAAAAGAGATAACTGATAGATATTATTACGTAGTATTAGAAAAAAATTTTCACGGTCGTGTTTTGTTTCATTTTTCAGATATAATCGATATAACTCAAAGTTGTTTTTTTTAATAGAATCCATAGTTGAATTTGAGGAGGAATAAACTAAACACCATGGGCCACAGGCTGTGCCACACCATGCGTCATGGAAACCTTTTTCTTTATTTTGACCAAAATTTTGACTAGGGGACTCGCAAGTTGTTGATGTTAGGAGAATGCAAGCATAATATTGACTGTAAAGGTAGGTAAGTACGTGATGATACGATGATCAAATATAATACAGGTTTAGATCATCGGGTTTCCGTTTCTTTAGAAAATTGTGTAAGTTCACATAATTGCTGATCTTACTAATGTTGATAACATAGATATGCACAACATGTGTAATCTGCTTCGTTTGCAAAATTATTACGAGACTACTAGAATACAAAATACTCGATGCAGCAGCTTTCGCATCAAAAAACATTTTTCCAGCTACGTCTTTTTAACACCAAATGTAATCGATTCATACACGTCACGGTGTGCTTGGATTGCACATCTAAGTACTAATACTACTATACCATGTTTTTATATTTAGGTACTACATAGCACTGTCTTAATAAAAACTTCCCCAATCATTTCCTTTTTTTTCCTACTCATCGTATCTCATTTTTTAAATTACTACCCTAATTTTATTCATCAGCCTTTTAGCCTGTCTATTCTCTGAGTTTATAATATGTTCTGTCTTCTGGGCCACCGTTCGAGTACTTTTCTGTTCTGTTAACGCTGCTATAGTCGGATTAGATCTTATTCTGCGGGTTCAAAATGCCATCTATTTTCGTTTCCCAGGCAACCGCAGTAATTTTCATAAACTTCAGAGTTTGCGCTTGCTTTAACAACATATAGTAGGTACGAACAATGAAGTTAGAAAGAAAGAAGTATAACACTATAGACGTGTGCAAAGGTTCGGGGACCAGTTGCAAAATAAGATCTAATCCGACTGTAGCCCGGTTTATGAATTCGTAGTTAACTCTTTGTTAAAATTTAACCAACGGCCAATTGTCATAAATAAATTCGTATCCGTAACATTTGACCGTTGGTTAATTTAAGGGGGAGTTGAAAATCCACCCCATCTCCATGGACATGGCATGGACACAGCACAGACGTTCCCTTATCGTTATCTACTTGTATCTTTTGTTTTGTAATTTTTTATTTCAAGTTTATTTACGGAATATAAGTTGTTGAATGTTTATTGTTTCGGTTTTGTTTACCTAAAATTGATCTCACTTTTGCTAATAAAATTTTATTTACTTCCAACATAAAATTTACTTTTATCATAAATATAAAAAAATATCGTATTATCTTCAAAGTTAAATAAATAATGTAAATAGATACATAGTATTTTAGTTTTTAAGACCAAGTCCAGGTATCAATTATATAACAATTTTTCTTGGAATTTAAGAAGAGAATAATTTGGTTTGCTATCCTTGATAATGTATAGTTTGTAAATATTATTGTGGTTAAACCAATATTTTTGCTTGTGGTAAAAAAAAGGAAAATCCACATATGCTTTCGAAACCTTCAAAATTGACTCTAAAAGGAAATTGACCAAAGAAAACACGAATAAATAATATGGCAATGGAGCCTGTGGTTTCAGCAAGACCTTTGGTACGATGTTGCAATAACAAAATTATTTTTACCGATTTTTTTGAGTAATATCATATTTCTAAAAATAAAAAAGTTATGGAGTGGACAGACTTAAATGAATCACTTGCATATGGTAGATACTAGAAAAAACAATAGCTTTGAGATCCATATCAATGTATTTTTGAAATATCCAATCCTATTAAAAATTTTAATGTTTTTCTAAGTACTAAACCCTGCAGGCCACTCATAAAGAAGTTAAGGAGGTTATTGAAGGCCACGATAATGCATAGGTAGGTACACCTATTTGTAGACTAAGAAGGAATTTCTATTTAAATGAACTATAATATTTTTATATTATTAATGTAAAATAAAAGCAAATTACTACAATATTCATAAAAATTATAAAAATCATGATATTATGCTTATGCATTGAATTAGCATGGAAATATCAAATCCCCTTTTATAATAGATACAGAAACATTCATTTATGTCTACTTCCTTAAAGGGGGTTACTAAAGTGTTTACTGTTCAAATATTCTCCCATACTAACTTGAACCAATTTAGAATAGTTAATGACGTTTACTACTTATTATTGCCACCTATTTAAATTTTCAAAACAATCTACATTTGTTCTTTGACCTTCTATGTAACCTCCATTAACACTTCTCCATTAGTCATCTCAAACTTTATAAAAAGTTCTGATGGTAATAAACGTTTTATC
The DNA here is from genome assembly GCA_963082805.1 of Hemicrepidius hirtus. Lineage (NCBI taxonomy): Eukaryota > Metazoa > Arthropoda > Insecta > Coleoptera > Elateridae > Hemicrepidius > Hemicrepidius hirtus. The sequence continues at coordinate 38,530,590 of OY720160.1, read as the reverse complement.
TATGTTTGTTAATTTTAACTGTTGTGGTTTATAATATTCTAGACATCCAAAAGGTCACTGATATTTGTGTTATATGTAACATTTAAATGTGATATCTTAAAAATAAAGAAAACCTAATTACAATGATTATTAAATTACACAAGGAGCTGGTAATGATAGCAACAAATGAATTAAATCAAGAATTTGCCCAATATCTGAATTTAACTGAACCCCATATTTTTGAAAATGTGAACGCTCTTGTAACAATTTAATTCTTTACTTGAAGACACTTCCTTCGATGATTTTATCTACAACCTACAATAAAGTAAGCTTTTTTGATTGAGAAACACAACGAAAAGTTGACAATTGCCGAGGAGATAATTTCAGACTGAAAAGGGTACGAACTTAGGAATTTTAATAATTCCATTGCCACCCACGCCTTTGTTCCTTAAAAATTCTTCTGTACTTATATCAAACTAAAGATTATTTTGTATGTTAACTTCAGAGCCGCCAGTGTCTCGCGTCGAGTTGTCCTAGGCAGGGTGTGATGGCCGTTTTATCCCGAGGTAGCTATTACGATCATGAAGCTCGGTGGAAGTTGTGGTATTTCTGGGGAAGGCTAGGAGAAGTCTCGCTTGTTCAATGGAAATCTAGGATGTCCTGGGGAAGGTTGGGGGAAATAAGTGTTTTCCAGGAGAAGTCTGGGTTGTCCATGGGTTATGAGGATATGTTGGGGAAATCAGGGTTGTCTATGCGAAATTTGGGTTTCCCTTAAGAAGTCTATGCTGCCTGAGGAAAATCTTATCGAGAAGGCTGGGGAAGACTGGGGGGAGTCTGGGCAATCTTGGGACAGTCAGGGTTGTCCATGGCAAGTTTGGGTAGTCATGGGGATATGTTGGGGAAATCGGGGTTATCCATGCGAAATTTGAGAGTCCCCTAGGAAGTCTATGTTGTCTGAAGAAAATTTAAGGCGAAGTTAGGGTTGTGGCGGGAAAGTCTATGATTCTCGGGGGAAGACATGGTAGTCTTGGGGAAGGTTGAGGGAAATTAGTGTTTTCCACGAGAAGTCTGGGTTGTATCAGCGAAATGTAGGATGTCTTGGGGAAGACTGGGTAGTCTTGGGGAGGTCCGGGTTGTCCATGGGAAATTTGGATTGTCGTGGGGAAGTTTATAGGCTGTGTCACGAAAATCTAAGGCGTCTTAGGCGATGTTAGGGTTATGTCAGCGAAACCTACGATACTGGTAGTTCTGGGTAAGGCTAGAGGAAGTCTGCGTTGTTTCATGGAAATCTAGGATGAAAAGGCTGCGTTTCTTGGAAATTTTTTTGACCCCTTCAGATCTCGTCAGGATTTTCCCAGAATGTTAATTGGGGGGGTGTACGCTTGGAAATTAAGGGGGAAACTTCCCTCAACCCTTCCCACTGCTTCACACCTGGCTAGAAAATGTTGAGAGTTGGATTATTCCTGAAAACTTTCGGAATTTTTTTTGACCAGATGGGAGGGGATGAGGGATGTTTGGCACATATTTTTCAAGTGTTTAGCCTTCATATTACATTCTGGGATTTTTATATGAAATTCGGAGGGGGTGAAAAAAATGACCAGAAAAAGAAGAAAGTCTTTCCTGATTTTTTGGAAATTTTTTTGACCCCTTCAGATCTCGTCAGGATTTTCCCAGAATGTTATTTGGGGGGTGTCTGGTAGTCTTCCACATTGAATGGTTGGTTTAGCGAAGTTTTATGCCGTAATTTACTACCCCTCGCATTTCTCAACTTCATTTTATCTCTGTACAATTTGTGGTGCTTTTACAACTTGGTTCGATATTTAAACGTTATTTACAATTTTATAATATTCCATTAGATTGGAAGTTTACCCAGCACTCCCAGGTTCAAATGTTGATCCACTCACATAATATATGCTGGCGGTGTTTAATTTAAACATTGGATAGGGAGGTCGGAGGTAGCATTTAATTATTAGCTAACACGCGGTCACGTAAAATATTCACAGAAAAAAAAGGAAGTTTTTACAACAACTATGTGGTTATTAAAATGTAGTGGAGTATACTTGGAAATTTAATTAAAATGCCGACATGGACGCAGAAATTAGAATGGCTCGTCTGTGCCTTAATAATGAGCGATGACATTATTCTTTATTTGAATACTGATGATCTAGAACCACTTCCTCGAAAGATAGAATTATTACTTACTCATCTGATGAATGAGTTAGATTACATAATAATGAAAAAAAACGTTTGTGTTTGGAAAACTAATACTATTGTATAGGAAGTTTTTTTATTGTCTTTATTAACATCTGCATTTGATGTAAGGCTAAGCATGTTCTAGAAACTGACAAACATACATAGATTCTGTAAAAAGGACTAGTGCCAAAACAAACTTATTTTAGCAACGTGTGACCACAATTTCATTTCTATATTTAACAAATTAACATTCATACACATGCAGCAGTGAGGAAGGAATATATAATCGGATCGAACGCATGTAGATGTAGATATACCGACTCATTCCATGGAGATTAATTTGTTTGTATTTAGTATAAGCCAGAATTAAGTGCCATAACTCCTGAAAGGGCCGCATGTAATTGAAATTATAATAATTAATATCTCAGATATCCTTTAATAAAAAGATAAAATAAAACACGAGAGTGAAAATATTTAAAGATATTTTCAGTTTTCTCTTTTGTACTTTTCTTCTATCTCAAACGATTACGAAAATATTTTTTATTGAAAATTTAAGCATTTTTCAGTTTTTTCAGATTATTTCAGAAAATTTGCTGCATTGATTAAAAACGAAAACGGCGTAAGATTTGCTTTGTAATTCTACCCAACTTTCCTAAGTTACCCATTTTATAGGAGAATGAAGCTGGCCCCTTGCACCGCGGTAGATTATTGTCACCCTGTATATAAAAATTAAATTGAATTGGTGACAATAACACAAGATTATTAAAAAAATGTGATTAAAAGAGCAATATCCCTTTTGACCTGTATGCGACATGTTAAGAATCATGACTTCCTCTCCGTTTTATCTAATTTATGAATTATTCTGCTGCGACGAACTTAATAAAGCTGATGGGATTCGACATAAATCTAGTTAGTACTTGATTCTCAAGAAAACAAAAATATGCTATCACTATCATCTTGAACGAAAATTTAAGCAATTGATCGTTCTGTAAAACGGAACAAATTGACATAAGAGTGCATCAAGTTCGTTTTAAATGAAAATGTGCGAGTGTTTCTGATTCTTAATTGGAACTTCATGATCAAAACAGATGATACCCTCGTTTGAATTAAAAAAAAATTTGGTCCCAAGATGCGTTAATGTGATTCCAAGGAGAATAATATTCGTCCTTTATAAAGAACCACCGGAACCACCACTTAATAGGATTAAATGCTAAACATCCTTCCCAAGAAAATATGTTAATCAGATTATTATAAAAACTGTGATTCATGTTATTACCAGATTCAGTAAACGTTTATAATGTTTTTTTCAGGTCCTGTTATTTATAAGAGCAGCAGTAAAATGAATTAATAAAACCTGAACTAAGTATAATGTTTATAACAAGCTCTGAAAATCAAAATTGATTGCTAATTATTATTTAAGATTATAAACATTTCATGAATTTAGTAATAACGAGACTTCCCGGAGAGTAGCCAGGCTTCCCAAAAACTACCCGAACTTCCCAAACTTCCAAGAGACTACCTAGATTCCCATGGACTTCCTAAAGACTACCCAGAGACTACCAGACTTTCTAAAAATTATCCAGACTTCCTAGAACTTCCTAAGACTTCCCAAAGACTACCCGAACTTCCCAGACTTTCCAAAGACTACCCAGAATACCAAGAGATTTCCTCAAACTTCCTAGATTTCCACGGACTTCCTAAAGACTACGCAGAGCTAGACCCAAAGACTACCAGACTTTCCGAAGATTATCCGGAGACTAATCACGCTTTCGAGAACTTCATGAGACTTCCAAAAGACTACCCGGACTTCCCAGACATCCCAGAGATTACTCAGACTTCCCAAAGGCTACCCGAATTTCCCAGACTTTCCAAAGACTACCCAGAATACCAAGAGATTTCCTCAAACTTCCTAGATTTCCACGGACTTCCTAAAGACTACGCAGAGCTAGACCCAAAGACTACCAGACTTTCCGAAGATTATCCGGAGACTAATTACGCTTCGAGAACTTCCTGAGACTTCCAAAAGACTACCCGGACTTCCCAGACATCCCAGAGCCTACTCAGCCTTCCCAAAGACTACCCAAACTTCCCAGGGACCTCGCAAGACTTCCCAGGACTTTCTGAAACTTCCTACGACTATCCAAGCACTTCCCAGACTCTCATGGGCTTCTCAGGACTTTATAAGACTTTCTAGGACTACTCAGGACTTTCTGATACTCCCCAGACTGAGACTCTCATGAACTAGTTACGACTTCCCAGGACTGCCCAGTCTCTCATGGACTTCCCAGAACTTTCTTAGATTTTATAAGACAACCTATAAGGACTTGCTAGACTCTCACCGACTAGTAAGACTTTCTAGGACTACCCAGGGCTTTCTGAAAATTCCCAGGACTACCCAAGCACTTCCCAGGCGGAGACTCTCATGAACTATTTACGACTTCCCAGTTTCTCATGGACTTTCCAGGACTTTCTTAGATTTTATAGGACAACCCAAGGACTTTCCAGACTCGCATGGACTTCCTAGGACTACCCAGGACTTTCTGAAAATTCCCAGGATTACCCAGGCACTTCCCAGACGGAGACTCTCATAAACTAGACTCTAAACTAGCACTTCCCAGGACTGCCCAGTTTCTCATGGACTTTCCAGGACTTTCTTAGATTTTATAGGACAACCCACGGACTTCTCAGGCTGTCATGGACTAGTAAGACTTTTCAGGACTACCCAAGGAGTTCCCAGAATCTCATAGGCTACCAAAGATTTTCTGAGACTTCCCAGGATTACCCAAGGACTTCTACTAATCAGTACCTACTACTACTGTGGTGTGGTGAAATATTTAAAGATTTATATTATGGAATCTCCATGAGCGGAACCTTTGATCTTAACTTTAAACTATGCAAACCTACATTTTTTATTTGTAAAATAAAGATAAGATAAATTTTCTGTTATTTAACGTAGGTACTACCAAATACTAGGTACTACTCTCTTATATTTTATTTTGAACGAAAAATTAGATAATCTAATTCAACGTTAACGTCATATTTATATTTAAACTGAATAATTAGTTCAAAAAACATGTAATTCTTTGCAAAAAATAATCTACAAAAGTAAATAAGTAAAACCTTTATACTTTTCTTTTGTGAACGAGATTGTAATCGAGATTGCAATAGATCCGAAATCACTTTGTCGCAAGTACAGGTTTATTTATGTAAATAAGTTACAGTGGCGTATCAAGGTTATCGAAATGCAGAGCCCATTGAAAATTCAATTAAATGCACGAAAATACAGGTTCTTGCTCTAAAAATAGCTGTCAGGACTCCAACAAGTGCGCTGCTCCTGCCCTTGAACCCGCGACTTCAGATAATCAAAATGATGCTAACGCTTATTAAACCTTGTTGGAATATATTAACTAAATTCTTACGGCGGAATAACTTCCCTTTCAAAGACCCCGAGGGCTCATTATTGAGCCACAAGTTTTAAGTTAAAATTTGGATTCAAGGAAGATAAATGAATTTTTTAATTTTTGTAAGTCAGGTTTTTTTGCAGGTTGCAGGTTTATCTTATACAGACTCACGGTCAGGGTACTAACCTTTCTAGCTACACACAATGCCATTCAACTTTTTTCTACTTTATCTAGTACTAGGTACTACCTTATTTCCGTATCTACATTGAGATATTTTATAGTTTGCTCTAGTTACACACAATTGCAGTAATAAACATAAAACTAGCGAAGTAAATCTTTAAAGTTAAAACTTCCCTTTTCCTTCCCATTGGCTATAAACTTTAAAACATTCAAGGAAGAATAAGTTCTTTACTGTTTCCGGTTTAGAACAAAGTACCAAACCATATAAGGTACTACGCGGTACTACGTTAATTGAAATTTTCCCGCTTATAGTAAAACGTAAAACCACAGTAATGCAATAAAAATATTGTGCAGTTCAATGTCTCATCGAGAGTTCGGTTCAAATGGAGAAAATATTTTTCAAAAAAAAGGGCATTTTGAAAAAATATGGAAGTTTACTTTGTATTATAAAAATCTCCACTGCAAACTTTCCACACAGCACAATAAATTTCGAAGGTGAACCACTTATCTACATAAATGTTCTTTATATGACCTTCCTTCATGCATTTTACCTGAAGAGGTGAACGTACTAAAATCTATCAATCAATGGGATTCAAATTAAAGCTACCAAGAAATCACCATTGAACTTCTATTTAAGGAAATCGTAACATCCCCCACCCCCTATAGAAATTAATTTCGTTAAATAGAATCAAAGTTATTTTCAAAAATAAGGTTTTTTTTTAACTTTCAAGTTAGCTGTAAAAATGCTTCATATTGGTCTTCATTTTTATTTGTTATTAATTCTACTCCTGATTGGCTATTTATATCGATGTCAACAGTACGGTAAGCTGTATTTATAGCCCCTAATTTTTTTAATATTTCATGTGACGTACAAAGACAGTTTTCCCGATGGGTCCAATATAATTATGGGCCCATCTGTTATTTAAACAATTGGTTTCTAAGAACAAACGACCTGCTGAATTTAAACTAACGTTGAGAAAGTACTTGTCTGGGAATAACAAAAAAATCACGTCCCTGCATTATAAGAGTGCATCTGGTGCATATAGGAGACTGCCAAAAATTAATGGATAGAGAAGAGGTACTTATGATACATTAAAGAGCACCGAAGAGCACGTAAATGAATCTCACCCCACTAGATTGTTTTGTACTTTTATCCTACCTACCCTCTATCAATATTCGGTGCTGTAATAGAAGATCACAGCGGCTTTAATCATAGAGCACTTGACATTCAATTACTAGAAGAAAAATTAGGTCAGTTAATAATCCATGTCCTGGTTCGATCAATTCAATAAAATTGGAAAATTTAATTAACCTCAACTTGTTAGGAAAGGTTAACATAAATTTATATAATCAAACATGCTCGTGATTAAACCAAACTTATGATATTCGGGGTGGACGTAACGCAGCGGTAGTAGAGTCCAGAGATTTTTAAATCGCGAGTACAAACGATTGTGGTTCAAATTCCACCACGACAGTGACCAAGGGATAAACCACGGTAAAAAATTGTGTAGGTACACTGAACTACGCAATGTGAAAGACTACCCAGACTTCCCAGAGACTAGTACCTAGCTTTCCTAGGAACTTCCTCAAACTTGCCAAACACGCACAATGACTACCCAGATTTCCTAGGGGCTTCCTCAGGCTTCCCTAGATTTCTTAGAGACTTCCCAAAGACTACCCAGATTTCCTAGGGACTTCCTCAGGCTTCCCAAATATTACCTAGATTTCTTAGAGACTTCCCAAAGACTACCCAGATTTCCTAGGGACTTCCTCAGGCTTCCCAAATATTACCTAGATTTCTTAGAGACTTCCCAAAGACAACCCAGATTTCCTAGGGACTTCCCCAGGCTTCCCAAAGATTACTTAGATTTCTTAGAGACTTCCCAAAGACAACCCAGATTTCCTAGGGACTTCCCCAGGCTTCCCAAAGATGATTTCTTAGAGACTTCCCAAAGACTACCCAGATTTCCTAGTGACTTCCTCAGGCTTCTCAAAGACTACCAGAGACTTCCTCAATCTTCTGAAACACTACCCAACCTTCCTAAAGATTACCTAGGGACTTCCCGAGACTTCCCAGGGACTACCAGGACTATGTACACCAAACTTCCCACCTCGTTTACCCCTTAAGGACAACTTTACCATAAATATGCTATCTTGCAATGTGAGATTACACTTAACTTTCTGCAGAAGACAGGGATTTGAGTTATCGCTGAATGTGGTGGAGATCGATGTGAATGAAAAAGCATTTAGCACTTTAGCAGCCAAAAACGTCCCACACCAAATAATTATAAACTATGTCCGACCAAAACCATACGGCATTGATTACATACATTTTTTATTAGCACAGGATTTGTTTTTGTAAGTAACACAAATAAACGGCTGTACTTTTATTATTAGAATACGAAAAACATGTTCCCTAATAAAATTAGCTTCGCACATTTTTGCGTTTTACTTTTACCGACTTTTACGAAGTCTGCTCCTCTGATGCGTACGTATAACCCGGTATAACCATTTCTTTATGCAAGTTATGTGGTTTTAGACCGAGTATATGGTAGCTGTATAACTTTTATCGCTATCATATTGTATTGTGTGCAAATTACTTCAGGAAAACATATCAAGTGGTTTATTTCACAATAAATAGTCCGTAATAATAAATATTTACTTTGATTAATATTTGTCTACTATTTTTCCAATAAATCCAAACACTAAAGTCTCGACTTAGTCTAAGCTTTAAAGAACTTCATTAATTACATAATAAAACATAATCAAAAGAAAACGCATACCGGCACAATCGAACTAAAGAAAATATTTGGAAAATAATATATCTTACAGCCGTAAGGAAAAAGGCACATAGGCAGGTAGGTGGGAGAACGGTTTAAGGAAGGGTAAAGATAGGGTAATGGAAGCAGAGAGGCTTAAGGAGGGCTGCGGAAGGAAAAGTAGGAAGTCCGTAGGAAGGGACTTCCTGAGACTACCCAGGGACTAATCCATACTTCCTAGGAACTACGCAGACTTGAAAGACTACCCAGGGACTTGTTGAAACTTCCTAGGGACTTTCTGAGACTACCCAGGTACTAACCCAGACTTCCCAAGGACTACCCAGATTTCTCAAAGACTACTCAGGCTTCTTAGGGACTACCTAGACTTCCTAAGAACTTCCCACCCAGAGGCTACTCATATTTCCTAGATACTACCCAGACTTCCCAGGGAGTATCCATATACTACCCAGACTTCCCAGGGACTTCCTGAGACTTTTCAGAGACTATCAGATTTCCCAGTCTACCGGGACTATGATACCAAACTTCCCACGTGGTTTACCCCTCGACCCTTACAATATATTATTATTATTATTATTTCTTTCTTTCTTTATATTAATTGATTTTTTACTTCATGTTTTTTAATATATACAGGGTGTGTCAAATATAAAAAAACAAATAAACATGGTATTTCAGTTATTGAAATGTTAATTAATTTATTTTTGAAATATTATTTTCTAATTAGCCAAAACCAACCCCAAAGAACCAATTTAATGTATTTTATATAGTAGGTACCTACGACTAGGTGTTTTTTCAATGTTTACTAAACGGGTTTAAGTTCAAATCGTACCATGAAGCTAATTAAAGAAGATCGTTTCGTATTTGAATTGAAACATATTTTCTACATACAAAATCAATAAACAAATGTACTGTCAACAGAAGCTAACATTTTTGTGTTAACTCGATCAAATATTTGGATACCCCCACACCTAGGAATTTGTCAATGAGTTCAAAGACCGGTTTGTTTACAAGCAACATTTTTAAATGGTTTTTTACAACCGGAGACAAAAGAACTAGAGGCAAATTAGAACTCACTCTTACCTTTATTCAAACTGCTTGGTCGGGTCACAGGAAGAGTAAGGGCAGCAACGCTTTTTAAACTCAAACTCAAAACTAAAATAAATTTAAACACAAGTTTATGTTCCATACTGACCGGCACTTTAAGTATTTTTCAACATTTATTACATTTTTATTCAAATACTTGATAAAAAAATTTAATTAGAAATGTTTAATTACAAAGAAAATCCCAGAAAAAGTTGCACATACACACTCGAAGTCCTCTACTTGCGCACTAGGAAATATCATTACAGAAATTATAATTACTAAATTATTTTTAAAATCCCGCACTGTAATTCGTCCGACTACTTACAAGCACTACCGACTTGATTTAAAACAAAAATAAACAGACCAACCAAAACCTGCTCATAGACGTACAATGACATACGCGAACAAGGTACACGTGCTCAATGTGTCTCACTTGGACACACACTCATAGGCTGCGATAAAAAAGAACAGATTGTAAACCAATCACTGGGGCGATCAGTAAACCGACCCTAGCCAAGAAAAGACCTAGAGTTACTTCGGGAATTACTCAGGTTGTTTTCTTTGGCACTGCTTACCCAGGTCTGTTTACCCCAAAGCGCCCTATTTTGACCGGTGTTTTTATAAATTTCAACAATAATGAAGAATATAATGCGCTGTTACATGTAATCAAATAATCGTCCCTCTTTTCTGCAGTTAACTTAAACTGTTCAATGCAATGAGTTATTATTTTTCAAATTAAACAACCCTTTTCTTTAAATTGGTAATTTCACACCCTCTTTTTCAATAACTGGGTTCAATTGAGTTAGCAACTCAGAACAAACGCGTATCGCTTTTTAGCATCAACCAATACAATTGCACGATTTTTCAAAACTTCGCATTGTATTGGTTGACATTAAAACACGATACACGTTTGTGCGAGTCAATTGAACCCAGCCAACCAACATCATGTAACATTTTTAAATATTGAGCAATTCTATTGGCTGGCACTAAAAAGTGTTTCCAGTAGAAAACAATAAAGAATTTTAGATACCATGGTTACGACATTTAACGCCAACAAAGTATTGCCTAATATTCATTGCAAGTTACCACACCAAATCCTGGTAACCCTGCAAAATATTGGTAACATACGTAATACCAACATATATAATATTTTGGAATTTTAATCAAATAAAGCTAAATTTTCTCTTTTACATACTTCTAATTAAATAATCGGTTAGTATACTTCAAAAAGCACATCTGCCTTATAATTATAATATCCTAAAAGTAATTTTTTGAATAATTACCAAATTACATAATTTTAGGTTAATTACTTCAAAACTTCATTATGGGGGGCCACGATCACCACCATGAAGTAAAAATACCAAATTATAAAATATACAAGGTTGAAGAGGTACCCCAATTATTAGCAACTAAACGAGCATTAGCTGCACAGGGTCTTTGTGATCCATGGCTGCGTAATGAAGTTTGGCGATTTAATGCTAAAGAATTTGGAACAGAAGGAAGTCGGATCAAAACAATTGTATTTCGTGGATTTCGAGTTGGGTTTGCTGCATTTGCCCTTACTGTAATTGGGACAGCTATATATGATAAAATGAATCCTTCAGAAGGACATGGTCATGGACATCATTAAATATTTTTCTTCTCTAGTGTGCATAATAATTGGATAGTTGTAAATAAATTATAGAATAAAATGTGTGTTATTTTTGATGCAGTAACTGCAATAAAATAATTACAGACGAAAGTATACATAAACAATTGTCCTTTGCGGATGAAAAGATAAAATCCCCTTCCATACAAGTAATCATTTTATCAGATATTCTGGTAGTAATTGAAGTTGGTCTGTTAGTTATTTAGATTACCTTTTTTTTAAACTACAAGGGTAACGTTTATTAAGTAAAATGACTACTTACCTTTCTACTATTCTCCGGTATATTGCACCGTTGATCAATTTTTTTTAACTTCCTAGGTTCTCTTGGCATTTTCTTCATTTCCTTCTTTTTCTGTCCTTTCTTCCTTCAATCTTTCACAAATCATCTGCAGAACCTCTTACACTTTCCTGCAATTATCTTGTTGGATTCTTTCTTTATGATTCACTTCCCATGGCTCTTTATTTAATATTTTGATTACACAATTCAAACACAAACTAGAGGCTATGAATTAACCACTTCTAATTTTACAGCACCTAACAATGAAAAGGACACTGATTATTTGTTTATTATGCAACAGAATTCTGAATAGAGGAACTTATTAACTTTTTTTATTTTCTAAACATGGCAATGCTTTATCACTGGCCTACAATGTTCAAATTCAAGTTTTTTTGTAAATTATACCTCTTTGTAACTCAATTGATGAATGTATGTGGTCCTCATCTAAGATGCTGTAATTTACAAAAGAATTCACACACACACACAGGTTGGGAGATTTAAATCACACACCTTTGGCAAAATCAAATATTCTCCAGGCTATCACTCGATTATCAAGAGTTGAAAATAGGCAATTTTATAAGAACAAATTGATGAGATTTAGTTTCCTTTATTTAAAAAAAAGTAATAAGTAGCACATTAACAAACTCCATTAAAAACTGACAAAAGGATTTAATCTTAAATTACTTACATCTGTTTATTTATTTTTATCCATTATTTCATAAGCTAACAGATTATTGACGAACTATTTCATTAAGATTTTGTACACATGCTACTTTTATCGTTAAATAAAACATTATAAAAAAAAATGAACCTTTTAACTTGAAGATCTGGGTTTCAACTCGTCAAAACAAGATCGTAAGAAAATATAATTCTTTTTCATTGGGTTATAGAACTCATATCCTTTACTCCAATCATAACTAACAGAGTAAGCAAATATTTGCCCATTATGATTAAAAGCACAGCATGTTATTGGTTGCTCCATCGATTCGGAAGGCTTTAGTTTTGTACGGGCATCTTTATCCCAGAAACTGAAAGTTCCATCTGAACCTACAGTGGCTAGAGTACCATGCACTGGATGAAATGCAATATCATTAACTGCGTAGATGTCTTGATAACCATTTGGTGTACCATTCGAGCGATGGCACTTGAATGTGAAATTGTCTTTGGGATTTGTAGGATTTGCATATTGAATAGCCACACGACCTTCTACTGAACCTAATGCATATCCTGTTGGTGCTTTCTTTTTATCCCTAAACATAAGAATTGTACTAAATCTAAATAAATTTGAATTACATACCTAAAGATGGATACGCAACGGTGTTGGTATTTAAGAGGACTTTCTAATCTCTTATATTCTTGTGGTTTTCCTTCCAACTGATACACTAATATTTGACGACCTGCTGTACCAACCACGGCCATAGGATAATCAACATCAGCACAGTAACATCTTTCAGGTAAAGTAATACTTAGCATTGGAGTAGGACTACGGGTATCCCAAAATTTCAATGTTTTGTCCCATGAACCAGTCATTAAACATGTGTAATTAGGAGCTTTAATCCAGTGACAAGTTTTAATTGGTGCATCATGAGCAGCTACTTGAATAACTTGGTTACTGCCCAAATCCCATGCTTTTGCTTGTTTATCACAACCAGCCATGTACACCTAGGAATAAATAAGTATTTACGAATGAGTTTAAAGATTAGGTAAGAATATTACTTTTGTTCCGTCATCACTCCAACAAACATCAAGTACAGGACCTCCGCAGGTTTGCATAGACTTCGGTACAGTTTTACCAGATTGTTCTACTTCCCAACAGCGGACATTATTGTCCCAACTTCCAGCGATTAAAAAATTTTGGGGTAGGGTAGCTGGGGAGAACGAAAGTGCACTAATGGAATCGTCTGGTGGAGAAGTCACTTCAAAATCCTTCATAGGGTTAGCTGTACTTGGTGTAGCAGCTGCACCGAAATTACCTATTCCTCCTTGATTAAACATTTTGGTTTAATATGGTTTAATCCTAAAACAGCAGTAGGTAATTCCTTAAAGAAACAAAACATGCAATATTTTGAAATACTAGTTTTTGTGTACTTATTTATTTAGGTATGTTTTACCTGTATAACAGTTCTATGCAGGAAAACTTTAATCTTTAGAAGAGGCTTTTCACGTGCTAATCTGTTTAGTTTTATTTTTTCGCTTAGTTTACGTTTGTTGATTAAAAATGCACGTCAAATTTTGTGTCAAGTTGACAAGTTGACTGCGCGCTGCGGAATGCGCACGAACTGCGGTTTCATGTTTTGATAGGGAGGGGATGTGGGATGTGTCTCCTAAAGCGTACACACAAAACTGAAGGTGAACAATATACAGGGTGTATACAAATTGGTAGAGGGGTTAAAGTAATGTAGTTCACCGAAACTTTCTTCTCCTCCAAGAAATCGTTTAGATTAAGAGTTAAAAGGTTCAGCTGGAGTGCAAAAACGAATGCAGCTCACATCGCAGTTTTAGAAATGACAATCGGATAGCGACATGTAAACGTAGACGACGGATGTCACAGCTTGTATTTCAAAAGTGAAGCGTATGTTTAGACACAATCATGTACTGGTTTATTTCCAGGTTAGCCACAATAATTCCCCAAAACATACCTACGTTTGGCGCGCAATTCTTGACTCTTGAGCATAAGAAGCCATTTTTGTAAGTTGTTCGTGGTTTAGCTGCAACACAAAATTACAGCAAATTACTCCTAATTGTAAAAAAAGTGTACAAATCGTTTTAATTTATTATATTTATACTCCCAGTTCACATTTAAAAACCAAAAATTATTAAAAATGTTTGAAGCACGTTTAGTAGCAAGTGCCACTCTGAAGAAAGTGTTGGATGCTATCAAAGACCTTCTAAATGAAGCTTCCTTCGATTGTTCTGATACTGGTATTCAGCTACAAGCTATGGATAATTCCCACGTGAGCTTGGTTTCTTTAACTCTCCGGTCCGATGGCTTTGACAAGTACCGCTGCGATAGGAACCTAACAATGGGAATGAATTTGGCCAGGTTTGTTTTTAACACTTTTTTGGACATTTCTTTAAAATAATGTTTCTTCATATATATTTTTAGCATGAGCAAAATTTTAAAGTGTGCAAATGGTGATGACACCGTTACCATCAAAGCTCAAGATGATGCAGATTCAGTTACATTCGTATTTGAATCGAAAAAACAAGAAAAAATCTCAGATTACGAGATGAAGCTAATGAATTTAGATCAAGAACATCTTGGTATACCAGAAACTGATTTTTCATGTGTTATTCGTATGCCTTCAGCTGAGTTTGCAAGAATTTGCCGGGATCTTTCTCAATTCGGCGAATCTGTTATAATCTCTTGTACCAAGGAGGGTGTAAGATTCTCTGCAACGGGTGATATTGGCAGTGCTAATATCAAATTAGCTCAAACCAATAACTTTGACAAGGAAGAGGAATCAGTTACAATTGAAATGCAAGAACCAGTCACTTTAACATTTGCCTGCCAATACTTAAATTCTTTTACAAAAGCAACACCTTTATCTGCCCAAGTACAACTTTCTATGTCTGCTAATGTGCCTCTTCTTATCGAGTATGCAATCCCCGATCTCGGTCATGTACGTTACTTTTTGGCCCCTAAAATTGAAGAAGATGAAAATTAAATCTTGTATTAATTTATTTATGAACGATTTTATGTTTAAGTTAAGGTGCTGTTATATATAATCTGCAAGTACCTTTGTTGGAAATCTGTTTCATTTAAGTACTGTATTTTTATACTGTAGATTTTAGTTGTCTTTAGATAATAAAACATTTTAGATTTATTTGTTGTTTTTCTGAATGTTTCTATAAAAACAAACACCCTGTAAATCTCTACAAGGAAGTTGTCCTGTAATTATTTTAGAGCAAAATATCTCAGAAATAATTTAAAACTGCATCTAATGCTATTTTTTAAATATCGTAACCAGACTACAAGATACTCTTCAATAACTGAAAGCTGCTGCGTATAGATTTAATATGTAAAGCCAAATTACTGCAACTATTGGCTCCTCATTATTTTAGAACAAAATTCTTCAGGAATCATTTGTAGAGAAATTAAAACTGCATCTAATGCACCAGCTATTTTTTAAGTATCGTGAACAGACTAAAAGAAACTTCAATAATTTACCGACTACTGCCTACCAATTTAATACGTAAGGCCAAATTTCTGCAATTATTGGCTCTCCCAATTATCTTACAGCAAAAATACTTCATGAATAATTTGTAGAGAATCTAAAACTGCATCTAATGCACCAGTTATTTTTTAAATATCATTACCAGAGGTACAAAAAAATTTAATACAAACTTCACAATAAGTTAACAAATATTTTTAGTTAAAAAAAATTAGAAAGTAGATGCATTATATGCAGTTTTAAATTCTCTACAACTTATCCCTGTAGTAGTTTGCTCTAAAATAATTAGAAGAGCAAATATGTTGAAAAGTATCAACCATGTACAAGTACCAAGTCAAGTTTTGCCGTATAGCACCGTGCTTCGAGTCCGTTCGAGACTTCTCGTTAGTACAGGGGTACATTCTGTGGATGGATAATATATGCTTGATTTGCCTCCTGTCCTATTATTTCCCGTGCACATACCCAAACAAATGTCAAAATGGGTTAATTCCAATAGGACATTTTATTTAAACATACAACAATAGGTACAATATTAATTCACTACAGCAGTTATCATTGAACAATTAGTGGTTCTTATTCCAGGCATCCCGTTCTTCTTTTTCTTTTATAACTTCATTTACAAAAGGAGTTAAATATAGTACATCATTTTCTAACTTCGTCCATTCTGCTTTAGGCAATACGCTTTTCGTAATAGATAATTGGGTTGCTCGTAGGATACGGTAATTTCTTTCATCCACAAGGTGCTGAGGGATTCGTCGAAGAGCTTCTTTTACATCCTTATCTTCGTAGAGCAGGTCATCTCGCATAAGACCATACTTATTGAATCCGGAGAGATTATAGCACCACTTTTGGAGAGCAGAGCTCATGAAGCGTTTCTGTACCAACCTTACCGCCATTGTACTGCAAATACAGGAGATTAACCAAGAAACTTAAGATGTATTTTCAAAATTATGAATAAAGATTTTCAGAATGTTAGATAATATGAACACTTACTTGAAGTTAGCCACAAGAAATATTTTTAGTTCGCTTGCTAGAAACAGAATTCCCTATTTTATCACTAACTTCAAACCATATAGTGTGAAAATGTCAATAAATATACAGGGTGAATAACAAAATTGTAAATTTAGTTTTTTAACTGAAAAATGCAAAAGAGAATTCAAAGTAAAATTCTAATTATTTTTATTTATCAAATACAAAACTATGGTATAAAAAAAAATTTAAAACCAAAAAATTAATCTTCTGCATTCTGTTTTACGCTCTTTGTAATATTACTTACTAAACATTTTTCTATTAACGGAACAATCTCCTTAGTAGCTTTAGTTAAAATATCAATTCCTGCATTTAAATTTTCCAAACCTAAATTACCAGTTTGATAAAATTCAGATATTTGTTGTTGTGTCGATAACATGGATAAAACAATTATACCGTGGTTATCAAAATTCTGTTCTGTATTAGTTTCGTTATTAGGTACAGCAACATCACAAAGAGCTTCTTCATGTGATGTTGGATCAAGTAATTTAACATCTCCTTGTATTCCAAGTGTTGCCGATGTAATTATGTCGTACATTGGAATTCCAGCATGAGCTAAGGCTAGACCGGCACCGGTAATTGCAGCACTAAGAGCAGATCCATCATTTTCCAGTACTAAAACATACACGTCTACTTGGAAATTTGGAAATTCATGTCGACAAACAGCGGACTCTAAAGCACGCTTCAGTATGGCACTGTTTTGTTTTTCCTCGGCGTCTTGTTGATGCCCTCTTCGCTTCGGACAACTAAATGGTGCATATTTAAACTCGCAGTATATTTCACCTTTTAAACTATAATCGGTTTTTTTAGGAATTTCTCTTGGGTCATACACAGATATAATAACTTTGGTTTTGTCCACTTCAATGTAAGCGGAACCTTTTGCTCGGGATACTATTCCACATTTTAAAACTAAAACAGAAAATTGTTTAGGGTAGTTGATTCAAATTGAGGGATACTTACATATTTTTCGTGGTTCATCACTTTTGCGACCATCCAAGCGAATGCCATTCTTTTTGCTCACAGCTTGAGAAAACCTTTCCTTGAATGACTTTGTATTTAATTTTGTATACAAACGATAAGTTAGTGTATTTTCAGGACATGCAATTCGTTTGTGATCTATTGGCATTTTTATTTATTCGAAGAAAAGAAGCACAAGGTTTGAAGTTTGTGGTTAACAATTCACTGATAATTTGAGGTTATGGAAAGTTTTGAAAATGCAATACAGGGTGTTTCGAAAGAATATTACGTTTAAGATGAATTGTTATAAAGTTTACTATTTATAACTATATCATGTATATCAGTAGTAGAGATGCATTAATAAATATAATAACAATAATTTAAAAAAATTTAAACAAAATAATAATTATCAACTTTCAAAAAGGGACAACATTACAACATAATTTGATATTTTAAAGATCGTTTAACTCTTGATATAAGAAGACGTCCATCATAACTAAGAGAAGCAAATATCCATGGTTCAGCAGGAGACCATTCTGCACAATACACACTGTCTTCGTGTTCACACCATTGGAGTGGCCCATCTAATAAGCTAAATAAAGAACATTGAAAGTATATTACCCTTGAGAAAACGTTTTAAAAATATTTTTAGCCGCCAATTCCTGAAAATTTCATATGGATTGCTTTAAAAATAAAAAAGTCGGTATTCATGCAAAGGAAACAATTTTTGTAAAGTTTCAATCTTACATTTGTTTGGTTTCGGGATTTTCTGATGTATCATCATGTGCACTACTACCATCATTATTTGTCTCTGAACTAACACTAGCAGCGCTGGAAAGTAATACTCGGGCATCTGAACTAGCAGTTAAAAGAAGCTGATCGTGGAATGGATTAAACCTAACACACCAAACCCTGTAACAAACATTTATGTTAGATACAAAGTAATTGTAATTTTGTTCCCAACTACCAATGGGAATGATCGGTTCGAGAATACACGGGTGAGGAAGTTTGTCTAAAATCCCATATTTTAACAAAACCGTCGTCTCCACAAGTTGCTATATGATACTGTTTGTTTAAATTAAAATCCATATCTCTCATTAGCTGACCATGCGCACCATCAATATTCCAAGCAAACTGTCCTGTTCTAACATCGTAAGCTTTTAAATGGGTTTCAGTAGCTGTGACAAACTAGAAAACACAAAACTAAAATTGTTAAATACAAAAAAATATTAAACACTACCTGATTGCAATTTTGATGGGGATTCCATTTTCCTGTAATGTACTTTGGATTGTTTTTTCCTTCTAACGTAATGCTCAATAAGTTCTGAGCATTACTTTCCGATATATCCCACAAGATAACTTGATTATCAGTAACCGACACTGCTTTATTTGGATCACTAGGATGAAATTCCGTAGTTTTTATATCTACTGCAGCACTGGTGGTATCAAACTTAGTTACTATTTCTAAATTTTCAATATGATCTGGACTTTCTGTATCTGGTAATTTTAAAATAGCCGTTTTCATCCCACATAAATTTTCACGATTAACACTATTATAGCACGTTGCAATTTTAGATGCATCTATTGGACTTGCATTCAATTTCCAAATTTCACCATCTGAATGATGATAAACCTTCAAGTTTTAAAATGAATTAACGGTTTGGAAAGATTAAATAAAGACTTACACTGGTTTTTAGTGTTGAATTTTCTTCGTCAAATTCTACTAAATGAATTTGGTTGTTGGTTTGTTTTAACGACTGTGTTCCAATTAAAAATCTAATCTTTTCGGTTTCAGCTAACTGAGCACACAGAGCTCTTGCCTGTAGAAAAAAGATTAGAAGATGAAATTTATTCTCGAACATAAACAAATCCTTAGGAAATAAGGCTGGTATTAGAATGGTGTAAATGTGGTATATATAAGTCGTAATTTGGGGCTACAAATACTACTTTTAGTATTTTTTTCTTGATGAATTTCTTTTTATAGCCAGTAATTTAAATGCAATTACCTGAAATTCCAGTCCGTAAATTACAGAGTTTTCATTTTCCATTGTAATAAAATAGCATTTAACAGGAATAAAGATTTAAACGTCAGATCATTTTCTTTGGTTAGAAAATGTTAGGCTGTCTTACTATTTCCAATTCTCGTAAAACATAATATTCTCATAGCGTCTAAAAAGAGACACTAAAAATTGCCAAAGTTACAAATGTAGTCTCAATTTATTATTCATGCTGCAGCTGCAATTAACAAATTTAGAAGACCCATTAATTATTTCAATGAATAATGCATGCTCGGTACTAGTTACCACTCCAGAATCCAGGATAAAATTCCAACAACCCCATAGAATGAGCCACTATCGATAGCATGGCCACGGTGCCGATTGTGAAATGATGTTGGGGGTTATACTTTAATACTTCGCTGAAGTCATAGTTGCAGAAAAGTATGAGCATTTTGTCCTAAGACTTCTAGGTATCATTAAATTTGCCCCTATGTAAATTATTTGGAGAATAAATGAGAATAAAAAATCAGGGGATTCCCGGGGGAAAATATTCTGAAAATAGTGCACCCTTTCAAAAACTATATTATCATACCCTGTACTTGATGGCAGTGTTTTTTTCTTGATTTTCTTCACAAACTTCATGCAATTTATTTGAGTTTACATGTCGGTGTCGGTCAGTGTCCTACTTCCCCATAAATTAGTATCTTAGATATTAGTATAGGCTGTCCTCTTAGTCTCTGCTTGGGTTACATAATTATTTATATTCTGTAATGAAGCATTTAATAGAATAGTAGAACTGTATATGTTTGTGTTGCATATAAATTTAAGGATTTGAGTCCCAGATACCCTGCAGTTATAATTATGCAAACATTTCTTGTCGTTTACTTTAGATAACTATACTTAGATTAGATAATTGGCAAATTGTTTGGGAACACCTCTTTTAAGGGTATAACAATACACAGTTCAAACTTGGAAAATGCATTCAAGGATCACTGCTTCGGAAGTACACTAATATCAACAAGCAATCAAAAAAATTATTTCCCCTATCCTTTAATGGGTTTTTTATATACAAGTTGAAATAATAATTACAACAATACGAATCATAAATTTATTACATTTAAAACAGCTATATTATTCTCTAAGTACACAAGAACAGATTACACGGGAGCCTTATGAACAAGATTGAACCAGTGACCACATTCACATCTACGAGGTTGACCCTTGTAAAGCCACATCCAATTCACAGCAGTTGCTTCTTCTTCACAAATGCAACCTACTATACGAGCATCAAATGCAGATGGAATTTCGTTAGGTTGTGTTTTGGTTCCAGCTCCCCGTTTAATGATTTTCATGTCGAAAGGATTTTCATTACCACCTACTTTAGCTAACAATTCGCGTTTTTCCAGACCTGTGGCAACTTCTAGGGGGTCACCCATGGTGACTACAAGGAAAATAATAATAAATATTAGTCATAAAAGGTTGTTCACCCATAATCATGAAATCTTTTGAAAACTGATTTTTGGGAATGTGTAAAGTTTAGTTTGGGATATAATAAGATAATTAAACACAGGCAGGTATGTTATAATCAATAAATTATCACCGCACCGAAAAATTACGTAATGTCAAAAAGGGTTTAAGATTTCATTTGTTTTCCAAGGATAGTGTGTTACATATTAGATAACTAAAAATTTACCTTTTGTTGTTGCACATCGTATACTAGGATAAAATACACTTTTTCGAACTGTAGAAACAGCCAGTCTTCCACAAAGCGAAGCCATTTTGGGCAAATCTGTTAAAAAAACTCCTAGAAATTTTCGATTACTACTTTACTAGACAATCCACTAAACTCTAGAGGGCTCTGTAGTAGTGCAATCCCTGCACCAAACATAAACATTTTAAAATTATTATTTCAAGTAATTTAAGGGAACAGTGTATAAAATTAGATCAATATTCACTTAAATTGTACTACAACGCAGAGATTGTCCTTAAAAAATCGAATTTCGAAACTAAAATTTTCTAATTTAAATTTTCCCGCGGAAATTTTAAATTTATTTAGGGGAAAACAGTTGACGTTTTGCGCATGCGGCTAAAATCGTAACCTCTTTCCTTTTTTCGAGTAAATGACAAGGTACACGTTTTGCCTGTATTTTTGTAGTGTTTATAAGGGTTTTTGAATAAAAATAGGTACTGCTAAAGGCAAATAATAAGAATTACTTGTTTTTCAAACACTTATATACCGTTTTAGTTAATCTTGTGGTTTCGATGATTTCGTTTTTGTGTAATAATTTGTGATTAAAGTATTGTGTCAATACAGGTTACCAAAAAGTGATTATTCTTAATATTTCGGCCCTTGTGATTAAAATTGTCTTAAAAAAATACCCTAGAAAGGTTCCTTTTGCCTGTCTTTTAAATTGTTTTGTTTAAAAAATAATTATTTAATGTAAGCTAGGGGGGGTTATCCTTGCATATTCTTCGGATATTGAACTGAAACTAAAAGTATTTTCTTGCAGATGTCGGCGAAAATAATGAAGTCAGGCGGCGGAGAGCCAGATCAGTTCGAACTCCAAGTGTCGCAAGCGCTCTTGGAGTTGGAAATGAACTCCGACTTGAAAGCACAGTTAAGAGAACTGCACATTACCAAGGCTAGGGAGATTGAACTTAATAACAAAAAGGTATGTAACACAAAAATTCTATTTACACATTTCTATAAAAAATCCATTCTAGTCGATCATCATTTATGTCCCAATGCCTAAATTGAAGCAATTCCAAAAAGTCCAAACGAGGTTGGTACGTGAATTAGAAAAGAAATTCAGCGGTAAACATGTAGTCTTTGTGGGTGAACGTAAAATTCTTCCCAAACCCACCCGTAAGACTCGCACCAAGAATAAGCAAAAGCGTCCTCGTTCACGTACGTTGACTGCAGTATACGATGCCATTCTTGAAGATTTGGTATTCCCTGCAGAAATTGTAGGTAAACGTATTCGTGTTAAACTGGATGGTTCCCAGCTTATCAAAGTTCATCTTGATAAAAATCAACAGACAACTATTGAACATAAGGTAAAACATTTTTTAATTGTTAAATATTTGTGAATGTATTTTAATTTTATTTGTGTTTTAGGTGGATACATTCGCGTCTGTTTACAAGAAGTTGACTGGAAGGGAAGTAACGTTCGAATTTCCTGAACCGTATTTGTAAACTCAAAAGAATTATTTAATAAATCATTGAAATACTTTATTGTTATTTTCTAATAAAATAATTTTTAATCCTTTGTCTATTGTCTCCTATTTAAAAGATTTAAATCCTTAATGAGAAAGAAGTAAATGGAGTATTGGAAAAAAAGGGGGTCAAGTTGGCTATGCTTAATTTTAGTTTCATGAATTCATAGCCAACTTTACTCTTTTTTTTTTTCTAATGTCCTTTGATTATATGCGTATTTCAACAGAGATTTACACAAAAATCATCTGAAAATGATTTTGCTTTTGGAAATTGTTGTAGAAAGATACTTAAAAAGATTAGGACTTCACGTAAAGAGTCAAATTGTGAAAGTAATGCAATTTTCAAGCAAGAAAAGTTCATTCTTTTCCTTAAAAACGTATTAATGTAGAAAGTATGAATTACAATTAAATACAGTAACTAGTTTTGAGACAAATCAGACATCAGTCAAGTAAAAGTTAAATGAAACGAAAGTGCTCACTTTCATGCCACTTCCAGAAAAATACGACTTAATTAAAAAAAAGTACTTTTTGAATTAAAATTATTTCTAAACTAGTTTATTTATAAAACTTACAAAGCTATATGATACATACATTATTTTAAACACCATATAATAAAAAGTCTAGATATCACTTCGGACTTAATATCTACGTATCTATCTTCTAGATAGTTTTACCCTATCCATTAACAACCACATTTTGCAGCAACATTTATTTTGTAATTTAAAATTTGACACCATAGGATCTCCAAACTACAGAATATATACTTGGATTTTTTATAAAGGCAGGATTAATCATTTAATTTATAATAAAATTGGTGTACGTTAAAAGAAAGAGAACTAGAATAAAGTTTAAATTTTTGTTTGTACTTTTAGTAAAAATTCAAACTTCTTCCTATTAAGAAATGACATCCCTCTTCTTTATTTACATTTTCTATCCTTTACAAATCTTAAGAATAAATTAATTTAAAAGCTTTATGATCCTAACCATAGGGGATAAAATGTATGGAATATGTTCAAATTGACGAGAATATACAGAGTGTCCTAAGATAAGAAGTATATGCATAGTGATCACATACACAATAAGAGATTTGGTTAAAGGAGAAGAAATATTCAACGTATCGAGGGTTACTATAATCACTATTCAAATTGTGCTATTTTCAGTACAGGCTGAAAACTGCGCAAAATTTATAGATTTTGAATAGTTATTGTAGTAGTCTTCAATACACTAAACATTTCTTCTCATTTAACCGAAACTCCATTTCTTACCTTTTACGAGATCCCCATGCATTGAACATCCTGTATAAATTTCGGAATTTTAGGGTAACATACAAAATCATTTTGTATAGTGCTTAGTTTATAAAAAACAAAAACTTAATTTGCACTGGCCGTTTCGCCTTCAGGTATTACACTTTTTTCAGTCATTTCTACATCTTCAAATGTATTTCCGTTTACATTTAATGGAGTTGTAATATTTTGTAAGTCTTGCTGCTTAGAAGAAGTAAAAGTTAAGTCATCAGTCTTTATTGTATCATCCGGTCCAGCATTAGAATCTGTGTCAGGTATCTTAACTATTCTTTCTGTGCCATTACTTTCAATAATTTGGTTATCACCAAAACTGACTCGTTTTACATTATTTCTGGGAAATATTCTATTACTAGGTATAGGTATTTCTTGCTCAATAGTTTGATTGTTGTTGTAATTGCGTGTGTTTTTTAAAACACCACCATTATTTACCCGTTTTGCTAAGACTACATAATTTAATGGAACAAGACCTGATTTTCCATTACCAATAGCAAACGCCCATCCTGTGTTGGTTAATTTCATTTCTTCTTGAATGTATGTTGGAGCTAAAAGTAATTCATCGTTGACTCTTAAAGGAAGTTCAGTTGGGGAGGATGCTACAAAATCAAAAGCTGCCTTGGCTCTCACTCCAGGTGTCTTCCATTTTTCAGGGTTGTATTTATCTAAATAAATATATTTTATAATCATCGTCTTGAATATTTAATTTACATATAAACACAGGAAGTCTGAATGAATTATTTAAAGAATTTAAATTTACCTTCATATTTTGGCAACAAGAATTTGCTTATTAAATACGGTGTAGAAATGAGTACTCCAAAGAAAGCTATTGTTGGCCAGTTGCTTCCACCTGATGTTTCTGCAGCAGCTTTCCCAGCTCCCGCAACTCCATTGTGTGCTTCACTCCATGCAGTACTGACAGCACTATTCATAACTTTATAACCCATCAAGCCCATTAATTTTTTATACAACCACCTGAATAATCTAAATATATTTAACGAGTACCATATGTGGCCAAACATGTTTCTTAAACGGCCGAAATTTTCTGCCACACTTAAAACCGCACGGAATGAACTGGTCATTGCAAAAAATGTATTATCTAACATCATTGATATACTATTTACTGCCCGGACAATACTTTCTACATTGGCAAATGCATTGCGTGAACTTTCTTCTGCAAATTGGACAAACCTGAAACAGTACTAAGTTCAGCCGTACATAAAAGAAAAATATAAAGTTTATTATAAACCTACATGAACTGGATTTATGATTATAAAAGGTGGTAAAAGTTTAATCAATTTGGATGTAAATAAATCTAAACTATGTTAATGTTATTCTGCAACGCAACGTATCAAGGTTATAAAAAAAAGCAGTTTTGGGAATAACTATCGGCAATACAACTTGTGAACATTTTTTAAATTAATTACATAATTTTATGTAAATTTGAGATTATATAAAATTATTTAAAAAAAAAGGGAAAATTTTATATAATTTCTCATAGGGTAGAAGTACTTACAAGTTATTTTTTATTAAAAAAATACTTTCACTTGTTTATTACGGCCATCATTTCTTATTCACATTTAAGTGACGCAATAGTTTAATCAACTTGTGTTGTACACAATAATTTGCTTATCATAATAGCAACATCTTATCTAAACTTAGAAATAACAAACCTCCATTATGAACTAATTTTCATAAAGGGAAGTTTTTAAATCAGATTGATCTAATATTCAATGACTGCATCAATTTATCAAAAAATAGGAATAAAATAATATCAAAAAATGCATTAATGCACTGTGTAATCAATTTCATGATCAATCAATTGACGTAATTGTTTTATCATATCAGTTACAAGGGCACTTTTGTATTGAATACTCCGTGATAAGGAAAATGATTTTGACGGAAGTACATACTTTGGAACTGTTAGATATATGAGAGCAAATACCAATGATACGTTTTAATTTGAAAGTTCAACATATTTAGGCATGTACATAAAGGGAATAAAGATATATTTTGACTCTGCATCAATACTGATTGTTTGAGGTGTTGGTATTAATCCATTGCCACAGAAATAAAGTAATTAAATATAGTGGGAGGCAATTTTAAAAGACGGCAACTTAACTTACTTATTGAACCTCATAATACTTTTTAGTGTTAAAATGAATTATAATTCTTTTATTAACTCACCTTCTTTCTGTGTCGTCTCTAGGTCCTAAACCATCTGCACCATACATTCCCATATTACCATATCCATATGAACCGTATCCAGAACCGAAACCTGAACCGTATCCAGAACCGAAACCTGAACCATATGAGCCATACATAGGGTTTCTATAACCCAATGATCCATATGAAGAACCAAAGCCCCCATATCCTAATCAACAGTAAATAGATAATTTTATTATTAGTAGTAGGTAATAATGAAATGCGAAATGGGAATTACTTACCACCAGAATAGGGCGATTGTAAACCGAAACTGTTCATCGACATGGGAGAATTACCAGCAGGTCTAGGTGGTAAAAGGGGTACATTTCTAGAGCCACCAATTTGTGGAATCACAGGATTTGGGTTGCTACTTCTTAATATTTGGTTTTCACCATTGTTCCAAGGATTTACAGCAGCAGTCATGTTGTTATATTATAATTATCCACATATTACAATTTTCATGATTTTGTACAAACAAGTTTCAAGTAATTCTTGTATTTTATGTCAAGGAAAATAAACTACGTACACCAAAAATCAAAATACTATGAAAATTCAGAAAAATGACAGGCAAGAAGTGCAGCGATCTTTTGACGTTTTGTGATTTGACGGTTCTGTTAAAAGGTAAATTCACAACTGCGTATGACTGTCGTACAATTTTAAAACCAGTCTGAAGAGCAAATTTTTTAAATTTCTTTAGTTTATCTACGGAAATAAGTGTGGAAAATCGTTTAAAACGATAACACTATCATTAACTGATAAATATTACTTGTTATATTGTTGTTGATAATAAAATTCTTAAAAAAAGGCGGCAATTTATGGAGTTTCCTTTAAATATAAGAAATGGATATTATTAGGTAAGTCGAATAATATATTTAGCTTCAGTGTAAGTATTGTTTTCTCCATACATCCATTAGTATGATTTTTAATTTAAAATTTAAAAAAAGCTTCATTTTACATTGTTTTAGGTTATATTATAATGTCAGGTTCACTATATTGTAGGTGTAACTTTTGACGTTTTAAGGTGGGTCCGCATTGGCGCGTCATGCGTCACATCTAACCAATCACGACTACTGTTGACTTCAGACTCATGTGGGCATGTTTGCCGGTTTTCTTGCTTTTATTACTTCATCGATCGTCGTCTGTCAGGACAGCTTCTCTCTTTCTTTTCGTTTTCGTCTCCCTCTTCTTTCTTGTAATCACATACCCTCCAAGCTATTCTTCTTCTTTACTGTTTTCTGTTCTGCAATTCGTTCTATGTCTCCTAGCCACCCCCATCTTCTTGCAATGATACAGACCTTTTTTTTTGCTTCATTATTTTCTTGTATTCATTTACATTTTCAGTTCTGGATCAGAGGAGCGTTCTCAACAAGAAATTGATGAAATATTGGAACTAGCAAAACTTAATCCAGATGATTTACTTCCAACATCCCAAGTTGTTTATTTTACTTCAGAAAGCTTACATAACAACAATTATAAATTATTAGAACTGGATAGTCATTTAATAGAAACATTAAACGAAGGCAATTCTGTGTATATCAAAGGTAGCAAAGATGAACATGTGGTAATATGCACTGATTCAAGAACATACAACGTTGTAGAAACAGAAACATCAAATAGTTTATTGTTAGTTGAAAATTTAAAATTCAAAGATAGTTTGAATGACCAGATAAGCAGATCGGTTTCAAAAGTCACCGTGTCTGGAATATTTTATGAATATTTGGAAGTAATATCGAGTAAACCGCATTTACAAAAAATAACCGAATTATTAAATAAAACTCTTTATAAAGGACCAGAATTTGAAGATGAAATAAACAAAAATGATTTATTTTCTTATGATGATTTAGTAAATAATATACAAGCGTCAGAGAAAGAATTGAAAATCGCCTTGGAAGCAATGCATGTTATAATAATTGATGATAAAATTCGTATTCTTGATTTTGAATATCATTTTCGAATTCTTTCATACATGCTAAAGCTAATAGATGAAAATTCATGGGCCTTAGATGAAATAGATTACGACGAAACGTTAAATAGTCTTAATGATCTTGTTCCGTTTGCTGTACTCAATAACTTATTTGACTTGTATACAGAAAAATCAAAAGTTATCGATAGTTTACAATTATATAGATATAAAGAAACAGATATTTGTAAATTCTTTGCTGAAGTTTTATTATACAATGCAGGTAAATTTAATTTTAACGAGTTCCTACAAGCTTGGAAGGAATCGGTACCAGAAGGAATGGTACCTGAAATAGAAATGCTTCATGGAATAGCAATTATTGATACAAGATCAGTTCCTAATGTAATGCGTGCCTTTTCTGAAGAAAAATTACCTGAAACTATTATTGACCGATTTAAAGCATTGTTTGATGTTAAGGAAAAATGGACCGTTCCAGAAATAGCTCCATATATTCAGTAAGATAATTTTTTATATAATGTATAATAGTAGAATTAGTAAATTATGGAGTGACCTAGACTAGACAGAACAGTTTCAGACTTGCTGTAGATCTGTACCGGCCTGAAATAAATCTGTCTGACTCAAGCGACTCCATATTAACTGTATTAACTTATTAAATTATCTTAATTTTTCAGGAGATTATCATCAGACAAGGCTGATGTCAATGCCCTTTTGGCGAAGTATGCTCGTGCATCTACTGTGAATGGTGTAAAGTATTATTCAGCAAAACATAGCAAATAAAATTTAAGGAGAACTATTCAATTTAAAAAATTTACTATTAAGAAACTTATTATTGTATAGATAGGTGTTTTTTGTAAAAACTATTATTTTAATTAAAAAAATTAAAAACATGAAATAGTACTTACATTTCTGAACTTTAGTAGCAACAATAATAGTCCTTTATAACGGGCCTCTTAAACAATGAAAGAAATAGAAGAATGTAGGCACAATCGCTCAGTCTCAAGCATACAGGCGTGATTTGAAATTTTTTCATTGATTACATTTGAATTTACCACCATCTTTAACCAATAAAAAACCTTAGACAAAAAAACAAAAATCGCGCCTTTATGCATGGCCTTTAACGTAGTGAAAAGCGTTTGTGAACCAACCTTTCTGTCATCTGTCTCGGCCACTCGACCATGACTCGACCTACTTCGATCCTTGCTCGTAAAACCAATGTTAGATTTTTTTTAGGAATATTAAATAATTTCATAGTAATTGCCATTAAAATGCCGGATTGTAGCGAAAATTATGAAAATGAAATAGCGGAAGGTCAAAATATTAGGAGCATTAAATGTAAATATTGTAATTCTACGATACTAAAACCTTCTACCGCCGCTTTTGCCACTGTACAGGTTAGTTTTTCCCTTTAATGCACATTTCCACACAATACTGGTCTGTTTATTTAAAATATTTGCAGTTTCACCTTCCTCTTATGAAACAAATTGGTGGTTCACATAATCTTGAAACGGAAGAATTGTCTTTATTTTGGCTGGTAACCGATATGTTGGTTTTTGAAAATGTCGGTTTTTCGAATACCGTTGGTAATAATAAGTACTTAACATGTGCAGACTGTGAGGCTGGACCAATTGGTTATTATGATCTCTCAAGTAAAAAGAGTTACGTAGCATTGAGTCGAGTAAAACATTGTTAATGTTGTATAGGTACTTTACAAAATAGATGTAGGTATATGGGAATTAGATAGAATATTGAAATTTGGTTGTTCTTTTAATTTAAACTGTTTCTGCTGATTTGCTTCATATTTAAAGATTTATAAGTTTTCTAATTAGCCTACTATTAAATTGATTTATCCATTAATTAAATACAGGCTGGTCTTTCAATTCTGATTTAACTCCTACACCTCAATTGCTGACCGACTTTAATTTAATTTGCTAGGCAATAATATTAAGTATTAAATTAAATCAAGGGTGTTTAGTCACAAAGACATGTTTTGTTTTGTACTGTACAGGTTGATTCGTGGAACCAGTTTGTACCTATAGGATTGTTTTAAATTCTCTAAAAGCAAAAGTATGCTTTCCGTATTACTTTGCTCTTCAACTACAATTGTTCTTTATATAAGATATTTGACTGATGGAAAGCATTGCTTGAGACCGCACATAATATATCTTCTGACTGTGTGTTTGCTTAAGACTGAGATATGTTTAAGTAAACATTTTTTTAATTGAACTAGGTTGCATAATTTTCTGGTGTATTATAAATACCTCCTATGTAGACACGTATTTATTTATATTCTTGAAAAAGTAGGTCTGCCTTAATCCAATCTAGTATACAAAATGTTTCATTTAAATAATATACCGTATATTGATAATTAAATTCTTCACATTTTAAAATATGTAATACATAAATTTATAGAGCAGCATAAAATGTATTTGATCTTTATATCTAATATGTGTAATAATTTTGTTGAATTTTCCTGTAGGTACAGTTTTTGTTCTTACTGCTGCATATGCAACGTTTATTTGTGTTCATTAAGAGGATATAATAAGCTTATACAATTATGAATAATACTTCCTTAAATAATTTAATATTTAGTTATTTATGTTATATAATTATTTAGATTTTCCTTTTTAACTTAATAGCCAATTGTTCTTTGAGAAAAATAATCAAAGATAAATTGCTTTGTTATGTAAGGAAAGGGAAATCTGAATGTACCCCATGTTTTATCAAAATGATATATAAATATTAAGTGAGATGTAGAATATATAAAAAATGTAATAAATAATTTGATATCTTTTTAGAGGGAACCTTTATTAGAATTGTTTTTGTTTGTGACAATAATTTGTAGGCAAAGATCAATACCAATACAGTTTTTAATCCTATGGAGCGTTCATAGATTTTTTAAATATTAGGCTAAGGAAACGGCCATTTGCTAAATTTGAATTTGCCGCCAAATTTAACGCACAGGGCAGGCTTTATAAATTTTAGAACATATGCTCCCTTTTTTGAGGAACTTTTTTTAGACTTTAAAAAAGGCAACTTAATTGAATGAAAAATTTATTGCCAAACGCAACGCCATGATTCCCACCCCTTACTTACAACGGACCACCCCAAGAAGCGCTATGTAAAGGTCTAATGTCCTCACCCTTGTAATCCTCCCCAACTAAATTCTTAAAATTGAACCCTCGTTCCTCCAGAATAAAAAAAACTGACTACAACGAGGGATTGAACCAAGAAAAACGGTAGATTCTTGGTGAGGCAGGGCCGCGGGGGAAGGTAAAAAAGATCGGTTCAGGTGCAACAAGCACAAGTTTGAGAGCTAGTCGGTGATATTCCTGCGTACAATTGGAAAGCGGAAAGGTACTGAAATTACAAAAATCAAGCAGGTAGGTACCTAATAAAAAGAATCTTTTCCAAAAGTAAACAATTTGTGGTACGAGCCGAGGGCGGAGGTAGAGGCTTTTAAATTCCGATTATAAACGCTGGTGGTTCAAATCCCGTTGCGAAACTGACAAATCTGTTTCGTCCTTGGGTGTTTGTCTTTCGTCTTAGATTCAGTAGTATTAGATGGGGGAAATATGAGCTGAGCAGTTGGCGTCTTCCGTAGTGCAGTCTGCGTATTCGTCTGGCCCGTCTGGTTCCGGATGAAAAATAGGTCCATGGAATCCCTTGCCTGTCGTAAAAGGACCGACTGTTTTATATTTTTCCTCTTTGTCTCAAAATTGTCTTTTCGTACGTGTGTTTGATGTTTGATCCATCTGGGTCCCGGATGATGAATAGCCCAAGAGAATCCTCTACCTAAGTAAAAAGAGATTATTTGGGGCAATTATATATTTTTACTGTTTACCTGCTATCCTAGTTACCTGGTTCTTCCAAAGTTCTACTGATTGACGTTCTTTCGTAATTTATTTTAATAAAAGCAGATATCGATAGAATGTCTTTTATATAAAAAATTTATTTACATAAATATGTAAGTAGATATACATACAAAACACTTACAACAATAAGTACTTGAATTAGGCGTCTAATTGTAGAAATAACTTAATAAGAAAAAAGGAACAGAAGTAGGTAGTGTTAGAAAAAAACTTTTTATAAATATTACATAAATTCTATTTTTTTAAATGAAGGCGTTGGTATTTCAACCACATATAGGCACTAAATAAACAACTTGAGGTTAAAAGAGAGATCAGAAGAGCAGAAGACAACACGAAACCTTGAGCTGACATACAAATTCCCTCATTTTGGGTGAAGTTTATTGTTGTTTGTCCTTCATTTAAATCTTCTGGTAAAATAACTCTCAACATCTTACCCATGGTGACAGAATTGTCCTCCGTTGAATTTTCAAAGTACAAATCACGTCTTCGGCGCCGTCCGGGTTCTGTTTTTTGATCCGGATCCGGACACATTTCGCAATCAGTTTTGCAGAGGTCCACGTTACATTCCATAACTAGATCCATAACATCAGGGAACTTAAATGCATTGAAAAAGGCGTAAGCTATTATAGAAGCACCGGAGTCTCCTGTGTTTCTAGTTTTTTGGAAAGCTCCAAAAAGTTTAGGTTTCAAAATACAACCTCTATCGTCAGTCAGTGCTACAACATTTTCTCCGTTAGAGTCTTTAGCCCTGCAGTCTTTTACTTGAATATCGAATCCAGCATCACCAGTAACAGAAACAACTAATGTCATGACTTCTCCGATCTTAACGAGGCCGTTAGCTGCAGGAGCGAAAGGACCTTTACCTAACTGAATATCCAGTCGGGCCATTGCGGTGTCTCCACTGAATGTTACAATTTCTTGGTTCAGCATGCCTACGCTTAACGCGACATTTAAAGCTTTTTTTAAGTTTCCTTCCCATAAACACCGAACGGAACGGATTGTATCCCAAACTTCTTGAATTCCGGGTTCGTTTTGAAGTACCAACACATTTTCCAAGTAAGACTTACCTTGTGTATCAAACGCATTGACGAATTCTGTTCCACAAGAATTGAGGTTTACAGTGATTTTGTATTTAGTTTCTCCTGAGTTTTCTGTAACGTATCTACATTCAGGGCTATTGTAATGCCCTTTGGAGTAGATAATTCCATTGAATACGCGATTAAATTCAATGTTAATGGTCATCATTTCTTTGGAACAGTCTACATGAATTGCATGGATATGTGGGGGATGTTTATCGTCATCATCATCATCAGTTTCACCATATCGGCTTGCCACGGTTGTAAATTCTGAACTATCAGTTTTATGATCCGATGACGTGGGTTCTTCACTAGGGATTGTATTCTCTTCTGCTGCTGGAGTGGTAGGCGATTCGGACGTAGTTTGTGGGAGACTCGTGTAAGGCGATTCAGTGTCAGAATCGGTAGTAAAAATATCAAGAAAGGAAGTATCATCAGTTGTAGAGGATGTTGATGTTTGACTAGTTGTTGGTGGAGAAGTTGGTGGCGTAGTTGGAAATGGTCGTGGACTTGATGTAGGGAAATCAGTGCCTGAACGGGGATAAGTTGAAATAGTTGTGGTAGGGCTAGAAGTGGTTGTTGGATAACCTGTACTAGGAAATCCAGTATTAGACGTAGGATAACCGGTGCTTGATGTAGGATAACCAGTACTTGAACTAGGATATCCAGTGCTAGAACTGGGATAACCGGTACTGGAACTGGGATATCCTGTACTGGAACTGGGATAATTAGTAGGATTAGGAGAACCAGTTGTGGTAGTTGGAAAACCTGTGGTAGGACTAGGATAACCTGTGCTAGGGTTAGGAAAACCTGTGTTTGGATAACCAACACTAGGAGTCGGTGTTGGATATCCTGTGCTAGATCCAGGAAAACCAGTACTTGAACCAGAAGGATAACCATTAGTAGGCCGAGGAAAGGTAGTAGATGGAAATCCAGTAGAAGTAGGATACACAAGAGTTGGAAAACCGGTTGGTCCTGTTGGTCCATCATTCCCAAATCTTGAAGGGAACGAAGGTTGTGGCCTTGTCGACGTTGGGTAACCATTAAATCCAGGTATTTGTACAGATGGATATATTCCTGAAGGATAATTTCCCTCACCAAATGGTGGTTGTGGAGTAATACTCCCCGATGGAGGATATCCATTTATAAAGATATTGTTATCGCTGCCTCCTATATTATTTCCTTGATTTACAGGCTGAAAAGGACGAGGTTTTTGTGTGTTGATAGGTGGGAGGTATTCCCTTAACGTTCCTTGCCTGACTGGAATTTAAAGAAGAAATTATTGTAGTTTTAAGATCGGTCTTTCAATTTGGGTTTAACTTTTTGCTAACCTATGATCAATATTATCATAGAAACTAGTCTTTTAATAATGGTATGCATGAGAATTGATCGTTAGTTGGCTTTAACTGGGAGTTAAATTCGAATTGAAAGACCCGTTCATCGTAGGATGGGGAGGTTTGAGTTTCTGTTTAATGTTGTATTTTAAAAAGATAAAGAAATGTAAAGCGGGTTTTGTTAGAGGTTGTGGAAAATTAAATTAAAGCTAGCTACATATAAGCCCCAGTTGTATCAAGTGGTTTAACTTCCAGTTCAGCTGATCCACGATCAATTGTCATGGATACGATTGTTATAACAATTGGTATCCATGACAATTGCTTGTGGATCAGCTGAACTGGGAGTAGGACCACTTGATACAACTGGGCCTGAATATTTTAAATATATCCAATGGTAACATGTCCTTCAATTAACACGTTTAACAAATTATAAAAAATAATCAGCAATTGTCATTGAATAATTCCCAAAATAAATGTGTAGTAGGTAATTTATTGTGCGATATTCAAGGTAGAATTAAATATTAAATTAAATCTGCGTTCGTAACATGACCTCCATATCTACACATTGTTTACAAACATGTCCTGTTTGTCGTTATTTTTTTACAGTACTACCTGTTTGTATTAGAACCAGGAAAATAAATAAAAATATATAAATAATAAAGAATAGAGCTAGCTATTAATAAATTGTTAGTGCTTGCAGAATTTTGAACTTCATAATAAATTATTTATTCGGTTTAATTTCAATGTTTTTTTGCTTTGTTATTATTGATGGGTATTACAATAATTCAATTAATTACACATGGTAAGATATTTACTAAACAAGAAGGAACATCCGCCTTGTGCGTAACTTACAAGGTTGCATGGTATGGTAATAAATGCCATTTATTTTGCATTTCAATCAGGACTGTATAGTTCAGAGATATTTATAAGACAAAAAGACAACCATCACCTGGAAGGAATGACTATTTATCGTTTAATTATTTAAACTACCACAAGTATAAATTAATACGGGGTGCCCATTTTCTATCACATTACACGGGCAACTTTTTTAATATAAAAGATATAGGATCGGTTAAAATAGGAAAGTTGGGCAGAATGTGGTACCATGTTCAAAATTGATCAAAGTTTAAAAATATTTCAGAAAAACTCTGATTTTTTTTAATTATTCCACCACCTTACGACCTAGAACAAAAGTAGACATAGTTTCTTTTAGATATTTTTACGTAGAATTCGATAAAGTTGACGAAAATTTCCTGGCCTTCCTGGAGATATAACACAAACTTGTGTTTTTTTAATCGAAACCATAGTTGGGCGAGGGCCCATTATTTTGAACATGGTACCAAATTCTGCCCAACTCTCCTAAGTTAACCGATCCTGTACCTTTTACTCAAGAAAAGTTGCTCTTGTAATCTGATAGACAATGGGCACCCCTTGTATATGATTTTTTAATTTTTTATTTAAAATGTCCCACGACTGAGCTCCATTTTTTCCGATTAATAATAAGCAAGAAATATAATTTATAAATCCCAAGCTTACAGAAAAGCAACATTCACCAGAAGATATAATATGTTGCAAAAACAACTTCAAAAGCAATTTACAAGAAGCTGTTAATAAAAATCACAAAGTTGTTGGTAGTACAGAAAGTAATTATTTAAAAATTGATTATTTTAGATTTTCCAAATTGAAGCATGAAAGATTTTATCGCATCTTTGTGATTTTCACTATCGATTATTTATAACAAACTTTGCAATATCTACATACTTCTTCGGCTATTTTGAGTGTAGACTCCTTGTAGCCACTGTAGAATATTTTGGACCATTTGATCCGCACTCGTTTGTCTGGCAACACGTTTCCCTAAATAAAAAGTGGATGATATTTACACAATTTCTTTATATACACTTTATGGGTCAGTCTGATCCAACATTTTAATTTTTTTAAATTTAGTACAGAGTGATCGAAAAAAGAACTTTGAGAAGTTGGCTGTGGTTCCATTTAACTTACTTGGAATCTCAGCCAACTTGACTGACTTTTTTTAAATTAAATTTATTCACATTCATCATTCATTAAATATTTCTGTATTTTACCATTTTCAATGACGTCCTTTTTAACAAATAAGGCTTGTCTTTGTGAAATTGTTGTTGGTAAACATGTCACAGCCAGAAGAACGGTGATGGTGCAAAACAGTCTCATTCTGAAACAAAAAAATACATTTTGAATATTTTTTTTATAATAATCAACCACTGGAGAATTATTAGAATGAAGAAAAATTTAGAAAAGGTACAAAATAATTAATTTACTGAAAAATATTTCGAAATCGATTTTTGTGATTTAGGCGGTTGTCTTAAGACGTTGTGGTTCGATTCCACACACAGTAGCTGCCCTATTAAAGTATAAGTTACCCTTTTTTTCTATAGTATTAATCTATTACACGACATAAAAAGTTATCCTCAACAGAATATTTCCTGTCTGGAAGAAATAATTGCCCGTGCTTGGTATTCATGCTAGCACTTCCTTTTTTAATAAATTTCCGGTTCTTTTATTTATTACTTATTATTTATTTATACCTTAATTAGTAATTATTATCCATCTAGTATTTAATTAAACTACGAACTTGACTCCAATGATATGCTATTGAACCGCGAAGATGATCCGGAAGCATGCTTAGTCTTTAATGTGTACAATAACAGTGCTTCCGGTATCTGAGAGAAACTCTAGTTGTTTTCATACGCTAGAATTTAGAATGTGTGGGTATTCTTTTTCAACTTCACTATTTTTTTAATGATATACATGCACTTGGGAAAGAAGATTGTTTGAAACTTTTAACAAGATGCGACACAGCATTTAAGGAAATTATTGCGTGCAGAGAAAACGTTGATTCTGTTTAATGTTTACGAAAAGTAAACATGGAGCAATTAGGAATATAATAATTATATATTACTTACTGGATTTTTTTTAAAAAGGATATAATGAAGATCCTACTTGAAGAGTTGGGAATTTACAATCCTCGCAAAATAAATAAAAATCTACAATTCCCATTGCAGTTCCTGTTACGAAGTGTAAAATTGAAAGTAAATTTTTTAATATTTCTAGTAATGACTAATGACAGTATATAAGAAGAAATCATTAAATTAACATACAATATAATTATTATAACACAATGCCATCAGAAAAAAAGGCAAGGAAACAATATCAGTGAAACCAATGCCTCTTCTTTGTGAAACTAATTCTCATATCTGCTAATAAATTTCATAATTGGTATCCTGTCAACATCTATTTCTTCTTGATGTGGTTCGATTGCTAGTTACAAGTCAATTAACATACATTTTTGATTGGCATAACTTGGAGAAAAGTAATTGTATACGCAATTTAAATTCCTATGTTTCAGTATTGCAACCGACATCGGCAGGTTAATTAGGTTTGTAATTTAAAGTTTAAACGTGTGGCCTTTGAACTCCTGAAATTTACTTAATTTTTGTGAATACAAGTACAAACACCTTTAATTTATTATTTCTTTATAGCTAAACCGTAACAGCGATCAGTGCTAATTTTTTTTACGACTTGTAATAGTTGGTATTCATTGAAAATAAAAGTACGCAATTTTATACACAATTCATTATCTAAGGTGGTATTGTATTTATCTAATCGTGTAAAATTAATATTTCAAAGGAAAATTCTTGAGTCTTGTCAGAATTGAACCAGGAACCCAAGGATTCGAGGGTTGATAGTTTGGTTGGGAAATTAATTTTTTTTATATATATAAAAATGGTTCAAATCTTTTAAAAAAGGAATCAAGTTTTTGGCCAAGATTTTTATGGTAACACTCCCAAAAATGGGAACAGTTTTAGACATGGGAAAAAAGTGATAGGGATTGTATCTAGTGTGTTCCAGATCCATATAATTTGGTTCTTCACCTCAAAATGTTGTGGTCTAACCCAACTTACTTATGTCCCGAAATGCGCACCCCTTTAAGATGATAAATAAAATAGAAACAAGAAATGGAGAGGTTTTTTTAGCGTTTGAGATTCGGCCCCAAAAGGTTAGAAAAATGCCGAATGAAAGCTACGATGTCATTGCACAGAAACTGGAATTCGACCGAATTTTCAGAGGTTTATCCCCTGGCATCGTTATTAAAGAGAAACAAGTGTTTCTTTAACCTTAAAACGAAAGATAAAATTTCAGAGAGAATGAATAAATGAATAAAAAAGAGTGTTTCTAGAATTCCGAGCCATAATGGTTGTGGATTCGAGTCCTATGTAAAGGGAAATGTTTCTAATTCCTTTGTCGTGTCTATATAGATATCGTTATGTCGTGTCCATATCAAATCGACTGGCTTTGGTCCATATATTCGATGGGGTATCTACTATACAGGGTGTAACACAACTTATCCGAAAAAATTTAACCATATATGCACTTTTAAATAAGAAATCGATTTGTTAAAAAAAATTTTAATAAAAGTCCAACAGAAAACGAGATAAAAATTGTTAAAGTTACAAATTAATGAAAAAAAAAACACAACTTATCCGAAAAAATTTAACCATACATGCACTTTTAAATAAGAAATAAAAATTGTTTTAAAGTTACAAATTAATGAAAATGTTAAAATAACATTTTCTACAATTTTTATCTCGTTTTGTGTTGGACTTTTATTAAAAAATTTTTAACAAATCGATTTCTTATTTAAAAGTGTATGTATGATGGTTAAATTTTTTCGGATAAGTTGTGTTTTTTTTTCATTAATTTGTAACTTTAACAATTTTTATCTCGTTTTCTGCAGGACCTTTATTAAATTTTTTTTTAACAAATCGATTTTTTATTTAAAAGTGCATATATGGTTAAATAGGTTATATTGCCGTTATAGATCTTTCGCACCCTCGATATCCTCGGTAGTGGACGCCCCTTCGTAAGTATACGATAAGGTAAATAATATTCAACGTTTTAATATCAAAGAATGCTATAATACTAATACTGCCAATAATAATTGAAAACCTGATTTCAGGAATTCAGGATCTTAAAGCGTTCCACAAAACAAAATGGTCAGATTTTCAACACAATAGGGATGAAGAAAGATTCAAAATAAATTATAATTTTTACTTTCTAATGTTATATAATTTTAATTAAGGTGATCAATTTTTAATTATGTATTCAAAACAAGTTTCAACCTTGATAATACCATAATACATAACATAAAGAAAGTATAGCCACTTATATGGAAATAAAATTCAGTGTTTGTGGACAAAATTAAAGTAGGCCATGAAAACGTTTTTACAGAATTTTTTTGCAGAAGCAGAATATTAAGAGGTGGTCTTTTAATTCGAATTTAACTCCCAGTTAAGCTAACTAGCGGCCAGTTATACTGGGTACCATTTTTACAAGAATTGTTTACATGACAGTTAACCGTCGGTTACCTTAACAGGGAGTTAAACTCGAATTGAAAGACGGGTCCTAAGAGCCAGTTTTTCAGTTCTGGTTTAAACCTAGCTTTAGCTAACCCAAGCTTAATTGCCATGGATACAGTTGTTATAAGAATTATTGTATCCATGGCAATTAATTTTGGTTTAGCGGAACCAAGGTTTAAAGGAGAACTGAAAAACCGAAGTATTTAAAATAATCTGGCCAAAGTTAATTGACAGCTCAACCAATTTGTATTTTTGTGTAGGATGGCTGTTTTAAAATAAAATACTGGAGATATGTTTAGTTGTTAAGGAGATTGCGATAGTTGAGTTGTTTTTCTTGTTAGAGTGTGTTTTTGTAGTTTTTCATAAAATAAATGTGTTATTGCTGACCATTTGCTGTCGTAATATTTAAATAAAGAACTGTATAAAAAAATTAATCAGTAAAGTGATTTACAGTATACAGGCTGTTACCTAAAAAACGCATCAAGGCATCACCCTTTCGTAAATGATTATCAACGAAACTACTAAAGAATTGAAAGTAATCTTACATTTCAAATGAAGCTTTCATTCCAATTACGTGTCATAATTGGATAACCCTTTTAAAACTAACAAAATGCACTTTAATAAAGTTTCGATGTCATCTATTATTGTATGTTTCATAAGAGTCTGACATTTAATTCAAATATGTAATTTATGTTTTAGTTTTAAAATTTTACTCAAACAAAACTGGCATTTCGCACTGGTTTTATGTAGTTCAAATTTTCTGAAAGTCTATCCCATATTGAGAAATGTCAGTATTGTTAAGATTAGAATGTAAAATTTAATTAGTAAGTTGCATTATAGTGGTTTTTATAATTTTATAAGCAAGTTCCGAGCTTGATTATGTGATAGAATTTATGGAAATGCAATGTTGTTTGAACTATTAAAAACAAATTAAAGAAATGGGAAAGTGATTATGTCTCTTTGTGGGGAGTTGGGTCAATGGTCAAGAAGGTTACATGAGCCTTACTGGTAAAGCTCAAACTTGCCCAAGGAAAGGTGAACGTATCGTGTAGTGGTTTTAGTCACGAGTTGTAAGTATCCTAGGATCATCCACTATTTTCACTTTCAAATAATCATAGATCACTTAAATCACTTTCTTTGGAATATTGTCATGTGTGCATTCAGCCTACGATGTCTTTATAAGGATGCAAATAATGTACCTTTAATAAAATTGAAAGTTTAAAGAAAGGATATAGCACAGCAACTGCCAAGAACGCTTTCTTAATAATATTTGTCATTTACATTAATTTATCAATTTGGAAAATTGTGTTTTAACTTTTAATTATGAAACAGCTTGAGGCTCATCGACGGCGGTCAGTTCTATAAACAATCTACTGCGGTTAGAGAAATTTATTGCTTAACTTCGATTACTCATTATCAATCATGTAAGTGAACAGAGATGTATGCAGTATGAAGCAA
This sequence comes from Hemicrepidius hirtus, assembly GCA_963082805.1. NCBI lineage: Eukaryota > Metazoa > Arthropoda > Insecta > Coleoptera > Elateridae > Hemicrepidius > Hemicrepidius hirtus. Next base: position 38,489,121 of record OY720160.1, on the reverse strand, counting down.
CTTTCTTGTTACTAAATACGTTCATAATTGGCACAATATGCTTTAACATTTAAATACACTAATTAATGAGGAATGAAAATGAATTCCAATTACATTTCGGCAAGAATAAGAGTTACTTCAGTTGAGTCTTCTTCCCATGAAAGTTTATGTGTGAATATAAATTTTCATATTAAGCTACTAATATTATTTTAAGTGTGTGCTAAAACTAACATTAATTTTTTTGGTGCTAATTAAAGTTAGTAAAAAGAAAGAGGTTTTTTTAAAACAGAAACTTTGAATATTTAATTGTAGGTGTTTTTGCTCATTATGGTCATAGGAAAATAATATTATAAGGAAATTATTTTCGATTAAAAGTTAATAAAACCTACACAAGTTTATTTAATGTTTATATTTTGTAGGAAATTCCTAACTGTTATGTAAAGATTTTTTTTCAAATAACTTTCTATATTATTGAATTAATTTCTTAAATTTTTAATGGAAAAATTGTGATTGCTAATAAATAACAAAGACAGAAAAGAAATAAGCGGACATATCTCTTACATTCGCTTGTCTTAATATCCTGAATAGGAATTAAAGAGTTAGTACCTTAAGCTCTATGTTTTTTTTTTACTTCTACTGGAACCACCAAGACGTTGTTGTGCCCTAAGCCTACTATTATTCTCTTAGGTCTTTCAGTTCCGATTTAACTCCCAGTTAACCTAACTAACCCTACCATTGCTAAAAAAATTGTTCCAATGACAATTGGGTTAGCTTAACTCTAGGGAGTTAATGCTGAATTGAAAAACTGGTCCTAATGTATCCCAAATCCAATACAACTTTTGGTGGAATTCGAGACCATGCGAGTGGTATGGGGAAGATTCGGGAGAAACGGATTAGCATACAACAGATGTCTCCAAGATGTGAGACAGAATTGGAGCAGAAATATAATATGAAGAAAGGTTAGGCGTAAGATTGGGGTAAATCCGTAAATCTGTGCCAGTATGCAACTAATTGCAATCACCATGACGAGTTTTCAAGTCTGTTGACTTCAAGACCGTAGAAGGTAAGAAGGCTTCTCAAAAGTTCTGAACTACGTACGGCTATCCAGAACACCGTTAGGTTACGTATAAGTGCGTAGCAGGAGATTAAAAAGTCGATAAAAGGGTGCTTTGCAGCATTGCTTTCAACAGGATGAAGTGTTTAGGAAAGAAGGATTGTCTTAATGAGGGACACTTAAACTGTTGAATAGAGAAGCCGGTATTTGTAGTTATTTCGAAATCTGATTCAATAAATCCCAATATAGGACACCGAGGAAACATCTTAGGCCCAAAATACTCTGACAATAGGAGGCACTGACACAAAAAGACGCCGGAGTTTCTTTGGGAAATTGGGTGTCTACGAAGGTTATTAAGAATAAACTGCGAGTATCGTAGAGGGTCATCGAGAGAAAAATGGTGCTGAAAGATTGGGACACCAACGAGTGGTTGAGAAATAATAAACAACCCTAACAAGAGACGTTTGGTGGCACTTGGGAATTGGGATAAATACAGCGGACAAATTAAATTTTTGACTGCTAAGGGAAGAATAAAGATTACTGCCCCTGCAATAATTATGCAAGTGCATTTATAAAACACACATTTTCCTGAAATGAAGATTTAGCAAAATCAAAACATAACTACCATTTTTTTAAATGTCAGAGAAGTCTTCAGAGTCATATTAGGGTAGTATGTATGCAAACATGTTAATTATTCAATTATTTTTCGAAAATTAGGGAATAAATGTTTGCGGAATATCTACTAATTTCATTTTATATCTAAATAGAAGCTGCAGGGAAAGGATACTTAGGTTTCCGGAACTTAAATCCTGAAATTTCTGAAACGTAGTTATAATTTTATAAAAATTAAGATGACGATGCATTTCGAATGTGAAAGTTGCATTTTTTAAAATCATGTAATTTTACGTTAAGGTCGTGGTAGCGCAGGGGTCGCGCAGGATCAATTTATCGTGATCTAAAGGTCCCGAGTTCAAATCCCGAAAATTTATCTAATAAACGTTTGTTTTATGAACACTACAGTTTCATAATATTGTAGGTATACTCCCATAAAAATAAATTTTCATCCCAAGAAGGTCAGAGAATTTGTACAACTTTTCACAAAAATGAGGCGCACATTACAATTGATTTTAATTTTTTACTCGAAAACTATTAGTCACACGGTAAAAATAAAAGAGACAAATAATTTTCTAAATGAATTAGGCTTTTTCGTCCATATTTTTTAAATTAAAAATTCAGGTACATTAGAAAGTTTTAAAAAAATCAACAGGGGTTGTAAGTTTCATCCCCTTTTAACAATACAGGTGGATAAAGAAAATATTCATAAAGAGCCTTCATGTTACTAGAACAAGTCCACTTATTTGTATTTTTCTATCTTTGTTCAAATTTGAGATAAAAATTAAAAACCAAATTTTTACTCCATTTTTGAAGAGGCGTAACACGCTTCGGGGAAGCATATTAGGATACAACTTTATACGAAAAAGTAGCCTCAATTTTCGCCCAGGAATTACCTCCTGCGTTTTCTACACGTACTTAAGAAACACCCTGTATAATACACGTTTGTAAACAATAAAATTAGCAATGTTCATATTGCACTTCATGTGTCAGGTTTAAACGATGAAAAACAAATTGTGGTATACACGTTACTTTCTTCTAATTAGTGTTTACAGTTTCTATTATTTCCTGATGTATTAAATATTTCAAAGATTAACGTTCATTCAGGGGTAGTCGACTACAGCGGTAATTTTAGGCGCAAAATATAAAGAAGCATTATTTTGGTTAAGTAATACGCTTTTTAGCATTTGAACCCACTATTTATTTGCTTAAAGGTTGAAGTATTCTAGAGCTATCTTTTAATAGTCTTTTAATAAGTTAAGTAGTCGTTGCTTTCTATCATTAATTTTTTGTGCGGTTATGCACGATACCATTATGTCTTCATACCCGAGAGTGTTCAAATAACTTACACGTAGGAGGTTGAAGTTCGAATACGCAAGGTGATAAAATCTTTCATACTACATAACTCTCATAAATGACTTAATTTATCAACACAATGTTCTGAAAACCACATTGAAACAGGAAGAAATATAAATTAGTTCCCTTAACGATGTCTTAGGAAATTTGCAGCGTTATGAAATTTATGCAAATTTGTCCAAAATTTATTTACCTTCTTTAATATGAGAAATTAATTCACGCGCGTACAGGAGATTACAAACAAATAAGTATGTGATTTTAAGCATGGGATATCTTTTGTAATTTTCTTTTCGACATTGTATTATAAAATTTTCACATAACCACGCGTCGGAATAACTTCAAGAACAATAATTACTACCTAACTGCTTTTGACCTAAAAATGACTGTGACACTTGAAATAAACTGTTTCACGCAATTGCTTTACAATCGCTAATTAAAAGGAGACCATCAAGTCAAAAATCATTGTTTTATTCTCATTAACCAAAAGAAGGTTAAGATGATGTAAAATCTTCCTTTGCATGTTGTTGAATATAATTAGCGTAGCGTAAGAAGACAACAGTGTTTTTAATAACTACCCCGAACAAGAATTTCTAAACCAAGTCAAACTTATATCACAAAATTATTATTACTATTATTAAAAGAAAAAAGTTTTGAGCTTTCTGTAACAATAAATTGAAATGATAAGTTTAGGCAATGACAAGAATGAGGTGTTAGGTATTAAGATTATAGCAACAGTTTTTGATTTACTTCCAGACTGTTAAGGGTAAAATGTGAAATAGGGGTTGTCGGTTCTTTATAAATATTTCACGAGATAATTTCAAGATCTGTTCTTTTTCACTGAAGGGAATGAAAAGGAAAGGAACAGCTGGAAACCCCATACCAAGAAAAGGGTGAAACGATAGTTCACAGAAAAACAAGACCTAACCGGAATCAATCGATGACCTTTTCTAAAATAAAATGTCATGAAAAAAAAGCTGGTTCAATGGTTATCTCAAGACCGAAGGTGAAGAAGAAAGTTAGTCAATGGAAGAAGGCAAAAAGATGATTTGCCAAGCTTTTTATTCTTTGGACAGCATCACCCTATTAGTAACCTTTCGACACTTAGATCGTACATATCATCTTTTGGGCCCTTATTTTTCGCAAGTTTTAACGAAAATTGTGTTTTTGATTCTTTACAGTGCGCTGTTATCTGCTTATCTGGGTATGTAGTACGAAAGGGTGTATGAAATGCTGTGAGAGTGCAACCAACAATTTATTTGAAATACATTACAATTTCGGAAAAGATTTGCAGGAGATCAGTTAGGAAGGAATAATATCCCTACACACTAAATTTTCTATAGGTTTGAAAGCTTTTGAACACTTCTCAATATGCAAATGTAATATCATGTGCGATGGAGAAGCTTTAAATGAGCAGGAACTACGAAAAAAAAATTATTAGAAAATTCTTACGTTTTAACCAATCGAATATGCAAGAAGAGGTATTCTATAGAATAGTGGTATATACAGGGTGTAACACAACTTATCCGAAAAAATTTAACCATATATGCACTTTTAAATAAGAAATCGAATTGTTAAAAAAAATTTTAATAAAAGGCCAACAGAAAACGAGATAAAAATTGTTAAAGTTACAAATTAACGCAAAAAAAAAAACACAACTTATCCGAAAAAATTTAACCATACATGCACTTTTAAATAAGAAATCGATTTGTTAAAAATTTTTTTAATAAAAGTCCTACACAAAACGAGATAAAAATTGTAGAAAATGTTATTTTAACATTTTCATTAATTTGTAACTTTAACAATTTTTATCTCGTTTTCTGTTGGACTATTATTAAAATTTTTTTTAACAAATCGATTTCTTATTTAAAAGTGCATATATGGTTAAATTTTTTCGGATAAGTTGTGTTACACCCTGTATCTTACCACAATATTGCAGTTATGTTCGACAAACAAGTCCTATCGATAAAAAATTGAGTCTTTTAGGCTGTTCGGTTTGCTATGTTGAATCGTACCTACTAATCCTAGCAAAAAATTGCTCAGTTAATCTTTATCATTTATACAACCCATGGTCGATTTCAATCAGAAACTAGAAGTTAGACAAAAAAGGGACAATAGCAGTAGCCCAAATACGGAAATATTATGATTTTGATCAAATTTACCTTAAATAACGCAGATGAGTGAACGTTGAAACGCAAAACATCGTTGGGTAGTAAAAGGATGCTAAATTTAGTTGTCCAAACTATAATTCACTATTTAAGATTTCTCTTTTATTTCCCGATAATAATACTTTCGTTTTTCATAAATAAATTAGTAGTGCTATATTCAAGATTAAAAATCTTCATTAATCAAAATATTTCCCAAATTTCCAATTTCCAAATCTAGGTAGGTACCTTTAAATTTTCTATTAATTTGATTAAATTTTAGTTATTTATGGTTCAGTTAGATTTAATATCTTTGATTGACCCTATGTTGCAAAAACTCCTACGTAATCGTAAATTACAGAAAAAAAAGTAGAGAGGATGTTTCTTTGGTGTAGGTTAGTGAAAGTTTCCATTTCCTTGATCTAAGTTGACTAAAAATTATATTAAATGCCAAATTTTTGATAGTAATCTCTTGGATTTTTATCTTAAAATATGAGACGTATAAAAATAATAGGTTCATGATAATAATTAAAAATTTGATTAGTACTTCCTTAAAGTTGTGATAAAGGATTTAAAATTACTTTAAACAAAGTAACAGTTGAGGTGTGTTTGTCTCGCATAATCAAAAAAGACACGTTTCAGTAATTTTGTTTATAATACACGCCTGATGCAACCCTACATATTATAAAACAAAAGCCTGTATGGGAACCAAAAAAGCAAGACAATTAAATAAGAAGACAAACACTACCAAGAAAGAGAAAGTGAAGATGCATGGCTTTAGTGTTAATTATAACACCCTCGGAATGTAATTTACAAAACTTTATTACGGATCATTTCTTCGCCACAGATATAGCTTATAATTTATTTTACACATGCAAAAATAATCTGACATTTAAACCATTTATGGACCTCTCATTCTAGACCAATTACTAGTAACAGGTAATCACTGATGCAATTGGTGAGGTTGCGTACTAAACGTCAACGCGGCTGTTAGTCCGTACGCTAGGTCGGTTTTGCTAGCAAATCGATGTCGACAAAGTTTCTCTTCAGAAACTGTTAGGGGACATCCTAGAGAGTACCCCGATGTAAGGTGGACATCCGGAAAATTGAGCAATCAGCCGCCATATTGGAAAATGTGAAAATGTGAAAAAAGTGTTTATCTCACGAACGAGTGGTCCGATTTTCACAAACTTTTTTTTGTTTTGTAGCTTATTTAATTGTTATTAATTTATATGCTGAGCGCAAATTAAATTCTGGACGTAAATAATTGAAAAAGGGCTCTAACTGAACCCCTGAAACGTACACAAGTTTAAAACGCTTCCACTTTATTGAAACACACGGATTTCCTAAAAGTTATATGTATCATTGTAACCGCCATCATTAGTAGATCAAAATGTTTTTTTAAAGTACTTGAATAATGTACTAGATGCCGAGATATTAATTATTTTATAATATTACGGCACGTGCGATGTCCAGAGTATGGGCAGTCGCGGCTGCTTGCGGGGGTAAGGGACGAAGGTCCCCACCAGGTTACGCGCATAGTACAAGAGCTGCACTTGCAATCTATCTCTAAATAGGTGCAATTTGTTGTATTTGGTTTCTAATACTTACATTATTTGTTAATTTTCCAATAACAATGAGTGCACCTATTACTTTGACAAATAACTGTGAATTTTTTGATGATCATAAATGTATATTTAGTCAAAAATATACAATGAGAGACTTTCAAGTACCGAACATGGCAAAAGAAGAATGCGAGATATTGCTGCAATAAAAGGAAAAAATAATGTAATCAATAAACATTTGAAACTATTAGACGCCAATAATTCCCCTTTTATATATCGCTCGAGAAATCTATGCTATAAAACGTTTACTTACTGAAAAAATATACCTACATAAAATAATGAACACAAAAATCAACAATCGAACAATCCGAGTACGAGTACCTACCAGTACATGTGTCTATTAGAAGTTAAACACTATAAAACCAAATTGTATAATAGGTAATAACATAAAAATGAAGGGAAATGCCAGATTTGTCATTTGCGAAAAACTCACTTACTTTTTAGAGGCTACAAGTTACTTTGAAGATTCTGTTTTTTCGCGTACACCTTTATTAAAGTCTGTAGAAGATGTATTTGGACAAGACATTTATGGTCATAAAGATTGTTTGCGCAAATGTATAATCAAATATGAACACGCAGTTGCAATTGATGACAAAATCAAAATGAAATTTGGTGTAAAATTGACTTTACCTGCAAAGTGATTAAATGTTTCTCGGCAGGTAGTGCTTTATATCTTCTCGAATATTTGTTAGAGCATAACCCTTTCACCTCAATAATGGGAAAATATGGTTAGTAATCAAATCTATCACATCTTGGCAAACAGATTCAATTTTGATTTTGTTATCATTTGCAACCGCGCGTTCGTATTTGATTATATATTTGCATAAACAGTCTTTACGAACATAAATGTCTTGTCCAAATACATCTTCTACAGACTCTAATAAAGGTGTACGCGAAAAAACAGAATCTTCAAAGTAACTTGTAGCCTCTAAAAAGTAAGTGAGTTTTTCGCAAATGACAAATCTGGCATTTCCCTTCATTTTTATGTTATTACCTATTATACAATTTGGTTTTATAGTGTTTAACTTCTAATAGACACATGTACTGGTAGGTACTCGTACTCGGATTGTTCGATTGTTGATTCTTGTGTTCATTATTTTATGTAGGTATATTTTTTCAGTAAGTAAACGTTTTATAGCATAGATTTCTCGAGCGATATATAAAAGGGGAATTATTGGCGTCTAATAGTTTCAAATGTTTATTGATTACATTATTTTTTCCTTTTATTGCAGCAATATCTCGCATTCTTCTTTTGCCATGTTCGGTACTTGAAAGTACTCATTGTATATTTTTGACTAAATATACATTTATGATCATCAAAAAATTCACAGTTATTTGTCAAAGTAATAGGTGCACTCATTGTTATTGGAAAATTAACAAATAATGTAAGTATTAGAAACCAAATACAACAAATTGCACCTATTTAGAGATAGATTGCAAGTGCAGCTCTTGTACTATGCGCGTAACCTGGTGGGGACCTTCGTCCCTTACCCCCGCAAGCAGCCGCGACTGCCCATACTCTGGACATCGCACGTGCCGTAATATTATAAAATAATTAATATCTCGGCATCTAGTACATTATTCAAGTACTTTAAAAAAACATTTTGATCTACTAATGATGGCGGTTAAAATGATACATAACACTTTTAGGAAATTCGTGTGTTTCAATAAAGTGGAAGCGTTTTAAAATTGTGTACGTTTCAGGGGTTCAGTTAGAGCCCTTTTTCAATTATTTACGTCCAGAATTTAATTTGCGCTCAGCATATAAATTAATAACAATTAAATAAGCTACAAAACAAAAAAAAGTTTGTGAAAATCAGACCACTCGTTCGTGAGATAAACACTTTTTTCACATTTTCACATTTTCCAATATGGCGGCTGATTGCTCAATTTTCCGGATGTCCACCTTACATCGGGGTACTCTCTAGGATGTCCCCTAACAGTTTCTGAAGAGAAACTGTGTCGACATCGATTTGCTAGCAAAACCGACCTAGCGTAAGGACTATGTGGCGGTGTCTTAAGATTTCCATCTATAATTGTAGTACTTGAAAGCTTATTGAAGAACACGAAATGATTCTCAGATGGTTTTACCGATTGTTGAAACAAACCGGTAATGGTTAATATATTGTACCTACTATAAGGTACAGAAAATTTGCTTCTTTCTCTTACAACCTTTCTCTAAGATGTTTTGATTGTAAAAATGCATACATAATATATCACGAGTCGTTTCCTATTTGTTTGGACTGTCCTGTATTCTTCCTTTTTCGGTTGGAAAGTATTATGTGTGTTAGTTATATGCGGAAATGCAGATATTAATTTTTTTTTTGATAATACTTTATGGATCTGTAAAATTCCCTACGTTTTTAGTGAATGGTAAATTAAAAATATCTTCGTCATTTAACCTGGTTAAGTAATAATGTACCATTTAGAGAGAGGTATTCGTACTATAATCTTCTTAGCCAATAATTTTAGATGCGGAAAATAAAAACTATCACTAACATTAGTGAACCTTATGCGGCTCTAAAACCCCATTCTAGTTTCTGCAACATTTTGATACTTTAGTAGGAAATAATAATTTTGTACAATAGGAACTGATAAATAATATCAATATTGGATATTGAGAATGATATTTTTTTATGAAAATAAAATCCTTTCTAAAATTTTATAAGGCGATCAATCACATGACGTATTGTGTTATTATTTCGCAAGTAAACTTTACAAAATTTAGATTACATTTTAGTACGTAGACTTGATTATGTGTTTTTAAGAGAAATTTTGCAATTTGATAATTACACAATCGTGGATAAAAATTATAGGTAGTTAATACATATTTTATGTGAATATTTCAACGATTGGTATATAGGGTGTCCAAGACAAGGAGGGCATGTATGGAGACCTCGTAAACGGTAATGGCCTCAGCGTATGGTTTTTATTGAATATCTTCAAAACCGTTCAAGTTAAAATAATGAAATTTTGTACAACCATTACTCTTTTTATGCGTAATAAGACGAAGTAGAAATAATTTGAAAACTTTATCCATGGGTGTCCCAAACGGGGTGGCTGTAGGGTAAAAATAACCCCAACTTTTTTACATATCATTTTTTCCAGTCTTTGACAGTAAAATATAAAATTTCAGTATTTTCTACATAAAAAAGGTACACTTATTGAACATCGACAGGATGTACCGTCTTTGAACAAAATCGATTGGAAAATTTGATTACATGGTATGCTGGGAATTAAAACAAAACGGAAATTTGTTTGAACAATCATATAAACTCAATTTCATTTGTTTTATCTTGTCAAACATAAAAAGATTAGTGTTTGTACAAAATGTGATTATTTTATTATAATGTGATAAAAGGCAAAAACTACCCCGCTCCTCGTACGTAATAAAATTTTCCAATCAAGTTTGTTCAAAAATGGTAGATCCTATCGATGTTCAACAAGTGTACTTTTTTTATGTAGAAAACACTTCTACTTCTTCTTATTACGCATAAAAAGAGTAATGGTTGTAGAAAATTTCATCATTTTAACTTGAAAGGTTTTAAAGATAGAAATTTTTTTCTCATTTTAGTCGTAGAAAACGCTGTTAAAAGTATTGCACGCTAGATTCGGGACACCCTGTATAATAATCAAATTAAGATAGGGAAATAGAAACCTGAAAATTTAAGATTTTTCAGCCTATACTGTGCAAAATTTATAGAATTTGAATAGCAAGCACAGTAGTCCTCAATACGTTGAACATTTTTTCTCATTTAACTGAATCTCTATCCTTCTTATCTTGGACGCCCTGTATAATCTATAATGATATACTAACAGAGTAAAGTAGGTAATATATCGAAAGTAAATTTACATTTTTTAAGATTTTTACAGTAAAATTTTGAAGTGGTTTTAGTGAAAATTAGAGAAAGTGTTTCAAACTGACTCGTACCAATATACACATGGGTAGGTAATGAAATATTCTAGGACATTCCTATGGAAGTGGGATTATTTGATTTAAAACTATCTATTAAATGGTAGAAGTTCATGTTAAAGGTGTTATATGCAAATTTGATGATAGTGTTTAGTCTAGACTACTTCGTTACCTTGATTTATAAATTCTTTAAACATTTACATTTCATTCACTCACGCAAAAGCAATAATACCCGGGAAAAATCATTTTTAGTTGAAAATATACAGGATGTTTTATGACAACCATTGAATTGTATGCTAGAGTATGACCATTTTGCCAATTAATAATTAATTAAGACAAGGACGAAATCTAGTTTCAACAAAATAGTACTCGATCATATAACACTGCAAAACAACATCTCTGTAGTGGGTCTGAGAAATCCTTGAATTTTAGTCCATTGGACTACTTTTCCAGGGGATATTCCAAAGACAAAGTCTATGGTAAAAATATGACAGCTTATAGAAATAGTAGTTACATAAGCTTGTACGGCATTAATTGCTCAATAAATTCTTAAGAGCTACATCTTCACCTTTATTTATAAGAGAGTGTGTTCTGCAGATTTGCAACAGAATTGGGGTACATTTCAACATTTATAATCATTTTATAATCATAATAATGCGTTGTTAATTTATTCATATTAACGAAATATAAATTATTAATAAAATAATTCCTATATCAAATGTATTTTGTTGTTATACTTTCTTCTTAAATAAATTGTTCATAGGTAAATAATTATTTTTTGATTAACAGTATGCAGGTGTTAACTACTTTAATTTTCTACAAAGTAGGCCATGAAATAAAAAAACAAAACGTAAACATCATAAAACGTTTAACAATTAATAAAATCGATAGAGATTCGAAACGAAAGTAAATATGAATGTATAATTAGTGAAAATTTGTTGTCACTAAAGGAATTTGTTTTCTTTATATTTGCGATTTATTTAAATTATATTGAATTAATTAATTAATAATATTTTTAAATCTTTGAAAAATATGAGGCGAGAATGTCATTAAAAAATTAATCAATTAAAAGTACCTGACTATTTGAGGAATATTAATGTATGTTGAGAATGTTTCCTAATGACAATAAATAATGATACTGAAAAGAAAGACGTAATCGTCTACAAATAATTTCCTTTTTATTTAGAAAATTAATGCAAGAAACAACTGAGTTCCGCATAATTAATATTGTAAAGTGAATGGATTGGTTAGTATATTTTGGTAAGTTTGTAAAAATACAAGTGTTGACTTTGATTGAATATTTTGTTTATTTCCGGTACTGAGTGATTATTCGGAAGAAATGAAAATTTTTTTACACCATCATTGATACACGCAACGGAGAACTTTTAGAGCCACCTCTGGTGGAAATATATTATAGAACAGGCATGTTCCTTTCATGAAAATAACAGAAAAAATTCCTACTAACACGGGTCCGCAAATGCTTCGTTACCGAGATAAAGGGTGTTGAAAGTTGTAAAAAATATCGACCTTTTTTTATTTATTCGGAATTGATTTGATGAATTAGATTTTAAAAAGTGGAGGTGCGCATCCACTCTGGCCTTTCCCATACTAAAAATAAACATTTCGTTTTTGGTATTCAACAGTAGTTCGCGAGGCAGCATTGGAAATCACTTGAATGCGTAGCGAGAAACACCAGACTATACGGGTTCGATACGTACAGAAGAGAGACAGGCATCTAATTTACTAACGCAGCGGAAGTTCGCGATTTTCTCATCAACCGTACATTTTAGCCATACGACTACCTTATACTATGTGATAGACAATTCAATTTTGCATTCAATTATATAATAATATACAGGGTGTTTCATTTAAAATAACAAAGTTGCTTATTGTACTGTGAAAATCAAACACCCTGTATACGTCATATAAATTTAGAAGAATGCAGAGCTATATATTGAATAAGTTTTATATTTAAACTTCTTTCATATTTTGATTAATAAAGGATCTATAGGAGCATCAATTTTCGATTTTCAAAACCTCGTAGAGGGCGCCACAGTGAAATTTTAGCATTAATCAAAAAATGAAAATGTACCTAATACCAAGCTGCATAAGTGTAGAAAATTTAAAGAAAATTGTGTTGCCAGTACTTTTGTAATAATTTTTCAAAAATTTCAAAATTTTTGGAAGAGCGTCGTTGTGACAGTTTTTGGATTTATTAAATAAATTTTTAGATTAGATTAGATTAGAAAGCTCGATATTATGCAAAATTAAGAGATGTATACCTATAGGTAAAAAATCCATTTAATTATTATATCATTCATTATTTAATTAAAATAAAGACAGATTTTCACCAAAGCATGATTATACAACATAGTACCTATTCCAAAAACCATTATCATTAGCATTTAGTCAATAAATAAACAAATTCGGTAATTTAATTACAAAGCGTATGTTCCGCAAGTAATTACAAACCGAGGAAAAACAAACTTCATGTATACACGTGCGAAACGTGAAACAATGACAAGTTCTTGCTGTACAAAGGAAGGTCAAAATGCTTTATAGGTTAAAATCATTCGAAAATTACAGAAAGGAAAAACTCTACACGCCACAAAAAATTATGGTTGTACATAAACTAAACAATAAGTTAGATTTTCTGAACATATTAAGATAAACGCAACCTGTTTTGTCTAAGTTTAGATCTAAAATTTATTAATTATGCAACAATTGCTAGTTAAGACAAAAAATTAAATTTGTGCGATATAATCTTGGTCCTTGAGTCATTGCCAAAGTACTATACCAATTTTTTATGAATGGTATTTTTCTAATTATTCCACCAGGAAATATCCTCTATGTGGTTATTTCTTTGGATACGTGCTCCTATGAAGAAAATAAAAATAAAACTTTTAAGATTACTTAAGAAGATTCTGTAATAAAACATTCAGTGGTTAAATAGAGAGTTTATTACCGAGCTCTGTGTTGTTTGTCGTTTGTCTAGATTAAATTTCAGAAGAAGAAATCGACATTAAGTTCCCATAATGGTAGTTCTCGAAACGAAAGTGCTGAAGACATAATGGGCTATAAAACAACAATGCAGTAAGAGATTTCAAAGTTATACATTGAACCTATTTGTTTAGAATTAAAATGGATGGTACAGTTAATGCATGTGTGTAGGTTAACATGACAAAATTATGAATTATTAAAATAAGAATTGGTCATAAATTGGTAATAAAATCTCTTTTAAAACACATAACTGTGGGACGAAGTCATAAACATGATTTTACTTGTGTAAGAATTGTGTCTTGCATAAACTTTTGCTAGTTATAATTTACATAATGTTTAAGAAGTTTTGTTAATCCTGAATTCGAAATTAGTTTCAGCTTAGCTCTATATACCATGGGCAAATAAGTTTGCATGCTTCAGGTTTATTAGAATCACCATGTGTTGTAGAATGTAAACAAATTACAAACATAAAGCCGCGGGGACATTACAAAATTAAAAATCAATCAATATTAATAATAAAAAATTTAATAGTTCTCAGAACATCACGAAAATCAATTCGATGTGTTGTATTGGAAAAGTGCCGCAGGGATTTCCCTAATAGGGCAAATCAGATATATCAACATAAGAGAGAAATCGTCTAGGAATAATGGATGTTATAAATATTAAAGAAAACACCTTCTCGAAAATAGAAAATAACAGATTCCTTAGAAAATTTTTGAGTGAAGGAGAGAAATTAAAAACAGGATGAATAGGATGAGAACGAAATAATGGAGAAATATGCAACAATTGGAAGGTACAAAAAGCTTGTTCAAGTTGGCTCTGATTCCATTTGAATGGAACCACAGTCAACTTGATCAAGTTTATTTTAAATCTCTTTCTGTATGAAACTGGTAACACTAAAAACGATTGAGAAAAGGAAAAAATGTTTTATTTAATGAGGAAGTAAAGGATGGGCTTTTTTCAAAAATTATGGTTTATCTATGGTAAACTACGGAGTTTGTTTTTGTCAGGTGATAAGACATCACTTTTACGCTTTGAAAAACATGTCTTTGAACCCAAATTTTTGTTAGTAACCTACAAACAATTTTGGGGTAAATTATTAATATCTACTTTTTTGCACCAGGGCGGTTTTCCATGGTAAATTAATTTTGTAGCTCAGTATAAGTGTCTGTTGTATTCTTTCACTGTTGATAAAGCATTTGTCTATTTTAACTTTATTAGATCGTATCAAGATGAAAGAGAAGAGGTAGGTATGAGTTTATAAAAACTAGGATTTTTAACTGTGGGAGAAAATAACGGAACGCTAGTAATCCATCTAAAATATCATTAATTTAGAGAAGAGGAAAGGACAAACTTTTTAAGCTCTAAAGCACTATCGGCAAGAAGTAGTAGGGGTGGCTTTAAATTTGAATCACACGTTATTCTCTATTACTTTATTGTATATGATATGAGAAGTAGAAGTAGATTCCGAACTTATTTTGTTGAACTAAAATTGATGGAATAATTTTTACTCTTTTACTACTTTTCTAAACCAAATATCTAGAATTTTAGTATACGTAGGTATACAACGTACTCCGGGAATCAAAAAGCACATTAGAATTTATTTATACAGAACGCCTCATAACTTCGTTATTATAAATTTTAGACCCCACAAACTATATATAATTTTAAATGGTAAGGCAAAGGGTATCTTTTGACATAATCCTTTCGTAAATATCTATCAACTGTTTTAAGTTACGATGTTCAACTTTTTTATTTTAAATGGAACACCCTGTATATTTTTACATATTTGGATTCAGGGTGAAATTCTGCATATAGTAGTGTGTTTCATTTGTTTTTTTCATACGCACAGTTGTTTTGAATAATTATTTTATGTTGCATCTAGACAGCCGTGCGTTACTATGAAACCAATATTCAACGAAATCAGTTGTGTTATCAATCACGTGGAGGTAAATTTAAGTAATACCTTGTAAGTACGTTTTGTAGTTGTATTTAAATATTTTTTCCGTAAAATTTTAATATTCCGGTTGTGTTCGTTCTATGTCACACTTGAAAATTTTATGCTATCGTACGACTACCTACTTGCAATAAATTAAAAAAATTCTGCGTATAAAAAAAAAACAAATGAAACACAATACTGTATGCAGAATTTCACTCTGAATCAAAATATGTAAAAATATACAGGGTGATCCATTTAAAATAAAAAAGCTGAACATGGTAGCTTTAAGCGGTTGATAGATATTTACGAAAGGGTGATGCCAAAAGACAGCTCTTGTCTTACCATTTAAAATTATATTAGTTTGTGGGGTCCAAAATTTAAAACAACGAAGTTATGGTCTATGACATTTTAGTCACTAGGAGATTAATCAGAAAATAATCTTGTTGAGAGGTAATACTAAAATTTAAAATATTATTATATAAAAAATATTTAGCCTACTACTAGTCGTTAAGTACAGAAAAACTCTTTGATTGAACCGCGATATAAATTTTCTCCCATGAAAATTAGTTCATAACATCATTATTAGCTACACAAAAGTTAATTTAAAGATATATTGCAAACAATTCGATAATAAGTATAAATTTCAATGCATCTTAAGAAAGGGAAGTGCAATAATAATATATACCAGTTCATGTAATTACCAACCTATATGCATATGAACATGAGGATAAGTATAGTAATAACGTGCCTATTAGATCGAGTAATAACACTAAACAATTTTTTATTTCATTGTAAAAGCAAGCCTGAAATGACACAAGCTTATTCATAGACGGTGTGAAATTTCAACCTCTCATTCTGATGGAAAGGTGCTTACTTTCATTTTCATTAACCATTTACAATCGCAGATTATAATGATTTGTTTTGTTAATTTGTGACAAAATAAGTTTTTAAAATACTATGAGTTTTTCACTCTTATGTTTTGCTTTAAAAAAAATCTACCAAATTACAGCATTGTTAAAAAAATTTCCTGGTTTTAAAAAATAAAAAACTTTTTTTTATAAAAGCGGAGAGAAGTTTAAAAATAAAATTCAATATTATTTTTTATAAAATTCGGTCTTAACCGTCTTCAATAATTATCAATTTTTTTATAATTATAATTCCTTGAGGGATAACACTTTGGGCAGTAATTATTCCATAACACTTATTCCTTTTTCAAAAATTGATTCAATTCTATGAATCTGTTTTTTTTTATAATTATTATAATAACCTCCAGCGATAGGGTATATTATTTTTTACACAATGTTCAATGTTCACAATCATGTTATAAAAAGCACAAGTAAATCACCACAAAAAATACACACCACAAGTACTGCCTTACCTGTAAACTTAATCCTAAAATGTAGGCAGCACAAGAGAACATAAACTAACTAAATGCGATGCTCATCCCATTTGCCTTTTATATATACATGTGAACTGATGCTTTTCTATCTCCCCAAATGCTAGTTTAAAACTTTCATTTAAGAGTAGTTCTCAATATCGCACTGGTCTATTGTTTTAGGTACAGAGAGAGTAACTATGACCTAAACTGCAAATTTATTCCTAATTATTTGTTATATTAAACAAAAAGTTTAGATAATTTATAAGATTAGCTTATTTGATTATCTAACAAAAGAAATAAAATTTGAAGGGGTTAACTAACAAAGTAAGTGTATTACAGATATTATAACAATATTGTCTGCAGGATAATTTTTTCCTTATTCAGGTTTTCCTGGGTTACTCTTAAAAATTCATAAATTAAGAAAGGAAAATAAAATAATTTTCTTGTTTTTTTTACATGACGCTAACTATTCTACGGGGCCACGACTTCGACGTTTCAGTACCTACACGTTTTCAGGTTTCTTTCAGGATTGATTTTGATTAAATAAAACAAAATTGTAATTTACAATATTTAGGGGATTCACTCTTAAAAGAATCCTAATTTTCCCATACCACTACTGGTAACATGGAAAGTATTGATATCATGAAAAATTTCGAAATTGAGATTTTCGCGGAAGTAGGTACGTATTTTGGACCTCCAGGAACCTAAAAAAGTGGTTTAAAAAAATGTCTGTCTGTGGGTGGATGGGTGAAAGTGTGTGTCCAAAAACGGTCGCAACGGCGCTCTTCCAAAAAATTTTGAATGTTTGAAAAATTATTACAAAAAAAACTGGCAACACGATATTGTTTAAATTTTCTACACTTATGCAGCTTGGTATTAGACACATTTTCTTTTTTTGATGAATGCTAAAATTTCACTGTGGCGCCCTCTACAAGATTTTGAAAATCGGAAATTGATGCTCCTATAGCTCCTTTATTAATCAAAATATGAAAAAAGTTTAAATATAAAAGTTGTTCAGTGTATAGTTCTGCATTCTCTTAAATTTATATCACGTATACAGGGTGTTAGATTTTCACAGTAAAATAAGCAACTTTGTTATTTTAAATGAAACACCCAGTATATTATTATATAATTGAATGCAAAATTGAATTGTCTATCACATAGTATAAGGTAGTCATATAGCTAAAATGTACGGTTGATGAGAAAATCGCGAACTTCCGCTGCGTTAGTAAATTAGATGCCTGTCTCTCTTCTGTACGTATCGAACCCGTATAGTCTGGTGTTTCTCGCTACGCATTCAAGTGATTTCCAATGCTGCCTGGCGAACTACTGTTGAATACCAAAAACGAAATGTTTATTTTTAGTATGGGAAAGTGCGCAACTTCACTTTATTTTCATTGCACCTACGCTTTTCTATTGTGTTAAACCCTTGAAAGAGACACAACTCATAGAGTACTTACACTTAATCATAAACATTCTAAAAGTAACATTTACAGTTTACGTGACTATAATATTAACTTTCAGTTAGATAAGCTAGTACTTACTACCCAACAAGGTTTGTTCTAGAATTGGTGCTTGCATGATATTTTTGATCTTTTTGAAGATAGTTACAAAACTTTATTTTAGTCAAATTTGCATGATGTTTAAGAGAAGGTTCAATTAAAATTTCCCGGAAAACAATTAAAAACGACTGTGAAACATTTTCACAATTTAATGTGCATCAAACAAAATATTGGAATGTTATCTCATGTTTACGTTTATGGATCATTACGAAGTTTTTATTGCAATTTCGCAGTGTCAATTACTAGGATGTGCAACATTCACTTATGTCGTAGTGACTGTATGGTAGTAAATAGTAATGGTGATCTAGATACCATCATGGGACCCATACTTCTGCATCATCAGCCGTTTCTTTAAAAGTAACTTCTCTTCCCATTCCCATTCTGTTTTTTATGCAATTCTGTTATTAGGGTTGATCTAGTGTTATTATACAGGGGGGCCACCGCGAACTGAATGTGAAAATTAACAACAAAAACTAACAATCGCAAAACTATCTTTTGTTTTTAACCAACAAAGCATGCCATAAATTTTTTTCAATGCAACACGAATTGATTTTGCAAATTCTGAAAAAAATAACAGCCACAGATAGGAAACCTCAGTTTTTTCAGATTATTTCAGAACATTAGTAATAACATTTTCAGTATAAAAATCATAAAAAATAAAACAATGAAATTTCCATTGAATTACGAAAATTCTTAAAAACTCCTTACTGTGGAGGCGTGGTTATGATCACCCACTCAGGTTGATAAGTTACCTGATAAAAGTAATAAAATAAAGCTTTTGTTTAAATTAAAGTGTTTTGAATTTAATGCTTAGATCTTGTCTAAGATAAATTCATCCTTTGTATGTTTCTAACAGGGCAATTTATGTTTATTCACGTTTCACCTACCAACCGTTAAGTATTAGATATAGAATAAGAGAAATAGTAACACTCAAGGTGCTAATCAAGACAAAGAGGTAAAATAATCAGATTAACCATCAAAGGTCATTAGAGCTATCAAATTTTAATATTAATACTCTAAAATGTTTCTTAGGTTTTGCAAATGTTTCCGTTTTGTATCGTTAGTAGAATCATTTTATTAAAGCTGACCTACAAGAAATAAAAATAAATATTTCCTCAATTTGTTAAACGAAACGCCCGAATGCCTTACAAATTATATGGTTAAGTTGTAATTAATTAAATAATAACGTTGTTTTCTGGAAATATTTCTAATATAAACAAATTTTAGTTTAAACAATTCATTTATATGTCATTCTCAAATGCATATTTGAATAACGGTTTATGTAGCAACCACTTGATTTCGTTTAACTCGTATATGTTCTCTATGTCTAAAATTTTTAATTGTTTGACCTATGTAGACTGAATTACAAGGTGAACGATTTAATTTATAAACTCCCGATTTTTACAAATCTTTGTCGAAGGGTGTATAGAATATACAGGGTGTCCCAAAAAGAAACAGAATCCAGTTAAGAGCAGGTTCCTTTCATGAAAATAAGAGGAAAAGTTCCTATTAAGATGGGTTCGCAAATGATTCGTTATCAAGATGGGTGTTGAAAATTTTTTCATATATTTCGAAATGATTATTATTATTATTTTACAAATAATGTTCAAAATGACCGCCATTAGCTTCAAGACAAGCTTCTATTCTTCGAACAAAATTTTGAGGCTAAAGGCGGTCATTATTCAAAAAACGGATTTGCAGTTATTTTTTTATTCACATTTTTCATCTTTGAAGTGTGATTTACACGAAAACGGTTAATGGTAGGAAAAAATCTCAAGAGACTGTTTCAACCGTAAATTAGTTGAGAAATTTGAAAATTGTGTCAAAAAGAAAAAACCAGTGGCGTACCATTTTTTTTTCCAGAAATATCCACATACGCACCTGTAGTTACGCCACTGAAGAAGGAAAAAACTGACTAATATGGTCCACTTATAGCAAATGTACATACATGCTTACTTTTTAAAATTTAATTCCTAGTCATTTCCGAATAAATGAAAAAAAGATCGATATATTTTACAATTTTAAACACCCTGTATCTCGGCAACGAAGCATTTGTGGACCCATGTTAATAGGAACGTTTCCTCTTATTTTCATGAAAGGAACATGGCCTTAACTGGCTGCCAGAATGTCAAATTGATTGTTTTAAAGTAACCCCTCGAACCAAAAATGTACAAAATCAAGAGAGCTGGCATTGCTAGCCAGGAACTGCGAAAACGCTATTGATTGGAAAATGAGTTAATTACTTTATGGTGCTAGTACAAGGAAACGCATATATGCAGTTACTTGGCACTTGTAAGATATCTTAAGGACAAAATGGTTTTAAAAAACAGATTAAAAATCCATTTAAGGCTTTAAAACATTAAATGAATTTTTCATTAAACAAATCTACAATTCTTATAAGTTTGCCTTGATAAAAACAAGGAATTTAGATTGCTAAGTTCTACAAATTGCTTGCTAATAAATCTTCCTTGTAAAGAAGCACATGCATACACCACGGAAAAGATATTCAATATTTTGTGAGACAAAAGTGAATCATATTTATACGAAAAACTAACCAACGTCGTTGGCAAGTGGGTAGATATTACCTACGGTTTGTCAATTAAAAATTAAAAGAGCATCGGGGTTACTATATGTTTCCCGGAAAGCACGAAGTTACTCAAACGAACCGGAAACAATTTTATCGTGATTGTATCAGTTATTTAAATTGGATCGGTCGTGAACTATGTTTCTCTATAAAGAAGACAATTACATAAATCTTTGGAATCTATTCGGATGCGAAAGCAAATTATCGTACCAACAAGTTGCAATAAATTACAAGATTTGTCTGTTTTTGTTCGTTTACAAAATTTCTAAAAGGAAACTCTCAGCAGTAGGCTTTGGCGTTTCCTTAATGGACAGTTTTGTTCTAGTAATCTAATTTAAAACCAACATCCTTAATACCACACCAGAGAAATTTGATTAAAATTTATACAGGGTGTCCCAAAAAGAAACGGCATCCAGTTAAGGGCATGTTCCTTTCATGAAAATAAGAGGAAAAGTTCCTGTTACCATATGGGTCCGCGAATGCTTCGTTATCGAGATAAAGGGTGTTGAAATGTTTTTTCATATATTCTGAAATGATTATTATTGTTATTTTACAAATAATGTTCAAAATGACCGCCATTAGCTTCAAGGCAAGCTTCTATTCTTCGAACAAAATTTTGAGGCTAAAGGCGGTCATATTCAAAAAACGGATTTGCAGTTATTTTTTTATTCGCATTTTTCATCTTTGAAGTGTGATTTACACGAAAACGGTTAATGGTAGGAAAAAATCTCAAGAGACTGTTTCAACCGTAAATTAGGTGAGAAATTTAAAAATTGTATCAAAGAAAAAAAACAGTGGCGTACCATTTTTTCCTCCAGAAATATTCACATACCCACCAGTAGTTACGCCACTGAAGAAAGAAAAAACTGACTAATATGGTTCACTTATAGCAAATGTACATACATACGTATTGCTTACTTTTTAAAATTTAATTCCTAGTCATTTCCGAATAAATGAAAAAAAGATCGATATTTTTTACAACTTTCAACACCCTGTATCTCCGTTACAAAGCATTTGTGGATCAATGTTACTAGGCACTTTTTCTCTTATTTTCATGAACGGAACATGCTCTTAACTGGATGCCGTTTCTTTTTGAGACACCCTGTATATTTAAGAGGCTGGTTTACAGAGCATCCCAATAATATTCATGTATGATAGAATATTTGTGTGGCTTTATTCCTATACCTATAGATATTTTGTACATAAATCGACTCCCTTCAAATCTTAAACAATAATTTTACTCATAACGATACCTGGTGAGCAGGAAATTTAAAAATTTGTAATTTATGTCACAAGAATGTCCATAAATTATTTTAGGCTATTACCCAATAACAACTTTTACTTCTATTTTCTTTGTATTGTATTTTTGTTAACCTATGACTAATAATATAATAGGAAATTTGTTGTAATATTATTGGATATTAATATAGAAATCGGATGCTGCAGCGTTACTCCTTAGTTACTCGGAGATTTTCTTCACATATTTTAATTTTTTTCGGATTTTCTCTTTTCATTTTTTGCAGTAAATCATCTTCTTTAAATTACAAGTGAACTGTTTGCCTACAGTTCTGTTTGCAAATAAATTTATTGACTGAAAGATTTTTCAGTATTTCACAATTTTTAAATTTGTCGAATATTATGAAGAGAGATTTTGTAGATTTGCTAACTCCTCCTTAGATAATTTGCAATATACAAAACTGAACCGTGTTGCGCATAAAAGTTGATTATTATCATAGTTATTGCATTATGTGAGGCAACATTTTCATTCAGAAATTTCAAGTGTGTGAAAAATACTAGCTGTTTGGTAACAAATAGACGTACGAAATTTTTCAATGGAAGTACCTAAGTCTGGTTTTTACTTTTAATTGTGTGATCTACATTTTTGCACTCTACTTTGCTAGCATTCCCTGACAGTGGTGGTTATATAACTGCTTTATACACTACTATTGCATTATAATTAGGTAAGCTCGACTATTCAATTTTTCGATACTTTTAGAAAATATTTTACAGTTTACATAAAGTCTTTCAATAAAACATACTTAGATCTATGAAAGTCTATAAAATTTAGTAAGTGACACCAGTGGCGGCGGTGGTTGGTTTTTCATTATCCAACTTATATTTGCTGAAATATTAAAGTTACAAAAAAAAGTTAAATGTCAAAACAGAATCTGATTTACAAACAAAAAAAATTATAAATCAATTTTTCTCTACAATCATACAGCGTTTTTTTTTTGTTATTTTAGGTTTACTGGCATAACTTTTTTTCTCAAGAGATGCATTTTGATATCACAGCTAACTATTTAATACGAGATAAATAATTGTTTGTATTGTTAGACAAGGTTCATACGCCGCAGGTGATCAAAATTGTGCTAAATTTTTTCTTTATCTTGATGCATGTCTCTAATTATTCTCAATTAACTTCCTGTTCCTGTCCTCGTTTTAAAGAAGATTTCAATGCAACGTGCAGCTTAAATTTTAGTGCATATTATTATAAATCTTTGATTAATAGCTTATGTTTGACAAGTTACAAAACGCTCAAGTGTGACAAGTTATTGGTAGGTGTCATAATCCGCGTTTTTGCCACTACAGAACCAGTAGCAAAATTTAGCAATACGAATTTTTAATTAATTTTTGAAGGTTTTCCAAGATATGTAAATTACGGACAACCCGTGAACGTAAATCGGTTGGTGGTTTAATTTTGTTAATGCGCTTCTTGATGCTGTCTACTGTTAATATATTATTGTAAATAGCTAAAAGCTTCAAATTTTCTTATAAATTACATTAATCAAAGGTGGTTGAGCAAGAAATGTGCAACATTACGAATTTTTATTGAAATTGGTTATTAATTTTGAAATGCATAACTTTGTGTAGCAGTTATGGAAATTACTGAAATTTGAGAAATATTTTCACCAAATTCAAACCTGATTGTGGATATACTGTCCTAATTTTACTATTGTTTAATATAAAAAAATCAAAACTATTATTAACAGTTTTGTTCATTAAAGGAACTATGTTTTTACAAAGTTAGTTGTACTACTTTTTATTCCATGAAAAAAAAGATGCCTAATTAAATTTCTTAATAGAATGCATTAAACATTGCATAATGGCTTATTACCATAAAACGATAAGTTTCATTGAACAAATAAAAAGTGAACGTTGTTGACAATAAAGTCTAGAATTTAATATTGTTAGTAGGAACGTCTTGGAGAAAGTAGAAGGTGGGGAACGACACCGATGACCTTACATTTCTTATAGACGCTGTATGTGAATTCTTCCAAGTAAAAATTAATCCTAATTTTGGGTCGTTAAATAATTTATGAACTCATTGAACGTTCAAGAAAATGGGTGTGGTTTTTTATTATCTCGGATCAAGGTCATAATCAATAATTTGTTAGTAGAAAGCTACAAACGCATCATATACCTATGATGGAAATTTGAAAAAGGAAGGTGAAATTTCAATTTTGTTTGTGTCAACCTAGAGATAAAAAAATATTACTTAAACATTGTTTAATGAAATTAAAATATTTTTATTTGTGTCAATAATCATTCTGTAGAGAATAAACTGCTGCCACTTGCTGACTCCCTTATAGTTTTAGGGTGCAGTCATTGATTTAACGAGTTCGCGCCTTGTGAACCAGTTTCTCCAATTTTTCATAAGTACTTGATGTATATCTTTTAAGAAGAACTTGCAGAAGTTGACATTTTGTAATGTTCAATTTTGCACTTCACCGTTTATTAATTTCTTTATTGCAGATCAACCAAAAGCTCTCGCACTCTTAAAAAAATAACTTTCTGTATTTTATTGTACTTGATACATAGAACCTTTCGTAAAAGAAGGTTTGGGTATTTAACACTGCTTGTATAATTGAAAAATAATTGTAACCAGATGGCCACCAACTTTTAAATTAGAGAAGACATGCTAATGAAAGATGTAATGTTAACCAACGAAGACATGACACGTTATAGAAATTGTTCGTGATTTGTTTCCTGATTTGCACGATCTTTCCCGAACTCATCAAACTATAATGTTTTTTAATAAGAAAGACGCTTCCAAAAATTATGTATCTCGTACGAAAGCGAACTTTTTGACTCTCGTTATTTATGTACTTCGCTCGCTGCGCTTGCTCGCCCAAAAAAGTCCTTGATTTCGTACTTGTTACATAAATAGCTACTTATACAAATTATTTATTTCAAAGTTATCTATGACTAAAGATACAACAACAAATATTTAATAAAACTTATAGGAAGCAACTCTCCATTTCCTGCTACGCAAGATTTTACGATTCAAGGTATAGGTGCCAACCCGTGGTGCCAACTGACTATTCAGTTTGTAAACTGACGGTTTTTGGTATCCGACTGCGACATATTATATACTACGTAAAAGACAACTCATAGTAATCTGCCATACCGTATTGAACCAAGGAATGGTTACCTTCTGGTTCAAAATGTTTCAGTATGGATAAAATAAGCACGTTTTCAGGAAAATATATCACATTTTATTTCCTTTACTACTTATAAGTTATAATATTCGGGATAGCAATAATTGTTGTATTTAACAATTGTTTGATTTTAAATAATTCATGAGTTGTTACATAAACCAGTAAATGGTAATATCAATCAACACGCAATAAGAAAATTACACTGAATTATCATGCAGTACTACTCGCAACGCGGCAATCTAGTATTTCTAACAAGTCTTTATGTCTTTCAGGTGTGATAATTGTGAACGAGTAGCGTAAATTTACGTGAAAATGGGTAAGTTTACGCTGCTGCACTGTAATTAAGGTAGGTGAGAATTAAACACATTTAATTTTATGCTTGATGGGATAATCCCACAGCACAACTGATTTGTACCTTACGAAATATTTGTATTGTATCAGACTGTTAATTTTGATAGTTTTTTTTAATTATGTCTGTTTGAGGAACCATAATTAACTATTTTCTCATTTGCTTATAAACATATTAACGACATCAATAAGTAGAGTTGCGCACCTCCCCTGGACTTTCCCATACTAAAAATAAATATTTCGTTTTGGGTATTCAACAGTAGTTCGTGAGGTAGGATTGTAAATCACTTGAATGCGTAGCGAGAAAGACCAGACTATACGGGTTCGATACGTACAGAAGAGAGATAGGCATCTAATTTACTAACGCAGCGGAAGTTCGCGATTTTCTCATCAACCGTACATTTTAGCTATATGACTACCTTATACTATGTGATAGACAATTTAATTTTGCATTCAATTATATAATAATATATAGGGTGTTTCATTTAAAATAACAAAGTTGCTTATTGTACTGTGAAAACCAAACACCCTGTATACGTGATATAAATTTAGAAAAATGTAAATTTATATACTGAACAACTTTTATAATTAAACTGGAGCTAAACTTAAGCTGCATAAGTGTAGAAAATTTAAACAAAATCGTGTGGTCAGTTCTTTTGTAATAATGTTTCAAAGATTTCAAAATTTTTGGAAGAGCGCCGTTGCGACAGTTTTTGGATTTATTAAATTTAGTTTTTGCGTAAAGGCTACACCAAGTACTACACACACACACCGACAGACAGAAATTTTTTCTAAACCACTTTTTTGGGTTCCTGGAGGTCCAAAAACACGTATTTCCGGGAAAATCTCAATTTCGAAAATTTTCGTATCAATACTTCCCATACTATACCGATACCAGTGGTGGTATGGGAAAGTATACAACACTGAATACCGACAATCTACGGATCAAAGGTATCCGGTATAATCAACATAGTTTCATAGTCTGGAAAAATGTATTCGAAATTGTTCACATTATTTTAATTGCGCTTGAACTAAATAAACCGTTTATGTTTTTAGTTGTTTACCTTTTAAATCAGAAAGGAACAATAAATAGTTAAATGCACCACAATTTATAGTTACGAAAACTTTAATGTACTATAGTTGACAAAACGTGTAAGGTCGCAGGTAAGGATTCTGAAACCTTTGTTTTTGCATTATGATTATGTCTTTACTTTGATTACAACTAAACAATACTTAGTACTCATTAAAAATGTTTTCCTTAATTAATAAAAACTGGTCTATGGAATTATTATCTCTAGATGTTTTGGGTTAACCGCTTGTATTAGTTTTGTTTTACTAAACTATTGCAAAATTTGATGTAAATGCAAACTAAAAATAATTTTAATGAAAAAATCACGATTGATCACTGTTCTATATATTTAGCACTAAAAATTGTGTAATTACGGTGTGAACTTGTTCTTAAGATAATGACTTTATAGTTTTCGTTAAAAGTCAATTGGTATTACAGTAATAATCACTTTATCCAAGTGTTTAAGTATTTGTAACAACAAACTTGAAAGTAAGAATTGCTATTAGTTCTATTTTGGTTTGTAAATGTCAACGAGTGGCTAGTGTTGGTACAAATGATTCACTATAAGTTTCCTTAATCAGTAATTAACATAAGAGCTTTGCGAAAAATATTTGCATTTTATCTTCATTTCAGAAACAAGACAAAGATACTTAAACGATATCTTACACCTGATAAAGTACCTATTTCAAAATATAATGGTATGTTTGGATTTAATGATACAACGTTCATTTCTTGATTTATTATGTTAAAAGTTCAGATTTCTGATTACTTAATTAATTTTAAAATTTTTAATTTTCTAGATAAAATCATAAAATTTATTATATGTGAGATCTTAGTTAAGTAACATTTATTTTAATGAACTAAATATTTTATTTCAGTTATCTGTTTTGCATTACGTGAGATTATCAAGGTTCGTAAGATGTACCAGCGTTGAAATCACCACTCAATTATAGTGTTATTTCTTCCATACTTGGACAAACCATAAATTTAGGATGATTTATTTGTAGAGTTGTTTTAATATTATTTACTAGCTTGGTTTATGGTTTACTTCTGGTAATTATAAAATAATTATGTATTTTAATTCAAACAACACGGTTAATCATACGATTCCTTGTCTGAGAATACAAAGTGGTCATGAAATTCGTGAAACCAAATAGAATTTTATAGTTGGATGTTACATTCATATTTTCACCTTGCTTCGAGGACACATTATTTTACATTACGGTAGAGCTGCAAAAAATGCAGCTATCGTTAGTTTCCAACCACGTCAATGATTAAAAACTGTCTTCAGATTGAAGACCGCTGTTCTAGGATGTTGCCTCTTTGGTCCTAGGTTGGTGGCGTCAAGGTTGGTTTTTGATCTTCTTGTGGGCAGGTCTTTGAGTGAATTTATTTATCGACTCAAAATACTTAAAGACCAGAAAATTTGTTTTGTAAGCCTTGTTTGCGGTAAGTCGTTTTGCTCATAACTATACACTGTTCTCTGGTAGTACACTCCCAGTAGACGTGCACCATTTTAACAAGTGAACACATTTATGTAAAAATGTTCAGTATACTATTCGAAATTTATATTATTATAGAAAGTTGTATGGACTTGCAATAATTAGCACTTTAATAATTAGTTATAAGGTTAATCACTCAATCCCGGTTCTTATGTTACATCTGCAGTGGTTAATGCACAGGCTATAGGTTACAAATAAAAACCATTAAATTTTTTTTATTACTTTAGTCAATATTAATTAAACAATCATTATATTCAGATGACAGAAAGCGTCTGCGTAATGCAAATAGAAATGGGGGTTACGTCGTATGTACAATACATCAAGCATTTCTATTTAACATAGCAGTAAGAATTTGTTAATTGTTGTTTGAGCTTTCTGCTATTTATGCAAAATTAGTTTACCATCATCTCGAGTAAATTTGTAATTGAAATTAAAAGGACGAATGTTGCTGAACTAGGTACCGAATAATTATTACTCAAGTTGAAAGTGAATCTTATAAAAGGAAATTATTTGTTTGTTATGATGCAACATGCTATTATGGTTAACTATAACAAATTGCTTAACATGTAAATGTAAAATATTAATAATAAATCATAAACTAAAATTCTTCAGAAAAATTGAAAGTATAAGTATCCAAACGTTTTCTTCTACACATTGGTGTATCTCACACGGTAATTGAACCAATGTTTTCTCTTCAAGTGCACTTAAACATTTTGAAGAGCATGCCATGACATCGAAATTAATGGCATTGTGTTTACTGTTGCATTAAATGTTAATATTATTCTTTCAATAATACTTTAGGTGATAATTTTCAATTTATTTTTTTAATTAAACATACTGACTTAACAATTAATAGAATTATTTTAAAATAATTAATTTCTGCTAATGGTTTACAGATGATGAACTATTGGTCCCTTATGTAACAATCTTTTCAGTTTTATTGAATAAATTTTGAAATTAATGTTTTAAAATTAATTTCTTAATTGTTTTGTAATAATTGTAATTTATAAAAGATGTTCTTTTAAGTCCGTAGAACTCTTAGAAAAAAATACTAATTGAGTTTCAGTAAAAAAAAATTAAATTAATATTAATTAACGTAAAGCATAGCACGTAGTAAGGTTTAAATGCCACTTTAATTAATATTCGTAACTTGTCCAATGTTGTCGCAAAATTTCTACATGCGTTAATTGCTAGTTTAATCATTTTCATTTTATTATATTAGAAAGAATGAAGAGATTGGCAAAGAAAAGTACACTCCTCAAGTACTTATGATGGTCGCTATATTAATCGCTGGATATGGCGTCTATGCCTATGCGACTTAAATAAAAAGAAAATAATGGTTCATTGCTAATAATAGCAGAATTAATATTTCCAATCATTTAGTTTAGTTGGTTATTAGTTATTACTACTAGTTTTATTTTCGAGGAACCTAAGTTACATTAATATGTAGGTTAGCCAACTTACACAATTGTTGGCACTCAGCGTGATATTAATAAATAATAACAAAATTTAATAACCACCTTTAACGTTTAGAATTTTATAAGAAATGTTCTTAATTGAGTATATTATTACTACATATTCAAAGGGGCCTGAAGGTAATAATTAATTATTTCTTGAATATAATTCAGATCGTCTGGGTAGGTCAGTCGTCTAGGATGGTACGATGGTCTTTCTATCAATCAATTATTATTATTATTACGACTGCACAAGGATCTTGTACAAATGTTATTTTAAAATGGGATTGAATTATTTTGGAATTACCTACTACATAATTTTTTATGAAATGCGGAAAATACACGTAGGTAGTACACGTGCCATTATACAATATCCTATGCACTCTTGGAACGTTTAAGCTACAAGGGCATTTTTGTTTCTTGTTTGTCAATAGTAACTAAGTCAAACGCCAATGGCAAGATTCTAAATTAGTGCACATCATAAATCAAAACTAAAACAAAGTTACGGAATAGAATAAACCCAAAATATTGCAACATAAAAGAATCCAAGGCTCTACAGTCTGCAAAG
This sequence comes from Hemicrepidius hirtus, assembly GCA_963082805.1. Lineage (NCBI taxonomy): Eukaryota > Metazoa > Arthropoda > Insecta > Coleoptera > Elateridae > Hemicrepidius > Hemicrepidius hirtus. The sequence goes on along the minus strand of OY720160.1, from coordinate 38,458,598 downwards.
TGTACGCCTTTGGCAAGAGTCTATTTTATATATTGGATTTTACTACGCCCTACTATTAGAATAGTATATTATTCACCAAGAGAAGACATTTTTCTCAGTTAAGCATTATTATTTCCTGAGATGCGGAGCATCGAAGGAAATAAGCTGCGAGGCTGATAAGTCTTCTCTACCGTGGTTTGTATACTATTTTTTCCACTACTAGCACCTTTATTCCTTTTATAATTAATCGTTTTTACGTTAATAAAAAATAAAGTTACATTTCTAAATATCCACAAAAATCAAGTAGCCTTGCCTGAAAACATTTCAACTGACATTTGTGTAAAATTTGACGTTTATCTAAAACATATTTATTTCTCATTTTTAACAAATAATTATAATTAAAATTAATAAAAAACAATACTAGATTGAAATAAAAAGCTTTAGAAAGTGGTTGTTGTATTATGAAGGTGAATAATATTCGAAATTTGACATAATTTTAAAGGCATCAAACTAGCATGCTAGATAAATTGTTTCTATTATTGACCAGTGGTCAATAATAAAAAATTAGTAACCACTAGCTGAGAAAATCAACTTCTTGCTCTGAAAACAAACTAAATAATGGTACCTTCTAAATCTAGTAGTGGAAAAAATTATTTTTCTTAGTTTACCTAAGAGTTCTATTCGACAATTTCTATTTTAAATAGTCAAAGATGGTTTTAAAAAATGGGAGAATATTTAGTTTTCTAATTTATTAGTAATCAACGATGATATGATCATTTTTTCCTGTTTATTCCAATTCCAATTCATAAAACAATTTTTGAGGAAATGGTTACCCGAATTCTTTTTTGGGAGCTATAAATAAAATAATTTTTGTTGTTAGAAATGATATACATCGATTTGCCACTGTTCCATTTTTTTATTATCTATAAATAATGGATTATTTTATTTTATTAACACTGAATATTTAATTGTTTGGTATTATTTTGTTATTATCTAATAAAGGGAAATCTAACGTGCAACGGAAATTTAGAATAAGATTGCAAAAGTAGCTGACATTTGAGTCAAACATAAAACCTACCAGTTTTAATTATGTACTTCCAAATATGAATATCCTGTAGGCGCCGTGATGGTTTAATTCGCACATAATATTTCGTTATGATCTGAAACAATTCTGAAACTGTTCACGCCTATAAATTAATTTTTAACACATTAATAAATACATCTATCATTATTATCGTTATACAAAGTGATCAAGAATAATTGAGTATAAACATCGTTAATTAGAATTAAAATTCAAACAACAGTTGACAGTTTCGAACTTAGTTACTGTAACTATAAAGACATCCATAACGCACAAGGGAGTTATAAATTCATAATACCGTTGCAAACTTACGAACATTTAAAACCCTGTTAACTCAGTTTGGGCCAGTTTTTCAGTTTTAGTTTAAACTCCGGTTCAGCTAAACCAAGATTAATTACCATGGATACAATGCTTGTAACAATTGTATCCAGGGTAATTAATCTTGGTTGATCTAAACCAGGGTTTTTAAACCAAATCTGAAAAAACGGCCCAGTATTTTAAATTTAAAAAGCAACAGAATTTAATCATGTTTCAGGATATAATTTACAATTGTTCAGTAATAAGAAATAAAATTATCTAGGTATCAGGGTAATTATACCCAAGGCAACTAGTACCCCGAGGGCTCGTTAGCTCTTATACAGGCTGTTATGTAAAAATCGCCTCAAGCCAGAACTTCGTTATTTTAAATTTTGGACCCTACAAACTATACCTACAGTGTGTGGATAAAATTTGGAACAAATTCAATATCTCCCGAAATATTATTTTTTCTGGAAAACGCTCGGAGAGGTATAGCGATTTACATTACGGCGCATATTTTAAGATGCCTCAAAAAATTTTGCGTTAGACATTTTTTTGTAGTGACGTCATCGACTTTTTTTTGAAATAGAAATACCTATGTATATTTGATTATCGCATTGGATAGACATTGTTTTTCTCTTTTTAAGCTTCTAATATTTTTATACCCTTACATAAGAAAATTTTTGAGAAAATTGCTAAAATAGTTTTACGTCTCAGTAGGCCGATTTGGAACAGCGGGTGCAGCTCCAACTCAAAGCACTAGGAAAAATAATGTCTGAATGCAGAAACGAAACGACGATGATAATTCTAGCCATGGATTAATTAAATATTTTGTTAATGAAATTAATTTTATATGCTAGTTCCTCATTTTTGTTTACACTTATGCTAAATTTTTTCATAAATTATTTAGTTTTATTTTTGTTTCTAATTTATTGCTATCAGCAATTTTCACGCAACTATTCACAATGCTGACTGAATTGGAAAGGTAATTATCTATTTTGACGTTACACTTATGCTGTTTAGTTTATTACTATGCGTGAGTAAGTAATTTCTTCATATTACAGCATTATATATTACAAAATTCTTGTTTTGAACATATTTAATCAACCTTGAGATTTTGTTGCAATGTTTTAAAACATGTCTTTAAAATTTACAAAGATGAAATCTTAAGTGAAAGTAATCTATCAACAATTTAAGTAGAAAAAAATATGTTGTTAACACCAATTGAGGCAAGAAATATTACTGATTTTAAATTTTACCACAACAATTCAGAAAAGTATCATGTATGTAATTAAGTTGTGAATTAAAAAAAATTAAATGTAATGAGGTTAACTGTAGACAATTAATGGAGTCGCTTTAGTACTGCTCTTCCTTGTGTTAAATATAGCATTCACAGATATTTCACAAGTTGTCTTCTATAAGTGTCGGTCGTGTTATTTTTTCTAATTATACATTAATTTCACTTAATGCGGTTTAATATTCTACTAGTAAAAATAAAAATATGTCGTAAATCTTTTGTGTTAAACTCGGAAAAATAAATTAGAATGCTGTAATAAGGATATTTATTCTGAAAGGTCGCAAGCATCAAACAGGGTATTGTTCATCCTTCACCTCTTTTTATTTTTTCCTCTAATCTAATTGAATGAAGTACATATTATTTGCGTAAACCGCATACTAATGTTGATTTCCATATAATTAAATAATAAAATGAAAGGTCAGTTATGACAAAAAGAACAAATATACTTGAACGAACAATGTATATCGAAATAGTCGCATCTTTAAGGTCTTAGCCTTTCCTCTAGTAAACACTTGATAGATACTGCATGATGGTGACTGTAGCAATCTTTACTGAACAATTGTCTTTAAGATTTTTTTTATTTTATTATTCCATTGTACTATTAGAAGTACAGTTCATTAACTACTGGATAAAATAAAATTAAGCAAAAGAAAGCAACGATTTTATGTTAAATCAATAATCTTGACGAAAATCGTGATCTTTTATCTTTGTCTGAATATCTGGTGATGCAAAGTATTGGGAAAATCCTCTAATTAAGTGGGCTTGTATAGGACTCTGATCTGGTACGCGAATTTAGAACGTGGTTCTTACCAGAAGATGAAAGTACTGTTCATCATTAATGTTACGTAATATATTATAACGTATTATGTTCTGGTAGATAAATTGCTTCTGCTAGTACTATATATTTTTCTGTTTTGTTTCCTTGTATGTAAGGGTTATGCCATCGTCATATCAAAAAATTTTTTTTGACTCTGATTGTTGAAATTTGAATCTCATCATAGTATAATTATTAATTGATCATCTTTGATAAGACTTAATGCGAATTTTAATATAAAATAAACTAAATGAATGCCTGAATATAAAAGATACCCAGTTACTACTTCTAAGTTTTTTTTTTTTTTTTAACTGGTATGTAAATTAGTTTTAGGTGGTAAAATATTTTCAAAACTGTAAACGTTAATTAAAAAACATTTGTATTAATAATTTTAAACCTTCACAGTACTTTAAACTGCAAGTAATCAACGTTAATGTCTAACTGACTGTGTGGTTACAGGACCACAATATACATGACATATTATATATTTACAGGCAACATTATGTGTTGAACCCTACAAAGAAAACTTAATGTTCCGCCTATTAAGTTAAACCACATGGTTTTAATTAGTTATTATAATTTATGGTAGATTATTATAAAAGAGGGTGGTTTGATTTTCATTGCACCATGGGGGACTATTTAAACAGATTTGGAAATGTGCTTGTTCGAAAACAATTCATCGAACAGAATAAAATGCGTTTCCGCAATATAACGCTTAGATTAAAAGGAAAGACACACATCTATAGACTAGACGGGTTTGTACTACCTACGTTTGTAGTCGCATCTTAAGCGTCTCGCAAATCGATCGCTGCGCTACTCCTGTCTCCTGTCCTCACAAAATAATGTCGCCCACATTTTATTATTATTTTTAAATACTTTCCTTAAAGGTAAGAGGTATCAAATAAAAAAGTTCTGGCTCTATTTTAACTTTCAGAATTGTTTCCGGTTTTCTTTACTTCCAAGTTTCCTCGGAAAATTCTACCAGTACCAACTAAGTTTTTGCATAATATGCTTTGGTAATATTTTTTTTTTCAACCCGCATGTCAAAAAATCGTGGTGAGACAGCTGATCTGAAACACCCGTTATTTAAAAATGGAAAACTAATACCAAACAATTTATATCTTTTATATATAAATCATAAAGTTGCAAAGGGACTCTAGAGAGTCCTCGAAGTTCAATTGAGGGAACTGTATTGTGTGTACACATGGTCAGCTTCATTCTTCTAAAGCGTTAGGTGAACGAAGCTGACCATGGTGTATGTCACAAACTGTCTTATCACAAAATTCGAGACCGGCTGCTGCCACCAATTTATCAGAAATTCAGAAACAAATAACCAGAAATGTATTCTCACTGTCGGTCTTCGAAAATAAATTTAAAGGGAGATAAAATGATGTACGTGTAGTGATTTCGGGTCTATCTTAAAAGATTGAGTCGGTTAACTTAGAGAAAAGATGCCCAAAGTATATGTATTCATTTTCTGAAATATCCTGAAAAAACTGAAATTTGACTTTTTTGAAAATCTAGTCCAGGTTATGCAATTGAAACTCGGTATTCTTACATAAGTGGACAGGAAAAATTCCCTCAATTAAAATTTTCAGGCAATTTTCACTCAATTTTCAGGAATAAGTTTGTCCCGATTGCTTTACTACGAGGTGGTATGGCTTGCTGAAGATATTTTGTCGTTTGGGATGTTTTGCACAACGAAAGGACGTGCTTTCTACAAGTTACAATTTTCCGGAAAATCCCGAATTATCCTTAAAAATTATCCAATCTTTTAGTTAAGGATGTAGTATCCAATTAAACTTTGCGTATCTTCTTAGGCTCTACTGTTTTAACATTGTCCTTTAACTCTTGGGTTAACTCGAAATTTTTATTGTTATTGGACAGTTTTTGCGTTACATGTACTGTTGCTTTAATTTTCCAAGGAATTTCTTGTGCCCCTCTATTAATTTGGCCTCTAACCTTTGATTTTGAAGGAATTTCTAATAAAGTGTTATCAACCAGGTATCTAGAACGTTTCTGATGAAGAATCTTGCCGATTCATCCTTATACTGTTGAATGAAGAAAATTTGTTTCTTTTGCTAATAAATTTTCTTCTGTCTGTGTGTGCGTTTTAATTACTTCATTAAATATGATCATAAGTCGTAACTACAATAGTCCAGGACCTAGCGGTATATTTTAAGACTAATTTCTATCAAACTGAAATTTTTTTTATGAGCTGGTATGGTTATGTCTGCCAAATGTAGGTGGTCGGCAAAATAGGACCGCGGGACATAGAGCGCTAAGAAACAAAATTGGCGAACTAACCAATCCAGGACGTCAGAGAGTGCTTCTGTCCCGCTCAAATTGTCGGACAAGGTGATTTTAGTGTTTGTTAAATTAGTATATAGTTATTAAAAAAAAATCAGGTTGATGGTAATAAGTCAAATGTCTTAAAAACAATACGAACCCCAAACGGCAGACACTGATTCAGTTCCGACTCTTATGTCGGACAGTTAATTTTTTGTTGTCGGAATGTCTTAAATAACGAGCAAAATAGGAATTAGCTTGATTGAAGTTTGTAAATTTCATCAAAAAATAATTAAAAACAAAAGAAATCTGGGCGCTTTATGTCCCGCGGTCCTATTTTGCCGACCACCTACATTTGGCAGACATAACCATACCAGCTCATAAAAAAAATTTCAGCTTGATAGAAATTAGTCTTAAAATATACCGCTAGCTCCTGGACTACAACTACATTGTACGACAGTATACCAGAAATCTCCTTTTATGGGTAGTTTTTCTTGAAATTATCAAACTAAGAAATACCTTCTTCCACTATAAACTTTACATTTACAACTTATTTATTGCCTTAGGCTTAGGCCTTGTGTTGAAAATGCGACCTCAACTTTATTTAGTGCTATAAACAAATTGGGTGCTTTTAGGTCATCAATAATCCTGATTAAGAAATTGTTTAATACGTCCGTGATATATTAAATTTTACAGCAGGTTATTGTAACACGGTGAGATTTTTCTTTTTTTACGTTATTTCAGAAATGTAGTTCGGATTTGAAATATCTTTTTAATTGTCTTGATATTTTTACGGATACTGAACACATTATGATATAATAAACATACCTATAATAAACCTTGTATAAAAACGACAGGTTCAGTCATTTATAAAATATGCTAAATGGATAATTGGGATATGATTGTAAGTTTAAAAAAATCGGGTTTGATGAATGGATCTTCCTAGAATCAAATTACCTTTCCATACAACCCAGTGATCTAATCATTCTAATTGATGTAAAATTTAATATTTTATCATCAAAGACCTTCCTTATATTTTCAACTTGTGACCTAGACCTTTTAAGATTTATTTTTTTATATTGATTGATTTGATAGAAAGAAAGTGTTAAAAATTAAATTAAAAAAAGAATCCTTTTATAATGTTATATATCCTTATTTTTTGTTACTAGTGATGTTTCACTGTTTCTATAAGTGATTTCGACAATCAATTCTAGCACACACGTACGTGAGATGTAATTTGTAGATACTAATGAGTTGACTTTCTAGTTATAAAAATTATATTTCTTTTGGTAACTATTTTCGTTCGCGTGCAGAAATTAATTCAGATAAAGCAGCAAAAACTGTTATTCATTCATTATTACGTGAAGTTTGAGTTCAAGGTCGGTTATGATTTATTTATTATAGATTACATAAATTTCAATATAAGGTAGGTATTACAAATGATAGGTACCTATTAGTGAACAGGAAAAAAGTTTATTTCCAAGCAATAAAAGTTGATAATAGAAATTCTGTACGAACTGGAATTACTATATTTGTTCCAATAGTGTTAGTAATATTATAGGTACCTTATTTTAGTCCTATGTTTTAAAATAACATAAATACTTTAATGACATTCATTAAGATACAAATTTTTCATTAGGATGCAAGGTTATATCCAATACTCGGGCAATACAACTCGACCAAGCTTACAAAGTTGAAAGGGGCCGTGTCCGGCGCTGATATAGTTTTTTAAAGTACAGTCAAAATAAAAACATTTTGGCGGCAAATTTAAATAATTGTAAATACTTTTCATTCAAAGAATTCGATGACCTTCCGAATGATATTTCTGGCTTCAGAATGAGTTATCTTCCTTGATTTAGCATTCATACTTAACAGATTTTAAACGTCAAAACAATCTGACAAACACTGAAATTATTAAAACGTCAATTGAATTTTTCCAGTGAATGTACTTTTGAGTAGAATTGTTTCCTATTGGTTGACGTATTATCGCGCTTTGTCTTGCAAATTTAGTTGACATATTTTCCGGGGCATTTGTAAGCTTGATGGATCTGTATCTAATATTGCCATGCCCAGAATAGGGGGGGTTTCGTGGCTCCACCAATGTTTGAACCGGTCTTGAATCACGTGACCCTGCTCGAGTTTGCAAAATCAAATATTGCCCTGACCATCTGACTAAATTTTGAAAACAAAGTATTTTTTGAAAAATTAATAGAGATTTAAAAAAAAATAAATCAAAACAATTATGAGAGGAAACATTATAATCCCGTAGACACCGAATCATTACAATGTCCAATGCGTTATTTTTTTTATAACAATGTTTAGATTACAATTTTACTTACTACTGGTTATCATAATCATTCATAATATTCATCATCATTCATAATCTATAAAATTATATGTTTCATTAAAAACTCATAATACACCTTCGATTTCATTTCGTAACAAAAAAAAACTTTTGAGCACTTAAACTGCTAGTAATAATTTAATATTTTTCAGTTCGCTCAAGGTGTTCGATTGCTTCATAAACACAAATTGTAGGATGACGCAGGTTATTAATAGCAATTTCAAAAGTACGAGTCAACATTTCTCTTTTAATTCAACATTTCTTTAAATCAATAGTTCGAGAAGAAAATATCCAATACTTACTGCATTGGATCTATACCCTGAAATTCCCATAAAACACATCTCAATGTCAGAGGTGAAGCAGTACCCTTCACCTCGAAGAAATTTACTTACTACTTATAGAGCCTACCTACCAATAAACCTAAACTTTCTATCCAATAATGTACATAGTAGGCCGTTTAAATAATGACCAAGATTCTTGTTTATAAGAATACGTGTTTATTAGTAGATGACTTAATTTGCTAATTAGTTATGCTTTATATAAAAGGTTTGTAGCACAATTAAAATATTTTCTCGAATAAGGGAAATGTGTCAAAGACAATACAACGACTACATAATTTTATGTGTAGGTAAATACAAATAAGGGATTAGAAAATAAAATAAGGCATGTGTGTCTGGCTTTTTATGGAAAATCCATTAAGTTAGTGGCATTCTTCATCAATTGTGTTTAAGAAGGGCATTACACGTAATAATTGTTAAAGAAATACCCCCGAGCTAAGTTTTACTGCTGCCCCAACTTTTTACTTTCCCATACCACTACTGGTATAGGGAAGTATTGATATCATGAAAATTTTCGAAATCGAGATTTTCACGGAAATGGGCGTTTTGGACCCCCAGGAGCCTAAAAAAGTGGTCTAGAAAAAATGTCTGTCTGTGGGTGGGTGGGTGGGTGGGTGGGTGGGTGGGTGTGTGTGTGTGTGTGTGTGTATGTAACGCCTGTAACGCAAAAACTAGTGAACCGATTTTGATGAAATTTTAAATGAAGGGGTATATCGAAAATTCATCGACAAAATAAGCTTTTCAAAAAAATCCGAAACCGGAAGCGGAAGTTAGACATGTTTTTTTGGTATCATTTTTTTCAGAAGCGGAATTTTGAAAATCTGAGTAGGGGATATCAAAGAAGGGCATAATTCAAGGGAAACAGTTTTTTACCGGACTCTCTAACTTCAAAATGGCGGTCGCTATGAATTTTTCAAAATTTCGACTTTAACGCCCCGTAACTCAAAAACCAGTTATCTGATCAGGTTCCGCAACAACTTGTTTGAAAGCCCTTTGGCTGTACTACACCAAGAAAAAAAATTATTTACTAAATCCAAAAACGGTCGCAACGGCGCTCTTCCAAAAAATTTGAAATTTTTGAAAAATTATTACAAAAAAACTGGTCTAAGGAATTTGTTTAAATTTTCTATACTTATGCAGCTTGGTAGTAGCTACATTTTTGTTTTTTGATGAACGCCATAATTCCACTGTGGCGCCCTCTACGAGGTTTTGAAAATCGAAAATTGATGTTCCTATAGCGCCTTTATTAGTCAAAATATGAAAAAAGTTTAATTATAAAAGTTGTTCAGTATATAAATTTACATTTTTCTAAATTTATATCACGTATACAGGGTGTTTGGTTTTCACAGTACAATAAGCAACTTTGTTATTTTAAATGAAACACCCTATATATTATTATATAATTGAATGCAAAATTAAATTGTCTATCACATAGTATAAGGTGTTCATATGGCTAAAATGTAGGGTTAATGAGAAATTCGTGAATTTTGAACTTTAAAACAGTGTAGGGATATGTTCAAGTGACTATGCGCGGGACGGGAATTCCTTGTCGCCGGCTAATCCTAGCAGCAATAATCGCACATGCGCAGATGAACACAATCGGCACTTGTGTTAATTTTCCATATACTAATTTTCAAGTTAAGTTTATCGGTTGTGGCGAACAATACTGTTGAATACCAAAAACGAATGTTTATTTTTTTTTAGTATGGGAAAGTCCAGGGGAGGTTTGCACCTCCACTTTTTTGAATTTCTGCTGCTCAACAAAGGGTTCGAAATTGTATACTATCTTTTAAAGAACGTCCAATGAAGAATATACAGTACAAGAGGAAAGGTTATTTTCTATAAATATGTAAGTTAAAACAAAAGTTTAACAAACAATAAAGAACGGCTGTTAAATTGATAAACTATTTTAATGGTAAAAGGCAGCCAGATTATTAGAAAAAAAGAAGGAATTAAAAAAAAACACTTAAAGTGTTAGCATTGAAAAACAGTTTAGTTATTTTCTATATTCTACACATTTAAACAAAATCGTATTTTGTTTTGTGTACCCCATGGACTCAACCATTTCTTATTAATATCTGAAATAGCTAATATTATTTTTTTTTTCCTTTTTGATCAAATCTGTTTCATTTATTAATCATAGAATTAACCTCTGACCTATAAAAAGAGAAAAAGAAGAAGAATGAACCCAACTATGTTTATTTCCAGACTAAGTACATATTATTTTGATTTTTATAAGTTTCAAGTTGTTAAACGTTTTTACTTTCCCATACCACTACTGGTATAGGGAAGTATTGATATCATGAAAATTTTCGAAGTCGAGATTTTCGCGGAAATACGTGTTTTGGGTCCCCAGGAACCCAAAAAAGTGGTCTAGAAAAAATGTCTGTCTGTGTGTGTGTGTGTGTGTGTGTGTGTGTGTGTGTGTGTGTGTGTGTGTGTAAGTGTGTGTGTATGTAACGCCTGTAACGCAAAAACTAGTGAACCGATTTTGATGAAATTTTAAATGAAGGGGTATATCGAAAATTCATCGACAAAATAAGCTTTTCAAAAAAATCCGAAACCGGAAGCGGAAGTTAGACATGTTTTTTTGGTATCATTTTTTTCAGAAGCGGAATTTTGAAAATCTGAGTAGGGGATATGAAAGAAGGGCATAATTCAAGGGAAACAGTTTTTTACCGGACTCTCTAACTTCAAAATGGCGGTCGCTATGAATTTTTCAAAATTTCGACTTTAACGCCCCGTAACTCAAAAACCAGTTATCTGATCAGGTTCCGCAACAACTTGTTTGAAAGCCCTTTGGCTGTACTACACCAAGAAAAAAAATTATTTACTAAATCCAAAAACGGTCGCAACGGCGCTCTTCCTAAAATTTTGAAATTTTTGAAAAATTATTACAAAAAAACTGGTCTAAGGAATTTGTTTAAATTTTCTATACTTATGCAGCTTGGTATTAGCTACATTTTTGTTTTTTGATGAACGCCATAATTCCACTGAGGCGCCCTCTACGAGGTTTTGAAAATCGAAAATTGATGTTCCTATAGCGCCTTTATTAGTCAAAATATGAAAAAAGTTTAATTATAAAAGTTGTTCAGTATATAAATTTACATTTTTCTAAATTTATATCACGTATACAGGGTGTTTGGTTTTCACAGTACAATAAGCAACTTTGTTATTTTAAATGAAACACCCTATATATTATTATATAATTGAATGCAAAATTAAATTGTCTATCACATAGTATAAGGTGTTCATATGGCTAAAATGTACGGTTAAGGAGAAATTCGTGAATTTTGAACTATAAAACAGTGGAGGGTGAAATTTGTAAGTGCCGATATGTTCAAGTGACCATGCGCGGGACGGGAATTCCTTGTCGCCGGCTAATCCTAGCAGCCTATGAATATAAATAATCACACATGCGCAGATGAACACAATCGGCACTTGTGTTAATTTTCCATATACTAATTTTCAAGTTAAGTTTATCGGTTGTGGCGAACTATACTGTTGAATACCAAAAACGAATGTTTATTTTTAGTATGGGAAAGTCCAGGGGAGGTTTGCACCTCCACTTTTTTTTTGTTATAAACCAGTTGTACCTATTATTTTTGTCTGCTATAATGGACTTTCGTGATAGAGTTCAGCAATATAGATGTTGGCAATAAATTCCATTGAAAATTGTTGTAAACCATAGCATGTTATCTTTCTTAAATATAGGTACCTACATATAATGAAATGTCATAACTCTCACTTTGAGAATTTCTGGTATAACATTTAAGA